>JBAMHX010000008.1:11023759-11033983 GCA_037177515.1 Pseudomugil tenellus | reverse complement strand
TCTTTATTTTAATCTTTAATGGTTTTTACTAAGAACTTAAGCTTTTTACCGGCTTCAAATAAAGGTTCAACAAGCAACAATTTCAGCCTTTAAATTTTTTATACCTTTTTTAGATAATGTTACACAAGTTTACCTTATACTAGATGACATTTTAAGCTTCCAAAGCTGTGTTACAAATATGTTTTACTCTTTTAGTTTAGCTTTCCTTCATTTTATTCAGATACTTTTTACTAAAGACTAAGGTTTAGACTTAGGCTTTATACAAATTGTTCAACAAGCTGGTTTCAACCAATTTCAACTCAGTTATGTTTTGCTAAACCTTCAACCTTCACACTATTTAAGCATCTGTTTCTGCTTTTACAATTTCAGAAAGTTTCATGATCATTTTAGCTTTCTTTAGCATTACAGTTCAACCATTTCAGCTTAAAAGGCATTCACCCTGCTGTTCTGCAAGAACAGAAATTCTTCTAGTTTTCTTTACATTCCTAAATCAGCAACAGCTATGTCTAATACCAGACCCAGTGAAACTGTGTTGTTAGTGGGTTTGATCCCAGTTTGAGATTATCAGGACAAAGTCACAGCTTATGTAATTGTGTCCAGTAAATGTCTTATTCTTCTGCTGAACACATTCAGTTAAGCCAATGTAATAGTTACTTTAGTCTGCAACACTTTCGAATAGGGGCCACAAAATTTTACCGAGGAATAAAATACTGAGGAATTACCGAGGTACTAATGATTCTTGACGGATTACCTAAGCTTTGGTACATATAAACCAGTGACCAGAAAAATATAATATTCTCATTAAACATATTAAACATTTTGTTATTGCTGAATCCATTGTCTCTGACTGTGTTTTATAATGACTGACTAATATAATCACCCACTAATCTATTACTTAATCTGATGTGATGGAAATACAAGGTTAGGTAATCATTAATGAATCAATAGTCCCTGATCAGGTTTATTTTTGTCTTTTTATGATTAACTAATTGTTCACTAATCAATCTGATTTGATGGGTATACAAAGCTTAGGCAATCATTAATTAATACTTTTTATCACCTTTGTGACCCTTTTGGTATAGTGTTACCCTTTTATCTTAGTACAAATGTAATATATTCTTTAGCATTTTGTGTTAACTAGGATGTTTGTCCCCTTAAACTTTACGTTGAGTTATGTTGAGTAGCCAGACTTTTTGCCCATTTTGATGAAGCTTGTAGTTTCATATTGAATAAAAAGACTGATCCTCACAAAAGTAAATGCTGGATGTCTCATCTAATTTGTTTTGTTATTAAAAATTCATTAAGCTGAACCCCGGTTACAGTAGTAACAAGCTAAAGGTTACAGCACTGTGGCTATAAATTGTTGCTAACCTTGATGCTAACATTTAGCTTTTGGTGATTAGTCTCTCCAGGTGTGTTTTAAGGTAGATCTGGTTGTCAAACCTGCATCTTGGAATTCTATGCTCCAGTTGTTGCAGTGTGCTGATTTTATTTTGATCCCTCATTATTTTTTTTCCAAAAGTTTCAGCACTGCTGTAGTGTCAGCACTATTGTTTTGATTGATTGTGTTGATGCAGGGGCGTCTGTCTTTGTGTGATATTAAGTCAGTATCACTTTTGAGGAAATGATTCAGCAACACAAACAACTGACAGAGGATCAGACAAAGATAATGGAAACGAATTTTCATGAGCTTCAAATCACAAGTCCAAGTTGAGTCAGAAGTCAATATAAATGTGACTTAGGTGTAACACTATTCTAAGTGTCAGACTTGAGTCTGCATTTCTTGAAGTCATGCACCTGAAAGTTGTAGGCAGCATGTTCTTGGTAATCTTAGGCTGTTAACAGGGGCTATTGCCCTTTCCCAATGGCTTTTTTATTATAGCAAGATCCTGCAGATAACCCATCTACCTGGATCTATGCTCAAACTCCATTGTCTTTGCGGCTGATGTTTTAAGTTTGAGGACACATAATTTTCATGGAAATCAGCTTTTTAATGTCAGAATCTTTTGCAGGCAGCATGTAATATTCCGATAGTGAACAGGAAACATGTAGTATACATTGCCCCTTTAACCGTCACTAGCCATTGTGGAGAGGCACCACACCTACTTCGCATTGGCAGTTTGTTATGCTAGATTGTGCAATGCATGGCAGGTAATGCATTGTAAAGTTTGTGCAGTGCTGGTAAAAAAAATTAGGCAGTGATTGTCAAAGGACCTCAAAATAGTTCCCTTGCAATGTTTACAACAATATGCTGCACAGACCGGGCCCCGGAAGTGTGCTACGCCCGTGGTTTTACATTATGGCAAGCTCAAACTCTTAACACTAAAAACAACTATACAGAAAGCTTTTCACCCGCTGATCGTGTCTGTTATTTAAATAAACTTGCACTTAATACAAATACACAACTAGCGGACCCGTGTTCCTTATAAGATTGGCTTATGGGCATGAAGAAACAGCCCAGCTTGCAGTGGCCTGACACGTACATGTACCTCAACAGCACTCAGTGTGTACACAAACGAGGATCTAACGGCCTACAAATCACTGGAAGCTGTAAATTACGTACTTTGTGGGCATGTCCAAAAAGTGCTTTACCATCCAGTGTCTGAAACGTCAGAGTTTTGTGTTCTGAAAGGCGCAAGTTTTACCGAGCCAAAGACCCTTCTGTCAAGTGAAATGCTTCTGGCTTATCCAAAGTCAATTTGTGAAAACGTGAGACCTAAGCCTAAATAATAACAATACATAGTGAAAAGGTAGAATACAAACTGTATTCGCTTATTAATGAGGAGACTGTGCTGCAGTGGGTCAGAGAGATGTCTAAAAGGGGTTAAAATGTAATTCACAGTAAAGAGTGGGGAAGGTGATGTTTAGACGGATTTTGGTAAAGTTAGACAGAGATCCACTGATTTTCTGCTTCAATAACTTATGAATGAAACATTACACCGCAACCACATAAAGTTAGTGTGCGATCTACAATCGCATTTTAATCAAACAAGCTGTGCTCCGTACAGGTAGACTTGTGTGTGGTTCTCTGCTCCGTCACCTCGCAAGGACTATCTGTAAATTACAACACCGATTTTTTTACTCAAAGGCTGATCTATTTAAAGCTTTTCAATTGATTCTTGAAATAGTTCAAAGGTATTATTTGCAATTCAAGACATGTAGAATAAAAATGTGAGATCATAAATAATAATATTGTTTACACAACACCCGTCGTTGGGGTTTTTAAAAAATATTTTTTCGGTGTTGTAGTTTGCAGACAGTCCTTGCGAGGTGATGGGGCAGAAAGCTGTACACAAATCTTCCAGCACAGAGGACAGCTTGTTTGATTAAAAAAGCTACAACTGTATGTATTTACAGTGAGGTGTCTGTTTTATAGAAGCAATATTACATGTATAAGTTATTGAAACAGAAAATCAGTGGATCTTCATCACCATCCCCACTGTGTCCTGTGAATTGCATCTGATCCAATTTAGACATCTCTCTGACCCACTGCAGCACAGTGTCCTCATTAATAAGTGCATACCATTTATGTTCCAACTTTTCACCATGTATTATTATTATATTGGCCTAGGTCTCACGTTTTCACAATAAAAAGTATCATCTCATAACGTGATATGTTTCACGTCTTACAATAAACTATCATGTTGTAACGTGATAATGTACCGATTTTCTTTCATTTTGGTTGACACTTCCATAAAAATATGCTCTGCATACTGCGCATTGTTTATTTTGGGTTCTTTCAAGTTATCCCGGCTGATGGCATGTAGCCATAAAATTGTCCATTTTTTTTTAAATGGATGCTTGCCACCTGGTATGGAGTAAAAACGAAGCTTTGAATTGTCTTTACTCTGGTTTGTACATCCCACAAAACAGCAAAATGCCATTTTTAAGGCAACAAAACTTTGTCAAAGTTACATGTTTTTGCATCTGTCATGCAGCAAAACAAACATTTTTGGAACATGGTTGTGCACGCATCACTCAGATACATCACTTGAAATGCATCTATAGTTCATGTTCAAGCTCATTACTTAAAAAATGCATTGCGTTTAGTTCAGCGTTCACAGAAAGATGAACATATAAAATTAATTGTTGTCATATGAATGTCTTCATGCAAATAGTATCTAAATATTTAGCCTTTTAGCCTTTTGCCTTTTAGTTAGAATATAAATTCATTAAAGTGATTTGACTATGAGATAGACATCATGCACACACAAGTACAACTGGTCATCAGACAAGAGAACCAGACTGAGTTGTTGCTATGTAATCTATGGTTGTCCTAAATTTTCACTACACTCTGGTCTAAAAACAAATTTAACATGACTCATGTAAGAAAGGGGCTTTTTACAGGGCTATTAGAAAAGCCTCTTGTTCCTCACTCTATGCAACAGAGGTAAGGGGTGAAAAATAAGGATGATCTTCAGCACTCTAATTGCCACAAGATAGAAAGCACAAAAACATCATCATTATCCTTTACTATGCTCATCCTTACATTTTGTTCAGACAGCAGGGAAATCAGACCTTTAACACATAGCTGATTGTTATTTACATGTGCTCAAGAACACAGAAGCTCTTTCAGAACAGAGACTTCCTGTCCCCACCAGCTTTCATCAAATGCAGTCACTGTTCCTGCTGTTCTCGTCACTGTTCACGTTACACTAGACTATTAAGTTGTTCTCACAGGCACTAAATGTCGTTACCACTTTCAAAAAGTAAAAAAAAGTCCAGGGTTGTCCAGTAGTGTTCAGGGTTTAACTAACATAATCCTGGACAACTAACATGATAACATAATGGCCATACCACATGCAGATTATGGCTATACGCATGCTATACACATTCACATGGCTATATTACATATGGGTACGTATGAAAATATTTCAGTTTTATGTCCTTCACACAAGCATTCTTTGGGGTTCATATATTCAGTAACTGGAACAAGTGTGAGGCAAAATTAGAATTATAGACGATGCAGACCATTCTGAGAAAGTTCATGTAGCTGTTTTGTGTAGAAATAACCCTTAAATCAAATATATGACACAAAACTATCTCACTTAAGGATGAATATCATCACTATATAAAAAATAATTTGAAAAACCGGATACAATTGTCTAACAATCTCAACTCCTACTTTTCCTCACTCTCCACCACCCCCAGCAGTTTAAGCTGGTTTACCGAGAGTCTAAATAGCTGTCACTAAAAACATGGAAAGGATGATAAGACTGCCTTGGGAGGGCAATTTCATCCAAACTGATAGAGAGGTTGGTTGTTCCCAGTCAGCTTTGTCTAATATTTTGAGCTAATACAAATAAAAAAAAGAAGGTCAGACAAAGGAAACACACAGGTAAACCAAAGAAGACATCAAAGTTTCAGAACAAGACATGCAACATAATGCACCTAGATAATCACAAATGCACAACAAAAAAATTTGGAAAACAGATGTTCAGAACTAGCAGTATATGTGGGTAACTGGACTGTAAGAAAACAGATAAAATAAATGGGAACTACATGCAGAGAAGACAAACATAAACCATGACTATCACAGAAACAAAGGAAAACAAAGGTTATAGAAGGCTGAAGAAAAGTAGTAATGGAAGGAAAATGACTGAACTAAAGTAGCATTCAGTCAGAAATCAAACATCCATATTGGAAAACAAGGCTTGGGTTGTTCAGCTGTGTGGTTTGTTTGGAAAGATAATTGGGGTTTTTAGTTTATACCCCATCATCTGTGCCTTGTATCATAATATCTGTTGTTAATTCCTATTTGCAAGCATGGTCAAATATGGACATGATTATACCAATGCTAATCCTATAAACAGGAATTTTGACATGTATATGTTTAGTTTCCAACTATACTGTAGAACAAAGGCACCATATTCTATTACTCAGGACACTGTTTCAAGCATTAATGTCATAGATTTACCTGAAGGTGAAACTTTTTGTCTGTTTTTGTGTGTGAGAGAGACAGAGACAGACAGAGAGAGAGCCCTGTGTGTGTCAGCCTGATGAGTGGACTGGGCAATACTGCCCTATACAAGAAAAAAAAATCTATTATATCCCGCTGGTATGGAAACATACTGATAGGGTGGGAAAATGTACTACTTGGTCATAGCTCTGCTATGAATGTTTTAAAACTTCTTGTTTCTAGTACACCTAATCTGTCTCACTATGTTGTTCAGCGAAAACTTTTGCAGTACACAGAGGGATATATGAGCAAGAATACAGAGATATAAGTAAAGATCAGACACTAATACTTATCAGTGGGATATCAGTCAGGTGTGTTGCATTAAAGAGATGCCTAGATTCAAAATTCACAACATTAACCAGCACATCCAAATCTATCATGTGAGGACTGCGAGGCCTGCTCACGTCAGTGATAACTGGCCAGTCGGTTGCATGCAAAGTGAGCCCATTGTATAGGGCAGTCTCCAGGCATATGAGGATAAAAATTGATCTACGGCCAGTGCTCGGGGCTCAGATAGACAGAAATGTTCTCCTGAGCCCAGCACTGCATTGCTTTACCTATGAGCTGAACTCAGAATTAAATCTGTATTTGAAGAATCCTGTCCTGTTTTTTTTTTTAATTTTGTTATTGAGCTTCCAATAAAGAATCAGAGGTTAACACTAGCCTTGGTATTGATTCTTTTAATATTTAGATTACCCCGACCTAACAGTAGTAGTCAGTAATTCAAGGGAAAAGATGTTTTTTCCTAAATACCCATGTTTGTGTGGCTGTGGCCTAAGAAAGTGTAAATCAATATCTGACTGAACAAAGGAAACTGGGAAGTAGTCACACTGAGGAAGCTGATTAACAGGTGGTGAGACTTTTCAGATAACATCCAAGAGTGTGGCAAGAGCAGAGAACATGCTTAGACTTCCATAAACAATTAAAGCAGAAAAAGTCATGGAAGAAAACCAACATGAATGTGAAATTGAAGGCAAGGCAAAGCAATTAATTTGTATAGCACAATTCAATAACAGGGTGATTCAAAGTGCTTTACAGAAACATTAAAACACAAGCATGATTCAAAATTAAAACAAGAAAGAAATTATAAGAAAATGACAATTAAAGATTATTAAAATTATGGTAAATTCCAGTAAAGCTTTTCTTACTGAAATAACAAGAAATGGAACCATAACACTAACAAAAAGTAAATAAAATCTTTGGCACAACTCTTTATACTGGTCCAAGCCTCACCATCCCTGACAGCACACCTGCATGTCAGCATAATTGCATTCAAAGCTTCAGCAAAGCTTATCTGTCAAATGCTAGACAATCAAGTTGGAGTCTGGCTTTTTTTTTTTTAATCAAAGGCAAGTCTTGATAGAGGTTTTCTTTCCTCTATCTTCTTGGATTTTTTTTCATTGTTGATGAACATTGTCTTTAACTTTTAATGCAAAATCATTGTCAAATTTGATAAAAAAAAAAATAACAACCTTTTTTAACACATTTATGACCCTTGTAATTAGAAATGAAGGAACATAACAATAACCTACTTTCTACAGTAGTTAATGCTGGAAAGTTTCATAATATTTAAAAAAAATTACTTTTCTCACTGCCCATATGGTGAACGGAATAGCTGTTGCAGTGGCGAGTTGTATGAAAGTCCAATAACGAAATGTAACTCAATTATTGATGGGATCAGCTAACTGTGATAGCAATTTATTCTAAAGCTTAAAATCACTTCCATAATATTGAAAAAAGGTCAATTTTTAGCTGAATGATCTCCATGTAACGCATACAGATATTGGTAAAAAAAAAAAAAAAAAAAAAAAAGTACCTCTTCTGCACATGTCCAAGGTGGTATAACGTAGTTAAATGTCAGATTTTGGGTCTTTCATGTAACATTTTTTAAAAAGACAAAAATACCTCTCAGAAAAAACAGTAGATTTGTCAAGTAGGAGGTATACATTGATATTGTTTCAGGCTACATTACTCAATTTCTATATTCCTGCTTTGAGGAAGCCAGTCGCAGTTGGCAATTACCCTGTTTCTGGGACCTCTGATACAATTTTGATTTGTTGTGCTGGGGTTACTGTGGTGCTCTGTCAAAACAGATCTCATCTCTGCATCTGACATCACAGCATGTAATGCCTACTGGGGGCAGTGTAGAGGAGTCTGTTATCTGTTTTTAGGAGAAAGAGACAGAAAAAAGGCTTTTGGGCTGAGAAAGGTTGGACAGTATTTGCCTGTGTGTTGGAAATATTTGAGAAACATTGTGAGCCACAAAGTGAATCTTTGCAACACCTTTACAGTTGAAAATGTATCAACAAAATCCTCTTAGAATTCAAGTATATCTAGTGAACTATTTGCCAACAGTTTTTGACTTGAAACACAAACAATGTTGCATCCTATTACAAAAACTGGACTGTTCTTACCATTTCTTTTTGTCAGAGGTCGGGTCTCAAAAGGCTAGATAACTTAAGCAAAATCACACAAACTAATGAAAAAATATAAACATGAACCCATAGAACTTGACAGAGCAGCATAAAGGTTGAATTGCATTTTTTTTTTTTTTTTTTTAAAAAAAAGGTATGAAGAATGAGAAAACAAAAACAGAGAAAAAAAAGATGTCAGATGTCATTGTGCAGTTTTTTGTTTTACAATTGCTAGAAGTTTTTTTGGAGACAAAATGAGTTTCTATGCATTTCCATCTGCAGCCTCCAGAGTTGATCTTGGCAGTTTTAGTTAATGGTTTGGTTTTCTGCTCAGTTCCATCAAACAGCAAAGCACCACAGAGATGCTTTGTAGCAAAGGGTGGGAACTCTATCGGAATAATGCAGACACGTACATTGTTTACATTGTGTTTCTAAATCAGCTCTTTCTCTCTGCTTTGCAAAAATATGTGGCTGTTTGATTTTTGATGCTTTGAAACAATGTCAGTGAAGTCAGTCGATGAAAATTAAAGTGGATCTGGTCAGTTTTATAAGTAAAAAACTTTTTTTTTTTTTCACTCTGAAACATTTCATCATTACGAAATTTTTGTGGAACTGGCAATATTACTGACATTAGCTCTGGAGAATGAGCAGTCGTCTTCTAACCAGAAGTTCAACTGATTGACTACAGACTGCCCCTGACAACATGTCTAAGTATTCTTATGCAAGACATAGAATCTTGTATTGCCCTCAGATCTGCCTATGAGTGGATACGGTTACATGATTCTTTTAATTCCAAATTAAATTCTTCTTCTTTGAGTTTATATAGGAATTGTAATTCCTATATTCCAGCTCCGCCCACTTCATCAACCGCACCTGTCCTTATGCCACTGTGGGGCCTTTATAAGGCAGGAGACGGCACAACGAAGCGGGCCAGTGGATCTCCTCCACAATCATGTTTTTGAGCTTTGTTAAGAATTTTTGTTAATAAATTACACTCATTATTTTATACTCAACCTGCTCCTTTTATTGTTCCGCTCCCGGTTACTATTTTAAAACAGTTACTGTGCCTACCCATTCCATCACCACCTCTGGAACGTAACAGCTTGGGGGCTCGTCCGCCCCGGTGACGTGAAATGTTTTGGGTAATGGTGTGAGTATGTCTATGTGCTCTACTTGGGCTGCATCTTTTTTTTTTGCGGGGTATGTTTGTTGTGGCCTTTCCGTCTTTGGCATAATTTTCCCAGAATGGACTAGGGGGATGTCCAGCTCAGTCCTGGTGGCTGATCCATCCGGCATCCATTTATTGTTTAAGTTTGTTGTTTTTGGGTTGCATCCTGGGCGGAGTGGATTCTCCTCAGGGGGCTGCACGTCCGCCTTGAGCCTGGCAAGCCCCAGAAGATAGTTCAGGCTTAGTTTGGTCATGCAGGTTTCTGGGTTTGTTGTGTTTTTTTTTTTTTTTCTTTTTTGCTTCGTTGTATGCCCTGTTTACCTCTCTTTTTGCCCATTGCTGTATGTGTGTGTGTGTGTGATGCGAGTGTGCGTGTGCGCACAGGTGATGAAGGGTGCTGAAGGGTGCTATTTTGCGCACTTTTGAGCTGGTGCCTGAAGCCCAGCGTTTTAGAGTACTGCAAAAATCATTCAGTCAGAGCTTCGTGGATTTTGCACGTGAGAAAGCTCTGTTGTTTGACAGATGGTGCTCTGCAAGCAAGGTCAATACGTTTGCATCTTTGCGTGAGCTACTTCTAATTGAAGAGTTTAAGAACTGTCTTCCTGGGCGTATTGTTGTCTATTTAAATGAGCAGAAAGTTTCTACGCTTCAGCAGGCTGCGATTTCTGCGGATGAGTTCTCCC
>JBAMHX010000008.1:10971906-10984256 GCA_037177515.1 Pseudomugil tenellus | reverse complement strand
GAGGCAGTTCTGAAGTCAAAAGGGGGTCCAACCCGTTACTAGCATGGTGTACCTAATAAAGTGGCCGGTGAGTGTATATATATATATATATGTGTGTGTGTGTGTGTGTATATATGTGTGTGTGTGTGTGTCTGTGTGTGTGTGTACGTAATACAGAGGAAAATTTAATTCTGAACCAGCAGGGTGGTCTGAGACAGGAGAAGAGTTTTTTCCCCAGGATAAAGCTGTTATAAAATATGAATTACTATTTGCAACAAACACAGTAACTTCTGAATCATTCATGTGTCGTGTAATGGAAAAGTATGTGGGAGAGTATGACAGAGAGAACCCTTTAGCTGGACAAACCTCCATGGAACAACAGGAATCAGGGACTATGGCTCTCAATCCCAGCAAAGCTTCAGGTTCACATTCCGCAGGGTGATAGGGAGAAAAGCTCGATCATCCTGGAGGGACTCAGAGTAGAGCAGCTGCTCCTCCACCTCGAGGTGGCTCGGCCATCTGGCTAGGATGCCTCCTGGACACCTCTCCAGTGAGGTGTTCTGGGAACGTCCTAGGGGGGAAGAGACCCCGGGGGAGACTCAGGACACGCTGGAGAGATTATTTCTCCTGGCTGGCCTGGGAACGCCTTGGGATCCCTCCCAATGAGCTGGCAGATGAAGCTGGGGAAAGGGAAGTCAGGGGTTCCCTCTTTACGCTGCTGCCACTGCGACCTGACCCCAGATAAATGCAAGAAGACAGTACGGTACGGTACGGTACAGTATGATGTGTAAATCACATCATACAAGGAACTTAGAACCACTCACAAGAATCAAAAATAACACATGGAATAAAAAAAAAAACACATTATGATTAAGAATATGTTGTTCTCACTGTAATTGCGATTAGCCATGTGTTTGAGTTCTGTGGTTTGTTGTGTTACTCCTCAGCATAATAACTTTAGATTATAGTGTAAACTAATAAAACAGCACTCACACTCCATTATTTGCTTGCTAACATGGCTTGAAATTATGAAGATGAAGTGTAATTAGGTCATGTAATATTTTATCTTCCTTCTATCTTCAAGGTGAGTCAATAAAATGGTACGGTAAACCTCAGTCAAAAAAAAAGAGTTGCATTCTTGCTCACAAAGGAAAAGAATATAATTCAGCTGATCAAAACCTGAAATGCAGGAGATTAGATCACAATGAAGATCCTACCATGAAAGAGATGAAGACCACTCTGCCAGCATGGAGGCCACAGATCAACTGTAATTAAATCTCCATCACAATTATCAGAGAAAAAATGTTACAGCGGATTGCAGGTATTTCGTTGATAAAGTTCTCTGAATGAGAAAAAGTTCAAGTTTTAAAGAGCAATAAATCTGAGCTGATTTGTGAAAACAATATAAATGATTAGATGTAAGTGTGTTACCGTTTTACATGCACACATCTATTGTGAGTCAGATGAGAGTCTGGCTCAATTGTCTCATTGCATTTTTTGAATTTTCTTCCCACATTAGTCGAAGATATTAATACATGACTTTAGCGGCAGGAAGATTTCTAAAAATCCAAAATTAAAAGGTATTGCCAGTTATTAAGAAAATGCCAACAGTATCATAGAGTAGAATATATAACTATTTCCTTTCGTAACTAATAAATTAACAAACTCAAATTGGTGCCTTGCACATTTACCTAAGAATACCTAAGAATAATGCATGACATCCCCCGCCGCCCCCACTACCACTACACCACCATCGCCTACTGATATCACTTTACTTTTAAATACCTGCTTTTAACCATCGGAACATGTTAACATAAAGCCTGATATTTGGATTCAAAAGCTGTTAAGAAAAATAGCTGGATCTGGTAATTATGCTTGGCATTTCAAAGACTGCAAAGCCCACACAAGTCGTGTCACTTCTCAGACTTGATTAGACCTCTAACTGTGTGGCCATGGAGGCTGCTGGTCTTGACTGACGCCTCCTTCATTCTCCTGTTAGCAAAAGGCTAACGTTGTTCATTACAACATTTGCTGATATCATATAATTCCATGACACAGATTTAGCAACCAAATGCCTGATAAATCATTGTTGATGTGTTTGATTGTTGCGGAATTTGCCTTGAAGTGCAGCTGAGTTTAATACGTCACACTGTGATCCAATCCGGATTAAGGTATGCTTTTACCTTTCAGCCTGGATGCACATCAGGACAGCTTTTTTTTCTTTTTTTTAAATAAATACTGATCAACATTAGAACAAAGTAAATAATTCAGAATAAAAGCTGGAGATGTAACCTAAACTTATTTTTATTTAATGTTTCTAGTTTCTACAAAAGCTGTGAAATATTTTTTTTTAAAGAAGATAAATGTTTTATAGAAACCCTTCATGTTTCAGAAAGCTCTGTTAAACAATGGCTTAAGTCAAAGTGGGTTACCAGAATAGGATTCATCTTAAACCCAACCCACTACAGAAGCTAAAACAAAGCAAATCTGGTATTTTAGATGATTGTTATATTTTATTTTAAAGATGGCAGATGAGCATAATAATGTGTATTATTTAGCTGGTCGGGTATAGCAATGGTTAGGACACATTAGCTTAGTTTAACTTTAAATATTTGCTCAACTAAAGCCATAATCCAGCATTGCACAGTGAAAATGAACCAAACCAAGCACATATAAAGCAGGAGAGGTGATTGGATGAGTGGATATGGGTGAGTAAACGAGGAATAAAGAACAGATCGTGACACTGCCGTCTGAGGATGGGAAGGATGTCCAGGGACAATGAAAGTACAGGGAAAAACACTAACTCAAGAAAGAGACCAGACAGTCTAACACAACAAGGTTAATATAAAACATAATAGAAAACAGAATAAGAACCCCCACAATAAAGTCCAGACAGGAAACAAAGGAATGCTCATGTCCATGATATTCAACACCAGCAGAGCTTCCCCTGGTGGGAGGTTGGATCAAAACCTGCTGATGACCAATGTTGGGCATCTGTTTCTTTGGCTACATAGGCTACGAAATGCTCTACGTAGTCTCCGCACTCCAAAGTGCGCCTACCGTTTGAAATGAGACAGCCACCTAAAATGACAGATGCGCTTCAACCATCAATGCCGAGCAACTTCATATGTTATTTATCCCATTAACCATCCCAATTTTCACAAAAATATAAATAAAATAAATAAATAAAATTGAAAGTACTGTGCAATTTTCTGCATCCTTAATTACACGTGTAAATTAAAACATCAACGTCGGTGAAAAATAATCATGATGCATGTAATAAAACATGCATCATGTTGGGTTTGTTTGTTCTTTTCATGTTTTTGTTTTTCTCTCCATTCACCTGGGGGTAATGGGAGATGCCGCTCACCTGCTGCTGTTGGCCCAGCCACATTATAAAAAGATTGGTCGGCCATCGATCTGGTTGCCAGATCATTGTTGGATCCTCAGTTTTCTCCAGACGTCCTAGAATTTCAGTTGACCTGCCATCTCTGGCTACCTGTTGGGAGATCTCTTCTATGGACTTCCAGGTTTAACAAGAATAAATCTTTATGTTGCTGCTGAACCCGCTGCCTGCTCCTTCCTGGTTCCTGCCTGCCTAACCACTAACTACAACACACAGTGCTGTTGCCATCCCAACTTGTCTGCTGGAACAAATGTGTGTGTTAAAAAAGTAATTAGTTATAGTTATATGCTTTAAAAAATGTCCTTTCGAGCACTCGACTGCTGCCAATTCTTTTCTATCTGGCGCGCAATGACTTCTGGGTGATTGGAGACTGCAAAGGATAAGCTATTAGGAAAACAAACGTTTGCATTTGAGGAGTGAATCTGAGGTAGGCCTACCCGTCGAATTGAGACAGCACTTGGCGTACCAGTATGACGAATGCACACTTTGAAGTATGCAGAGCAAATGATTGAGACACAGCCTTTGTGTTTGTAGCGTGCAGTGAAACGGCCAGTCTAAGCAGAGCAATCACAGACCACGGTATCCGCCCACCCAGCCAATTATCATCGCATTTGAAAAAGTGTCATCAATCATCACTGACTCCCGCTCTCCTAGTTGCTGATGTGTGGCTGTCAGAAAGCGTGACACGGCTGTGCTGCGTTCACTCGAAGTATAGTAACGCAACAAGGGGTATTATTAGCAATGGCAACAGCGTTGTAACTATGGTAAATGTATTTAATTAGATTACGCCGTTACAATAAAAATAATACAGTTAGTAACACCATTACTCCCAACACTTGTTCTAGGAAGGAGTGAGAAATCTGTCAATGGTTGGATCTGAGCAAAATCTGGAAATAAGAAATGCACATGAATTATCAGTCAATAGGAGAGCCTCTGGGTTCAGGTTCAGTGAAAAAACCGCTGAGCTTCTCCAGTGGATATGAAACCCTGAGGTCAGATTGATAAACAATGCATGCTTAGACATGCAAAGACAAAAAGCAAGACTACATGGAAAATTAAACTAGGCTCAGGTTCAATAGGATCCTCATGTCTGCCTTCACTGTCTGGTGTTTGTCCCTTTGACACCCCTGTTTTACAATGCAGTCAAACTCTCTTTATTCATCATCTCAATGCTGGCACTAAAAGTTACAAGCAAATAGACCATTAAACCAACCAGTCCGCTCAATCACCATTTTCTCTTCTTTATTTGATTTAATCACAAAAACAACAAAATATTTTTTTAGATTCCACCAATGTACAACATGAAATGCTGTTTTGTATTTTCCCCAGAACTCTCTTTTGCCTTGTTTTTATCCGTGAAGAATGTGAGATGAAAAATTGCACATCACAGGCGTTATTCAGTGAAACTATACTGTACAAAACTGGTTCATCTATTCCTAAAGACTTCTTTAGGTTGTTTTGAAGAAAGCCAGTCAATATGATCCATCTGTGCATCCATGTGTCTTCAAATCATCTCTATACTACGTTACATACTCAACCAGCTGTGTGTCTATCTTTTGCAGGCAAAGCAGATGTAAAACATTCATTTCAGATAGTCATGCATAAGCATGGCTTTATATTTCTGTTCATTTTCTGCATATGGTTTAAGTCCTGAGACCAGATACAGGTTTATTGATCGGGCTCCTGATTGTTACCAGTGTTCATTTATGCATTTTAATCATTTGTTTTAGTCAAAGTCTCTTGACAAAGTTGTTATTTATGTTCATAGTAATTTAGTATTTTGACTAATAGTAGTATTAGTCTAATTTTATTGAACTGAGTAAAAGATTTGACTATAACAAACAGTATAAGGACAATGCAATGTTTCTAAGTGCCCTATGAAATTCTACAGCCATCATTTACACCTTGCTGAAATAACACAATAATTAACTTCTACACACACTTCTGTAATTGGCACTTTGACTCAGTCCTGCTGTTGAATTGTGCAATGAAAATAAACTTCCCTTGTCTAATTGTCGCATTAATGAAAGAGAAAAGCAACAACTTGACTGTGCTTGTACCACCTAGAGTATTTTTAAAAAGTGTGCCAGTCAATTGTTGATTTTAATCTCACATCAATGGTTCATTTCCTTCTCTAATTAGTAACACTATTATATGAGCTGTGAATTTTTATGTTTGCAGCCATGCACATGGATATTAGGCCTGATTGGATCTCTTTCCAACTTGTTCCATCTTTCCACACGACTAATTTAGATCTGATTGGATGTCGTTTGCCTAATATTTTAGTCTCACGTTCATTGACGAAAACTATTTATCAACTAAATTAACACTGATTGATATAAAGATGTTGTGACTCTGTTCCTGTTTGTGCGAAAGAAGTGTGAAAGTTAAAGAAAGTTAGCATTTTGGTATCAGTGAAAAGATTATACTACTATAAGAAGGATCTGTAGTTTCTCTATCGGGTAGCTGGAGTACTTGTTCCAGCATGTTGGACAACGCTCTGGTCACCATTCCGTGAACATATATCTGTACTAATGTTATTGTGTGATTGACTGGCACATGGCATCAGCTGGGTGTTGTTACGGACTTGGGAGGGTTTAGACCCAAATGCAGGGTGAAGAAGGCAGCCAGGATGCAGATTAAACAGAATTTATTTTTAAAACTGAAAGAACTAGACTTCAACTCAACCAGAATGAAAACTAATGAACAAGCAAGTTGAAAAGAAAACCAAGGGTATAAATACACTGAAAACAGAAAAAGACACAGGTGAAAACAATGACAAAATCAAACCAGGTGAACTAATAAACAGAACATGAAGCTGAAACCAAAGAACTGGGAAAAACAGGAAAAACTACAAAATATAACAGGAAATCCTAACACTAAACCAAAAACCCATATAACTACAAAGATCCAGTTCATGACATGTGTACTCCTGTTATAGTTTTTATGGTATTGAATGATTTTTTTTTCTCACTGATTTAGATGATATCTTGCAAACAACAGTTTTTTGATCAAACATATAAGTATATCCTCATTAGCATTAGCGGCTAATGGATCAAATCCTTACTGCTAACACCTGGTTTGTTAAAATGTACCTGGAGCTTGTCATCTGCTTGTGTGAAATAACATATAAGAAGATCTACAAATATGTCTATCATTTTGTTTTTATTTACTCATTTACACTTTTTACCAACAATCGAGTTCATGTAATGAGAGTGTAAGGGCAAAGTTGTGTTCCCACAAAAAGTTTAAATACATAGAAATCAAAGCATCTGTGGTTTAGCTTCAGAAGTATTTTGATGAACCATAAGTATATAGGTACGCGTGACAACACTTGTCTCTCTCTGCATGCATTCCCTTCAATATTAGTCACACATGAACGCATAAAAAGCAGGCACACGGCTCGCTTCAAACTAAAGCTTTAATCCAAAGTGTTTTGACATCTGCAGCTGTAGAAAAAATAGTAAACACAGTTATATCATGTTGTTTATATCTTATTTCACATATAAGGTAGCTTTTAGCAGCAGGGAAAAAAATCAATAAGTGAAAAAAATGATGCCATGTTTTGTACTACTGCTGTGCCTTTACATTCCCTGCTTTTAGACCTCAGCACCAGAGTTTATTCATCTTCGTGTCTTATTTAATCACAACAACTGCTAGTGTGGAGGTTAGAGACCATGTGTGTTTATCACGCGGGCTGCAACTTTGTATACCAGCAAGAGAAGGCAGGAAGAGGCAACAAGAGAAAAGAAACTATTAGAACCTCACAGATGACGAGGAAAAGAGAGAAGTGTGATGGAGAAGCAAGTGTATATTGAAGTGACAGTTTCTGTCAGGACTATTCAGAAGATGACACAACTACAAACAGAAAGTAAATAAAGGATGTTTTGGGCTGGAGAGGTTGGCTTGTGGTCCTCTTGCCTTTACAATGATGAAAAAAAGAGGAAATGTTCTTACTCTAAGGTGGAAATAAAAGGCTTTGTAAGGGTACATAAGTACAGAAGAGGAGTCGAGAGGGTGGATCAATAATTAATTTACTTTCAACAGTCAAGGGCAATTAACACGTTTTTTTTGCCCATTACCAGCCTAAAAAGGCCAATGCTGAGGCGCTCTGCCCTAATCTCACTGACCATTGTCGCAATCAAGGATTACACAACTAACAAATCGATGTACACTCACAGATGCAAGCCCCCTTAAACACCGGAGAGCTGGATTAGAGGCAGTTTTGTGAAGTCATAACTGTCAAACAAAGAGGATTCTGCTGCATTAACCATTGAAACAGGGTGACAGCAAGTTGATTTTCATTTTATTAAAAATGCTCAGCCTCAGTTATCCATCCTAAAAATACAAGTGTTTTAAATGAAATGGCAGATCGATGTCTGAATTGACTTACATATTCAGAGCACATCCTAAAGAGTCAGTGTTTGTGTGATAAAATGTCTTCTCTGTGACACTAATGTTTCTCTGGGAGTTTTTTTTTAAAGACTTTTGGCAAATATACCACAGATAGCAGCATCGGTTGGAGGCAGAGACCTTCCTGTATGTAACATCGGCATTGATTCTATTTTTAAACAGGCAGCCATCAATAATAACACATTCTTTTTTTACAACCATTTCTGGAAGAGCTACATTTCTTTATTCTTGATCATGTGTCTATTGTCTTGTAAAATCTAAATGATTATCTCTCTGTGATCATCATCTTTAGCTCTTGCTGCCAGTGAATGATTTTCCAGATAGAGACTTGATCTACTTACTCTGCAGCCTTCATCAGCATTGCATATATGGAATATGTTGCCAGGGAAACACCATTTACGCAAGATGAGCTGACCTCAGAGTCAAGATCAAACTCTGCATGAAAAGCAGCAGCTCATCCTGGCACTGTATTAACTGATGTAAATGTGTTGCAAAAGGCAAAAAAGTAGGGCAGAAATCCCAACTTCTCTGAGGAAGTAGGCCTGAAGATGGATGATATGCAAAGCTTTGGGTAATAAATGCAACATAGACGGGCCTTTGGATCTGTGACATGACTGATAACTGCTGAACTGACAGGAGGGAAAGCTCATTTAACTAAGTAACTGCCAGGGGATCTCTATCCTGCCCCAATGAACATGTGTACTAAGACTGAGGAAAGAGAAGGGTTTTGACTTGCAGGTTACTTGCTATGATCCACACATACACGTTGCTGTTTCACCCCCTGGATCAGAGTACAAAAATGCCAGGAGCAGGTAGGAGTTCATCGTTTTGCTCAAGGTCAAATCAGCATGGGGGGAAGCGCTGCTTAGAATGTGGAAGAGGCTTTGTTTACTTTTCCTGCTGAAGACAGACCAGAGGAACTATTTCCCGCAGTTTTATACAAGTTTTTATTCCTTTTTCTCTAAGTCACGAATCAGATTTCTTTTCTTGTTTATTACTGCATTTTGTTCTGAAATATGCTTTCATTTTAGCACGTATATCACATTTTATGGTTAGTATGATATTGAGAAGCAAAGCACAAACAACATGTTGTAGATTAAATTGTGTGGCATGTACATTAAACTTAAATAGACAAAAAAAAACATTTAAAATTAAAGAAAAAACTGTAGGTGTAGGTTTAAAAGAGAAGCTGCATAAACTTTCTTTTTCTTTAGCCAGGATCCATAATGGTTTGGTTATGTGCTGCTTTTTGAACTGCTGACATTTCTAAGGCTGACTCACTTTTTTCTTTTCCTTTTCCCCTCCTTTCTTTCTTCACAGTAAACACTTTACCGTTTGATTCTTATTTCTTTTGACACGGACGTTGTAGCATGATGTTTTCTGTTGTGCTCTTGGAAATATTTGTCTTTTTTTTGCTTGCTTTTCAATCAATTCAACCCTCTGGTAAGGCAATGATAATGTCTATTTTTAAAAAAACATCTAAACAAAACTGTGATTTGAGTGATGAGTATGGCAGCTGATGTTGACGCTTTTCAACGTTTGCTTAAAAAACTTCACCCACTTCACCAAAAATGTCCAAACACATTGATAAAAAGTAATGTTGCGGTTTTCATTTCAAACATATGCAGTATGTGTAACATGTGCCAAACATGGATTGACATTGTTTTGCCGAAATGAAGTAAATAAATAATTCCTGTAAAGATTTGTCCCCCAGAAGGCAGCTTCGCTGCTCCAAAGCCTGAATGTAATAAATGGCTCTGTGCTAAGGGTTCCTTAACTGCACCCCCGTACACCATCACGGATGTGGGCTTTCTGATAATGAGACAGACACCCCCTCCCCCTTTTAACCAGGAGGATGGCTGTGTACCTGATTTGTTTCTTACGTCACCAGATTCCATACAGAATTATACTGGAAACAGAAACAGCTGCATCTCATACAGAATATAATATTTTCATGGTATTGACTTTTAACTTGCATTAACATCATATTTGTTTTTTTTCTCTCCTGTGTGATTTTTTTTCCTTTTCAGAATTCTCTGAAGCTTTTAACAATACACGTTTTACTCAGCCCTCCTGACAGCAACCTGATTCCTTTTTGCAGTCACTTATTGCTAGTGGAGTCGTTGCAAAAGCTGTTGTCAGTGTGCAGATTACATCACGATGGTTGAGGGCATTCACTGGGAACAAACGCTGTACTATCAAACTAAAATTCAGTGAACTGCTAAATAAATTAGCTTACTGTGTTATTCACTTCATTGAACAATGTCATTTTGCAAGCTCAGATACACATGATCTATCTGGTGAAGGGCAAAGAGACTTATTATTAACACATTAATGTTCAAAGGAAAGGGCGGAGATATCTGTTGAAGAACATTACTGTCTTTTTAATCTTTCATTAAAAAAAAAAAACAACATATTGAGGAATTGGAAAAAGTAATAATGATGTATGATGATGAAAATAGTAAATTATCTTTTTTCTTCTCTAATATTGCCTTGTTGAAATCAGTGCCAGTAAGACCCATTGTTGTTGATTATCCATCTACCCATCCGTTCGTCCATTAATCCATTCATCTTCTACAGTTTATCTAAGAGACATAGTCCCTCCATCCTGTCCAGTGTCTCCTTTTGGTGGAATGTGCCTGTAAAGTCTCTCCAGGAGAGAGTCCAGGGGGCATTTCTGAGCCACCTTGTCTGGTTCCTCTCAAAATGGAGGAACAGTGGTTCTACTCACACTCCATCCTGGACGACTGAGTTTCTCATCCTGAGAACGCAAAGGAAAGTCTTTTTTTCTATTAGCTACTTTTATGTGAAATGTAGTCTTTCAGACACTTTTACTAGCTTGTGACCATAGAAGAGGATAGATCAAATGGTCATTCGCCATTCATCTCAGCTCCTTTTTCACCTCCATTACAGGCTGACGCAGAGCTCGCATCACCGTGGATGTCACACGGATCTGCTTGTCAATTTCTTGCTCTAATCTTCCTGCATGTCACTTGAGAACAAGACCTGCAATTTTTGAACATCTCCACTTAGGCTAGGATCTTATTCTTACCCAAAAAGGACATGCCACCCTTTTCCAGCTGAGGATCATGGTCCTGTTAAAAGCTTCACATTCTGCTGGGAGCCCTTTCACTGAGAGTCTCTCACAGCCTGATGAAGCAAACAGGGCCACATTATCTGCAAAAGACTGAGACCTAATTCCGAGTTTACAAAAGGGGACCCCTCAGTGCCCTGGTTGCACCAAGAAATGCTTTCCATTACAAGTTATGAAAGAAATGGGTGATAAAAGGCATCCCTAGCAGAGTCCAGCTTCACTGGAAACACATCCAACCAAGCCAAGTGCCAATAAGAGCTCTTGTTAACCTTTAGCTATATGGCCGTTTCCTTTTATTTAAAGGGACACGAGTCTCTAACAAAATGTAGTTTGATAGATAACGTTTTTTTTTTTTTTAAGAAGACAGAATACAGAAAGTAAAACTAATACAAATCAGTTACTAAATATAAGTGTAAAGAATAAAAAAGTAAAGCTTTTCCTGGAGTTTTAACTGAATTTATTTATATCGCTACGGAGTCAGTTTGGCACTACAGTCAAAAAAATTACAGTTGAGATCCAGTGTTTTATGCGGGAACATCTGGCACCATAAATTGCAAATAGCAACTAAGTGAATGACCTCAACCTCACCCTTCCTTTCCAGGAATGTAGGAAAATGATGTAGGATACTAAAGCCATAAAAAGCTTCACAGCCACTCAATGGATTGTCCTTCAGGGTGTGTAAGGTGAAAGCGCACTGTGGTGTAAGGATGAGGAAGGTGACCCACAGCATCTTGGGATATGAGTTACTCGATCACATGATTTTTAATTATTGATCATAAATAACAATTCTTTGGCAGCATATGGTGGTATTTTATGTACCTTTTGTGTTACAGTAAATTTTACATGTTCAGAATTTGAAGTATTTGAGTATTTTCATGTATCTTATTTCATTTATTTCCCACGAGTTCCATGTCCCACTGACAGGAAGAGTGCAACTCTATTAGGACTTCAGCTTTCACTCATCTCTAAACAGAACATCTGTGTCACCTGCAGTGTGAACTACAGATCTTGTCTCTGTGTGTGTGTTTGTACATACATATTCTGCCGGTTATGAACCCCATATACTTCTTGGCAAATGAGTGGTTTCCTCCCTCCTTTTTTGACAGGAAAGTGACAACATTATTATTGACTCTAGGACTCTGTCAGCAGCACCATGGATAATAACATACCTACTGAGCCAAGCTTAGTGTCCTCACAAGCAGCAGCTGGAGTGGTACAGTGAGCCAATAGTTCAGTGACACATCTGCCATAAAACACAGAGGGAATCCGCACCTCCTGCAGATGCAAGGTACTATCTGCAACCTTTCATGCTGCAGTCTCATCCAGAGTGGTGTCATGTCACTGAGTTTAGACCCCCTGCACTCGTGCATATGAGGCGAGCTGGTGAGGAGGAGGTTGACAGTTGCCGACGGCAATATGGGTTGTGCAAAGAATTCCGTTGGTTGGAATGGTATATAT
>JBAMHX010000008.1:10937741-10948311 GCA_037177515.1 Pseudomugil tenellus | reverse complement strand
TATATTAATCAGTTGCTGCCATGGGGCACACTGATGGAAAAGTGGCACCTGCAGCCTACCAGTAGCCTCCAATCTTTTCATTTATATCAAATGTTAGCATCAAATAAAGTCATGTTTACTTTAAAATGAAAAGACAAACAATAAGATTATAAATACAATGCTGTATAGTAGTGAACATTAATAAGTTTTAATAATAAGTTTTGTTTGACCAACATGTTTTTGTCCAGGTTGAAAAAGATTCCTTGTGTGCCGTTTTCGGCCTCGGAGCAGTCGGGCTGGCTGCCATCATGGGCTGCAAGATTGCCGAGGCAAAAGAGATCATTGGGATTGATATAAATCCTGACAAGTTTAAAAAAGCCAAGGAATTTGGAGCCACTGACTGTGTCAACCCAGGAGCTCAAAGCAAGTCTATCCAGGAAGTCCTGGTGGGGATGACCAACGGGGGGGTCGACTATGCTCTGGAATGTGTTGGAAGTCCAGCTATAATGGTGACTACCTCTTAACTACTAAAATGACAGATATTTCAGAGCACATTCAGGACTTTAACCCTTTCAGGCAGACATTAATAAACCCAATGCCACATTTTTGCCAAATACAGTATTTCACCTCCACAGACACATACAATGATACTTTTTTCTTTATTAATTCTATTCTACTTTATATGTCTTTAATTCCACTATATCATTTTCTTTTCCTATTTATCACCAAGGGAAACCTGGGTAGTAGCAATATAGGAATTTATGTTCAATCATAAAATATAGATATCGATTTATTAGTGAGTGGTAGTACATTAGATGACTCACTAATGTCCGATGAATTGGTTATTTAATAAACATCCTCAATCATGAATATGCAAAAAAAAAGCTACAAATAGGTGTCCACTTGAATGACCACTGTGTGTAAAAAAAGTTAACAGAATTAAGGGACACAATACAATTATGCGTGTGAATTATTGACTACTTATTTTAATGTGTATTTATGTGTAAAAGGAAATGCAAATGAAATATTTGATCATGGTTTCTTAGAGTGCCGCCCTCGAGTCCACAACAGAGGCTGGCGGCACCTGTGTTATTGCTGGGTGGACAGAGACAGAATCAATGGATGTCAAGGTGATAAACATCCTGATGGGGCGCATCTTGAAGGGGACGTATTTTGGAGGTAAGCTTAAAACAACATACCAGCCACAGTGGACCCATATAAATTTTTATATTTCATAATCATTATGTTTGTGATTCATGTCAACCTCTATGAAATGTTGGCACACCGTTGGTGGACATGTCCCATGAAGCCAAAGTGTGTTTATTACTCTGCTGCATCACTGTTGGTTTGACTTGTCCTTAGCGAAGAGTTTTATCTGCAGCTTGTTCCTGACACATATACCAATTTCCACAAGTTAGCTGTGTCTTTTATCATAATGACCAGAACATCACCCCACTTCAGTGCTTTTTTTCAGGACATTTTGTAACGTTTCCAAGTTTCAAAGATAAGCTGGTCTTATTGTTCATGTAGAATGTTAAGTAATGTTATTCTAAACTTGCTGATCCCATCTGGGATGCTCTTCTTATACCTAGTCATGGAGCAAACCTGTTGCCTTGTGACAAAACGTAACCTTGTTATGCTTATGTAAAGGCTGGAAGAGTGCGATAGACGTACCTAAACTGGTGGACGACTACATGAACGGCAAGCTGAAGCTGGATGAGTTTATCACTAACCACCTCCTACTTGATGACATCAATCAAGCCTTTGAACTTCTGATTTCTGGTTCAAGGTATAATTAATTCATTCACTCACTTAGTAATCTTTTCATTATTCACACATGAGAGTTATTTGGGGACAAGTTGCAGGTGTGTGCTAAGTTAGTTCATACCTGAACAATACAATTTTTTTCTGAGTAAAACATTGGTGAAGTTGTACTCAAACCTTTAACCCTCCGTCCTGCTACGTCTGATAATCTGTACCACAACGGAGTATTTGATCATGCAAGTCAGTATTCCAAACAGGTGATGTGTGAAATAAATTGTCTGGAAAATTTAAATGATTTCATTAGCTGCACATTTTTTCAGGAATATCTAAGTTAAGATATATGATGTATAATTCACTTTTTATTCGTATTGACCTTACATTCTACCAAAAACTAAAATCTGGAGCCAAATGTAAGTTGGATTAAAGTAATTTGAAAGAGTAATTGTTCTATTTACCATTTCGATTTACTTCTTAACTGTTTATTACTTGTCTCAAACATTTCCATGTAACCTAATTATTCATAAAATAAATAAGTCTTTAATGACCAGTGTTACCTAATCATTGCATTTTATTACATTATTTTACATTGGGTCAGGAGGGAACTGTAAATTCAGTCATTTTGGTCATTTGTCTCTTTTATTTTTGTTTCGTAGCATCCGCACTGTCATCAAGCTGCAAGACTCTCAAGAAGGACAATGAACCAACAATGTCTACACTCTTCTTTTTCATGCAGTTAAAGCAAAACTGCTTAAATATTTTTTTCTGCTTTGTTTTCTAGTAAATTACAACATTGGCCACTAGATGTCAGTCTTATATCATGCAAAAAACAAAGTTTAATTTTATTAAAGCATATTAATCTGCAAAAGTTTCTGCATCTTAATTCACTTTGAGTTTACTTTTTTTATACATTAATATTTTAATGAAAGCAATTAAACATATTTTTTTTCTGCTCATTTAGATGTAATTCATAAATATGCATCATCTGCAGAAACATTGGGGCAAATTCTCTCTACATCTTTTGCTTGTCAGCTAAAGTGACAGTGATTCTTGTCTATTTTGTATTGAATATGGGACAAAATGGGAACCAAGCAACACAATCTGCCATCAGCCGTGGTGAAATATCTGCTTTATGTGGTCGGGCTTACCAAATTTCGTCCTTGGTAATATTATATATTGATTTAAAAGGGAGTCACCCAGAAGGGCTAGAATAACAGTTGTGGGCTGTCAAGACAGAAGACAAAAGGTTGTTGGGGGAATGCCTCTTGGTGAAGAACCGAAATAGCTGTCGAAGGAATTTGTTTTATTGAAGCTCCGTTCAGATCAAATGAATACTCCTGGCAGTTACCCTGGTTTTCCATCTTTTTTTTAATGGAAAATAAATTGGTGTTCCTTCTCTTAGTTTAGTCTCTTCTGCCTGTGTCATCAATCTTATACCTAAAACTCTGGAAGTAAAGAAAGCTTTTGAAAGTAGAATTCTGGAGATAATGGAGAAATAGAAGGAGATGTGAGATCAAACGGAGGTAGACAAGTTTTGACAGGTGGTCATGCGACTGGGCACCGTAGTCTGTAAATGTTGGACATGCTCACAGATTTATAAGGCTTTCTTAGAGACGTGTCTGAATGTCTACTTTGTCTATGGGAAAACCATCCAAAGCAACAACCATACGTCTCCTGTATTCTGTCTTGATCCCTGCAGCCTTTGGGATAGTCACAGCATTCTGCAACTGATACACGGAAGACACGCCACATGAATCACAAGCACGGCATTGCATGCATTTTAAAAAATCTTAATTGCACATATTGCCATTTTTCACATTCTCTGTGCAGCGTTCCTTTAGACACCTTTTATAAAAGATGGTAATAGAGTCTAATAATGATAGAAAACAACTTTGATATTTGGATATGCTTATTACTCCTATTTTCTTCTGATTGTTACATCCTGGCTGAGACTTGAAGGAAATAATTGACAACAGAAAGGCTAGATGAGGTAAATGCCATCACACACATAAAAATAGGTGTAGAAATAATGTCAAAGTGCTGCTTGTCTTCAAAATATTTACAGAAGGATTAGGAGATTTCCTCTTATTTATTAGATCTTATTCCTCTGTCAGTGAGATGACAAGACATTGAATATGATTTGAACATAAAAATGAGGGTTTTTATA
The DNA here is from genome assembly GCA_037177515.1 of Pseudomugil tenellus. Taxonomy (NCBI): domain Eukaryota; kingdom Metazoa; phylum Chordata; class Actinopteri; order Atheriniformes; family Pseudomugilidae; genus Pseudomugil; species Pseudomugil tenellus. The sequence goes on along the minus strand of JBAMHX010000008.1, from coordinate 10,944,404 downwards.
GTCAAAAACATGACAAAAGGTTTTAGTGTTGCTGTTGATATCTTTTGTAAATGGTAGCTGGTAATACTGTACTCTGATCTATCGTCTTTATGGATGTTAGTGTATGTCACATACTGTTGGAGATCACATAACGCTTCACTTTAAATGTGAAGAACAGAAAAGGTGTGTTCTGGCTCCGCCGTGCAGGAAGTACAGTGAAAGCAGTGGCGTACCAGCAGGCACTAACTGGTCCCTGATGGGCTACTGGCAAGGATTGAATATTTTTATCACTGCAGCCTGGATTCTTTTCCAGATCAGGGAATTTTTGAACATTTATATATAGAGAGAGATTTATTTACTCATAGTTTATATTTTGTCTTTTTGCATTCTCTTCTTCTCAAATTAGTCAGTTTTTCATACTTTGATATTTACGGTGAGTAGTATTTTGTACAGTGACACATGTTTCCTTACCGTGCATATGAAAATAAAGGCTTTGAACTTGAACTAACTCTGTGAAACTCCTGGAGATGTTTACACTTTTTCTGTCAAAGAGACAAAGGATGCTAAATGATGAAGTTTCTAAAGGTTCAAGTTGACAAGATAAAAAAGAAGACTTTTTTTTTAGCAATTCAGCACAATTATGTCAAAATTAAATAGTGTAGGCTCTATTTAATTTTAAAAAATTAACCCTTTTAGAATATTAATATTATTATTTTACATTTTAATAAATAATTAATTGAAATTCTTGTGCTTTGTTACGCAGGTGTGTTGAACACCTAAATACATTGAAATACATTGAAGCATTCTAAAAAAAAGGAAATAGTTTCTTTCCTCTTGTCATTTTTTCCATAGTTTATTGTTACAAATTGAAAAAAACACAAAGTTAGTGCGGACCACCACCAAGCTACTTATTTGCACCATTTTTTTAAAATTTCCTGTGTCCACAATACTTTCCAGGTCCATCCAATAATTAAATGGAATCTAAGTTTGACCATTCGGAGGAAAAGAGAGTCCCAAAATCCAACCAGTAAGCAAACAGAAAGATAACTGCTGACCAAAACCGTAACCTGGTGGGGGTAAAAATAAGTACCATATTCATGTTATATGTGAAGATGTCATTTATAGGGAATTTGGTGTTTAATTATTATTTAGTTTCTTTCATTTATTTTATTTTTTATCCTCACATCATTTTATCACATCATACTAATCCAATCTGTTTTATTTATGAAGCACATTTAAAAACAGAACATCTCCAAAATGGTGCAAATTGAAAGTTAACTATCACTAAATAAAATAAAATAAAGTTGTGATGAATATAATAAAACTAATAGAATGCGGCTAACTCGTTCTTCACTGTACAATCCGCTACGCATGTGCATATGCACAGTTTTAGATTTCAAGATTTTTTCATTTTTTAAGCTCAATCATTAGGAGCTCACATTTATAGTTTGCCTTTTCCGAGGCCTGCTGTTGCTCATGGCCTTCAGTGAATCTGTCAAGTCAAAAAAGTCCGAATACACTAGCATATGTGGGGACATGGAATATTTTTATCGAGAAATATTCTTATTTTCTCATTCAAACAGAATCTTAAATCTAAGAAGACCATATCACTGCACTGTCATACAAATCTTTTTCACACCTGTCCCCTTTACATGTGGAAAGCTGATGCTGCTGAGAAATGAATATCTGAGTAACAAGTTGAATAGAAATCACACGTAGAGAAACAGAAAGGGGTAGAGATATATTTCATAACCCCAAAGCCTTGGAAGAAGGCCCTCTTAAGTCACAAGAGACTACCAATGTGAGGCCTCTGTTTTATCAGCAAATCCTGCCCATTAAACGCCTAATGCCAGTGACATCCCTGGTCTTTCCCTGACATGGTTCACTTTAGCCAGAGTGTAAGTGGAATATACTCAGCTTTACTTGAGGACAGCACAACACAGTACTTAGCGGAAGAGCAAGTGGTTTTCTCTGTGCAGTGACCCATTTGAAACAGCAGGGTGTGTTGTTTTCAATAGAATGTCTACTTGAAGTATTTCTACAGCTACCATATTGCATTATAACACTTATAAAGGAACTTGCAAAAATGAAGATATGCTGGTGCTTCTCATTCACTTTGAATATAACATTTAGATGGCTTCATGAGAGACAAAACCTCTAACCCAGATAATGACTGTATCATGCTCTTCTCATTGAGCCATGCCAGATCATGTGTTTCATATTTTGTAACCTGTCAGTTGTGGCAGTGTTTTATAGTTGAATTGCAACAGAAATAGACAACAAAGAGAAGGGATTACGCAGACCACACATAGTTATTACTAAAGAGACACAAACACACTCACATAAAGAGATATATTCATGACAGGTCTAAGCTTTTGTTGTCTTTTTGTCTGATGGTAGCAGTAAAGTAGTAATTGAAAGATTAGCTCTAAGGTGCTGTCATGGCACTCCCTTGTTCGGTCTCTCCCATATTGGTCAGGCAGCGCAATTACCAACAGGCATGGGAAAAAACGTCATGCACTGAATAAGTGTCTCATTTTAGTTCTTCTAAATATGTCATTGTGACTTCAATACTATACATGAAGCTTTTATTTGACTTTTCTTACTACACAAAATGCAAAATCAGATTAAATGTATGTCAAAATGCTGATTTTAGTTGGTTTATGCACAAAACTTTGCTTTCTGTACCCTATATTTCTTTATCTACCTCTTACCTGATCATAAATGCTGGACTCTCTTTTTTCTTTTGCATTTGTTGTACAAATTTTGTGCTTTTTTCCCCCCTTTTTTATTTTTATTTTTCATGTGCTAGCATCAATTCAGCAAAGCATCTTTATGTAGTTATAGGATAGAGGCAGGAGGGAGAGATTTATCTTGGTGGTTAATCCCTTATTCATAAGAACTTCACTAGCACAAGGAAAACATTGAGAGGTTTATATTACCTCCAGATCTGCTCAGTTTACCTTTCCCATTCCTACTCCAGCCGTTGGACTATTTGCTGAATATGTTTGATTTCCGTGACAGCAAGACCGCCACAAATTTATTATCTACTATAGTGCTCATCCACTAGTGATGTTCAGAGAATCAATACCACTCATTACCTATATAGTTTGCTACCTATGCCTTCTATACAACTGTAATTTCATGGTTTTATGCTGAAAAGATCTCAATAAAATGGAAAATTTGACTATATTTCTTAATTTAAGTACCTTAATTAAATTAAATTAGAAAAGTAGATATAGGGTATGTTAGGCGATCAGGTTAGTGGCAGACATGTGTGTTTAGCGACGTTTTTACCACATCTGCCTTGCTTGATATTTCTTGCATCATTTACGTGCTGCTTCAAATTAAATGAATTTCAAGGTTGTGGTAAAACGAAAAGTAGTAAAATGAGTATGTAGTGTGTCATAGTTACCTTGTTAGACAGCTACAGCACAGTACATCACTCTGTTTTTCTCTCTCCTCACAATAACTCACTGTTTTCCAAAGATGAAGCTCCTGAATCAATGTTTCTTGGCTCCTTGCCCAGCCGTGAAACGACTGGGCCAGTCCCAAAAAAAACACTTCAAGCTGAAAACAGTTGACTGAACACTTTTCTTTGGCTTGTAATTGTGGTGAACAGAAGAGAAACCTGAAATGATCTTTATAAGTTCCTATGCCCATTACTCATTCTCAAGCATTACATGTGCTTGCGCTCAGGGTTCTGGGGGATGGGGTCCATATCACCAGTCTGCCACAATTTTTTTTTATCTATTTTTATTTTTATTTGTTCATTCATTTAGTTTTCTTTTATAAGTACAGTTGTTTGACATATTCATAAGTAGTCGGTACTGTGTTAGCAGCTATCATAAAATGGGTAAGATACGCTAACAGCCAACAAGAAATGCAAGTCTACAGAACAACCAGCTTTTTATGGAACACAACTCAAACCTAAAAAAATGATAGAGCAGTTTGGGTTAAATGTAGCTTAATGTTCTATGTAACATAATCTCATACTTTCTTCTTTTTTGTTTCTTTATTATTTTTTTGACAGCACAGTTGTTTACTTTGACATAATTTTCCGGACAAAAGAATGATTGTTGTTAATGCATGTGTGGGATAAAATAGTGACACATTAAATAAGTATTACAAACTAAAATGTAAATTTACTTTACTATTTTAATTCAGTACTGCTATATAACTGTCTATGTTTGAGTTATTAAAACGGATTCTTATGTAAGGCTGTATACTTGCAGGCATGACCTGAGTAGCTTGTGGTTTAGCATCCCTGTCAGAATTTCTCTGTGATTTTCTAAACTGAGGGGGCCTAGACTCACACAGGCTGCCATGTTTGTGCTCACTCAGACCTACAATGATAAAAATTTACCAAACATGTCTGAGAACGGTTAAAGCGGAGTAAAGAAGAACATTGAATTTTGATTACAGTACATAATCATATTGTGGTATCATTTGTAAATACATCTTCTATGTGCCAATAGACTATTTATATCCATGCAAGTTACCAAGATCTTCTGATAATGCTGGGACAGTTTGGCATGTCAAAGATCTGAGGGATTCTCACTCTTTATGAACCAATGTCTCAGATGAATCCTTGCATGAATCCTTGCATTTTTATCTGGGATCATGACTGTGTGAACAGGGTAAAAAAGAAAATGTAACTGTTGTTGAATAACAGATACATTACATACAGTATGAAAAAGATAGCTAAACGTTTTACTTTTCTTGCTAGCAGAAAGCAAATCAGACCAGACTTCTCCTGGTTTATGTCAGAATTATTTCTATTTGCTAAATGCTGCAATAATTAGAGGCAGGATGTTTTAGTGAAGCTTTTAATTACTTACTTACTTATTAATTACTTTCTTCAAAGTCAGAAGTTTACATACACAGAGATTATTATGCCTTCAACAGTGTGGAAAATCCCAGATGATGACGGAGCTTCTGATAGGTTAAGTGGCAACAATAATTGCACGCACATCTGTGCGTGTGTTTTAATGCCCCACCTCAAACTCACTGGTTCCTTTTTTGACATTATGGGAAAATCAACAGAAAACAGCCAAGACTTTAGGAAGAGAACTGTGGAGCTCCACAAGTCTGGTTAATCCTTAGGTGTAATTTTCAGATGCTTAAAGGGGCCTCGTTCATCTGTTTCATATCCTCAAGAATAGAAAAAAATGGGTCTGTCCAACCATCAGGACGAAGCTGTGTGTCCCAGAGATGAACATATTCTAGTCCAACATGTACAAATAAACCAAGAACAAAAGCTAAAGATCTTATGAAGATGATGGTTGAAGGTGGTAACAGTGTCAATATCCACAATCAATCCGACAGACAAACAAACCAACACTAGCAAAAACATGATTTCATTGGTGGAGGTAAATACTGAAGTGTCATCCCAAGCCATAAGCCAGAAAGTTGAATATTGGGTGCAAAAAGGTCTTCCAAATGGACAGTGACTCTTAGAGTACAGCCACAGTTGTCACAAAGTGACTTAATCCGTTTTATAGCCTGATGTAAGAACAACTGGGCAAACCTGACAAACCTGACTCAGCTACACCAGTTTTGCCAAGAAGAAGGGTTTCAACTGTATTCAAGTTTATTTTTTACAGGTACATATTATAGCTGATTATTTGGTTCAATTTTAAGTGGTTGGCTTTTTGTTCTGTTTTTTTCCCCAAATTTATCTCTGCATTATTATTAGGAGTGTTGTGATCTTTGCTACAATAAGTGATTACTACACAGTTTCAGACACTAAATGATTCTTACAAATCACAGTTTGTATGATCATACAGAAATGAGTAACATATTTAATTTTTTTAAAACTTTGAGTCCAGTAAAAAATATCATAAATATGTTGTATATGATTAAAGTGCCTGTTTCAAAGTGCAGATCAAGTCAAAAACTGGTCAGTTTGCTAAGCGCTGCAGTCTATAAACACTTGTAATACTCTGTGGTCATTCATGCTGTTTTAGTTTTAACTAATTAAAGCTATTTATATTCTCATATATCACATTAACTATTAAATATTCTATTCAAGGCTGATTGTATAGAATGCCACATTATATTAATTACTTTATGAACTACAGTCATTTTTCCAGTTGTGATCCAAATGTTAAATGTTTCTAAATCAGGAAAATATCCTGGGGATTTCACATTAACTGACGTAATGAATGGCTTTGGGAAGTTAGTTTTTTTAAGAAGGTTCACATTGTAAGGTCAACTTCACCACCAGCAAAGTACACAGATTTAAACTTTAGTAATGCGTTAAGCATCAAATATGTAAGCCTGAACCAACGAGGGCTGGACATGGACTTAATTCTCCCAGTCTCACACTGAGAAAACCAACAGAGCCATGTACCCTCGTTTTTACTTAAAAGTCCCTCTGTCGCCGCTCATCTTAGCTGAAGTTTCTGCGTGCTCCATGTTTGCCTATAATTCCCAAATCCTGAGGAGCAAACATGAGCAGGAGCAGATTAGCTTCCTATCATTCTTGGCACTAAATACACAAAAATTAAATGTCATTCATGTCCCAGGGTGTCATCAAAATAAGGAAGACGATGTAGGGCTGGCCAAGGGCAACAATTCAATCCAAAACTAATTACATATTGATTATCCATCCATCCATCCATCCATCTATCTATCTATCTATCTATCTATCTATCTATCTATCTATCTATCTATCTATCT
>JBAMHX010000008.1:10874074-10915979 GCA_037177515.1 Pseudomugil tenellus | reverse complement strand
ACTGTAATGTAATATGTGCCGATATTATGCACCAAGTTCTATAACACTATTTTTTGATGAGGACAAGCTGTTTCCAAGCAAAACTGTGTAGCAATGACTCATGAGTTTTTTTTAAACCGATCCAGGCGTTAAGATGTCTAACTAAACAGAAAACCAAACTAAACCATGACAGGTAGGCTATTAATAAGCAGTAACTATATATGAATAACTGAAAAGACAAACAATGATACCAAATGCTGCCTGTCTCCTAAAATCATCAAGTAAATATCTGTTATTATGAACCCAACAGAAAGAGTGGCACATACATGCAGCAGTCTGTTCTGTGTTGGTGTGGTGCTGTGTGAGGCCTCTTGTTACTCCAGTGGCGGTGAAGGGGGAATTAGATGTAGTGTTGTCTGAGTCGCTGTTAATCCTCGGCTGATTAGTGGAATTCTCATCAAGGCTCCTTGAGACAGAGAGTGAGCGAGAAAGAGTGTGAAAGGGAGACAGAAGGAGGAAGAGCAAGACAAAAAAGGAAAGCGGGAGAAACACGGAGAGCACAGAGTTGGAAAGAACCCCCCCCCGTCATCGCAACTCGCTTTCCTAGTTTCCTTTTAGCCATTTACTCCCCTGCCAAGGACCAGAGGCCTGCATCTCCTGTGACCAATAAGATCTCAGGCCCTGGGGTCACCTGGCTCACCAGACTAATCCTGATTCTACCGTGTAGATTAGCACTTTCCCACTCACAGCCACTCTAGCCCAAGCCCCAGCAAATCCCGAGGTAAATGTCGGAGCTTCCGGTAAGTGGGTGAGCATGGCGTCGTGCAGTGGATTAAGAAGAATAGGATAATATTTACAAGCCCATTGCCAGTGGTGATAAGGCTTAGGATAAACAGTAAAGGTTTGTTTTCAGCCCCTTTTGTCTACCTTTCTTGTCAATGTGAACGGTTAAATCTCTGAATCCCTGTATATAGCCCCTGACATTTATGTACTAAATTAGTCAGCTGGGAATTAGCGCATGTCACTCAACAAGCCCCTTTAAATTATTACAATGGTGAACAGCTTTTCCAGAATATTTTCATTGATAAAACTAGCCAACATTAGGTCCTTATTATCATGCAAGTAAAAAAACTGCTCATTGACAGAGCACCAACATGTATTGTTGACACAGTGAACAAAAGTAGTTTTAGCATTAAGCATTGAGGGAATAAAATAAAGATTCATGTGCTGGGTCTTCATATGCACCCTTCACACAGAACTCCTGCATTTTTATTTAACATTTGAAAGAATTATAAATAGAATACAGACAAAAACTAAAATTATTGGCATTATTTATATCCTAAAAATAAATAGCTTCTACCTAAATGCACACATCTTATGCTAAACCCTTTTTGACTAACTGATAAAACCCTGTTAGTGCATGCTGGCTAATATTTCTAAAATATGCATGGCTGCAGATCACTTAATCATCAAAGCATGATTGACTAGTTTTCTCTCTACTGTAGATGGCACTGTTAACCTTGACTTGTATAGCTCTGAGACTTGAGAATTTTAAGTGAAGAGGCAGTCAGTGTCTGTTCCTCATTACTGTTCTCAGGCCTGAGGGAGAAATTAATTAAAGTCGGGAATGATAATAATAATGATAATAACAAAGATTATCTCTGTCATCATAGTTATACTAACAACAATAGTGGAGTTTTAGGGAGTTTTGAGGGCAACCAGAGGCCGAAACAAATATCCTGCAGCTTTCATCTTTCAACTGTAGGTACAGGTCATTTCTTTTTCTTCCCTCTTGTGTTTTTCAGAGATGTGGAGTATTAGTGATAGTGGTGGCTGTGGGGGAGGGGCGGAGGTTAAGGGGTTAGGACCAGAGTGAAAGGCAAGTGTGTTATTGTAACAAAGCTTATGAAGGAGTCAAGAGGAGGGCAGTGTGTCGATCGCACGCTAGGCTGCATGATTCACAAAAGAAGCCTAAACATGAACCATCAGGATCCCCACCCCCCCACCCCCCATTTGCTTCCGAAATCCTCACTGTCAGCTTGCATTATAGGACTACTGCCAGTGCGATGGGGAATGACTTCATGTCACCTCCTGTGTGGGCACTTTTCTACCATCTGGAGTTATTTAGCATGGTAACCTGTTGGAAGGGTCTAAATAAAGGCAATGAACATACATTGTAAAATATTCTTTTCTTTTTCTTTTAGTTCTGAGGTAATAAGAGTATCTCTTTTACTATACTTTAAGCTGTAAAAAAGGAGCCTGAAAAGTTTCTTTTTACATACTTTAATTCTGAAGTCAATCAGCAGTCTGCATTGAAAAATTAATCTGCAGCTCACCTCTGATCCACTAGGGGCTGTAACACAGCAACTCCCCTTAGATTTTCATGGTAAAAAAGCCAACTTTGCAGCATTGATAAACATGTTTACAGCCTATTTAAAAAATATTTAGGCTGGTCAGGTCGACTTTACCTTCATTACATCTGTGAGATGGATGATTTTTTTATAACCCATCTGATTAGAAGTTATTTAATCTTAAAACGTGGCATATAAGCGTACCCTTTTGATTGACAGGTGTCATATGGGTGCAAAAAGAAGGCAGAGTGTAGCAGAAATTTACCCAGTTAGCTTAGGTCCGATTACATTCAAGTAACTGAATTAGCTCTTAGCTACAGACAGCTCGAAGTTTGATAGATGTCAATCATCTACCCGACTCTCTCAGCTTTCTCAAGAAATGTGAACATATTTTCACCCTACAGCTATGTGAACATTTTTAAAGATTGAAATGCTTATTTTAATTAATGCCAGGGTTTTCCATTTTTTTAAAAGTAACACTTCTATCCATCATTTGTGTCTGCAAATCTATCTCTCTCACTCGCTCTCTGTATGTGATTTTGTGTGCAATAATTTCTAATTCCATTAGATATAGCCTCCAGCAGCCCCCTCACCCAAGTTATGGCGTCTGAACTGAAGAAACCCATATTAAATCACAAGGACCCAGCCCTGTCTCCTGACCGGTGCTCGAACCTCTTTTCATGTTGACTGTAAAAGGGGATTGAGTGACCTCATGTGCTGCTGGGATATTACTTTACATCTTCCTTAGTGTCAGTTTGAGACAGTCTACTCTCTGCAGCACGTCACTGTCTTGTTTCCTGTGCACTCTGAGTCAAAAGGTGCTGCTCAGCTGTAATGAAAGACAGTTGTTTAGAGAGAAAAAGACAAACTGCTGAATTACAGAAAGAACCTTTGTAATTCATCTAAGATGCTTAGTCTTCTTGAACGTCCATAACCAGAGCTGTCTGTTGATGGTTAAGGGAGGATGAATGATAATGATTTTTTAAGCTCATCAATAGTTAATTCAATTAAATTGTAATGCAAGCTAGCAAATTTGCCTAAGATATGAATTCCTGATAACCAGGAACGATAAGTGTTCTTTGTCTTCACTTCTTCACAATCCAATTAGAGTTCAACGCCCAGAAAATCAGATGAATGTATACTCTGGACCTAGATAAAGTTAGCTTAGCTGCTCATTAGCTATTTCCTTGAGCCCTCTTGTAATATTGTCTTACCAAAGTTAGCTTTGGTCTGAAATGCTAATCAAGAGCACACATCTGCTATTTGATTAATTTTTTACCTATTCCCAAAGCATTTCCTTTCCCGGCAAAAATTCATTAGTTTCAGGCAGCAAAGTAAAACGTGGGAGCCTCACACTGCCATATTGAGTTGAGGTATTTTGTCTCATATCTCGTGCTCATTCCTTCAATCTGATAAACATCCTCTGTATTTCTTTTTTCATTGAGGTTTCCTGTCCTTTTTTGTCATCCCGTCTTTCTAGCATATGTTTCTGTTTCTGCCTGAGAAAACATTACTGAAAGTTGGGGTTTTGGTGTCTCTTATGAAAAAAAAACAACAACAAAAAAAATATGTTGCCTTTTTATGTGGACAGCTTTTCTATTTTGACTGGAACTGGACTTCCTAGTGAAAATAATGTGGGAGGAACTATATTCACAAAAGAAGGCAACACTACAAAAAACATTATTCCTGACAAACAGACTTTAGCGTCTAACAATAATTTTTTTTCAGAAGAAAAATGACAGACATTAATTTCAGTGGAGCTGTGTACACAAACCTTTAACCTGACATGCATATAATGAACATAAAAAAATTAAAATGTAAAAGGAAAATATTTTTTGTCTTTTTCTTTGACTTGGAAGAGCAGCCACATCATAAAACTGTCATCTTAGTCTCTTTGGAAATGCTGTAAAAGACACCTAAAAGTAATTTTGGAGTTATATGTAGGTATGAAGATGGGACAAGATGTTTCTGGAAGCATAATTCAAAACTAATTTTTGCCAAATTGGTGTCTACCCTGTCGCCATAATGTCTTTTCCTTTTTAAAAACTTATTTTCTAGTTTTACTCTTTTTTGCTATTAAGTTTTATTTCACTTTTGCTGCTCAGTTTATAACTACAGGCCCCTAACATAAAATTAAGTTCTGCTTCATTGTACGATCATTTTAGAAATGCTCTCTAGTCGATTCATCTTTTAGCTAGAAATTCTGTCATCAGAGACAAGTAGAGAAATATCCCCCAATACCTCCAATCTGATATTTCCCCAGTCTTCGAATACATATACAAATATATTCAAGTATAATGTCATTATATGACACATCTTCAGGTAATGAACTTTAATTTGCACTTGATTTCAGGTCAATCGGATGAATAGTTTCAGAGATATATCCAAAACAGTTTTTAGGTTTGAGAGCCCCTAGTGGCTATCCTGAAATAATAAATCACTCAAAATCGAATCAGTTTGTCTTTTCTATGATATTATTGCATATGCAAAACATGAAAAAGCTAAAATTAATATTGTTCAAGTTATCGTGAAGGTTAACATGAAGGTTGGGGTGAAACCACAATATCCCCAACACTCCGATCAGGGATATACAAAATTATCTTGGGATTTTCTTTTTTACTGATAAAATGCAGTTTGAAAATCAAAATGTTTATGAGACACAGAGAAAAAAAGTCATTAGAGTTTGTAAAAATACTATGAAACATGCAAAAACATTGTAAATTTTATTATTTTCCCCCATGTTTCAACATTATATTTTAGGGAAAAAAACTATTTAAATAGCTTGTACCGTGCTACACAAACAGAATCATTTTACCACACATTTTTTGCAGCGAAGTAATCAGAGAATAGCCTGGTATGTACATACCAATTACATCTCAGCATGCTGTGCAGAGCACATGGCTGGAACACACTCAGAAGGGTCGCAGCCCATGGGATCCAGATTTGCCCATTAAAACATCATCAGACAATGCAGTTTATTTAAAGAGACATATGACTCTCCACCGCTACTGTTTACCCTCCCTCCACTTGAGAGCAAAGATAATATTGTTTGAAATTCAAAGAGAATATGGAAACTGTACTGTTCAGCGAGGGAAGTCAGCATAGGTCAAAAACTCCATGTACAGATATAACACATCTGTTTATTTGCAGTGAGGCCTGCAAGAAATTAAGCAGTAAATATCACTAACTTCCAGCTGAGACCATAGTCTCCTTCAGAAAGGCTTTGTCCTGGAAACAGTGTTTTTTTTTTTTGTCTTTTACTATTTTAAGTCCTTGCTGCATTGGTCTTTGGCTTGATTATTGTAACAGCTAAACAATAAAAATCGAGAAACCTGATTTATCCTTATTCTCTCAGATAAATCATTGATGACAAACGTCCCCATGGCGCCCAAAAGGGGAATCACCCTCTTCCACTGTGGATCTTTCACCCTTCTGCATGCTCACCCTATCTGGAATATTTAGCTCAGATAGCAGATTAGTTTTCTCTAATTGTCCCGTCAGTAAATCAGTATTTGTTCCTCCCTCCCGATACTGCTTCATGTCATTCGTTTTTATAACACACTACCCAATGAGTACACATAGTGTCTTTGTTCATGAAGGATACCGGCTGTTTTTCCTGCTGATCCATGAAAAGAACATCTTTTCCTGAGCCAAAATTAAAGCATAAAGATGTTTGCGAAAGAAAGCTGGAACACAGAGGAGGGAAATATATCAGGAGCACATCAAGTGAATGCTTCTTTTTATGATAATGAGAAAATGCATCCACATTTCTCACTACAGAAGATATCAGTCCAGTGCACAATGATCATGGATGATGCACTCAACTCTAACCTAAAAATGTGTCATCTTTGTTTTAAAAAAATCTCAACATTATTATCTGGATTTGCATCAGTGCAAATTGTTTTTGTGCCTTTTTGGTTTGTCTCTGTAAAGCACAGCCATGCTTTAAGCTTATCTAGACCTAACCTTTATGTGTGCCCCCCCACATGTACATCAATCAGATCTGTTAGACTCATTGTAGGAATTTGTTAGCCTTTATCCAGTGATCTGCTCTGACCTCTGAATCACCCCCGGTCTGACAGCACGGCTGTGGACACTGAGCTGGGTTTATTTAATAAAACAGACAAGAATGAGAAATAACTGTGCATAATGTATTTGTTCTGCAACTCATAACTCTGATTAACATCGAGAAAGAGCATAACTCAGTCAACATGTTTGCTAATGCATTGAAAGATACTGTGATTACAAATATATCTGTTGGTTAAATAAATGAAGATCAATCCAGACTCAAAAGAAAATTTACTTTTTATCCTGTAGGCAAATAGAACCACGTGAGCACAATGTGGCATTATGATTAAAAGAAAATAAAAAAATGCTTTATTACATTTTTCAATTACTAGGTGAAGTAATAAAGAAGGAAAAGAAAAAACAACAGTTCATTTCTTATCTAGATTATCATTCAAGGCACATCATTGACTCGCTGCTAACTCTGAGAGCAAATGCTCTATGCCGATGCATATTCATATGTTTAACATACAGACATGCATTCTTAATGATGAGGTAAAGGGTAGAATGGAATAAAGCTCATTAATCCATTTTACCATGCTAGTCAGTCCTCTTTAGAGGAACGCTGCTGCATGGCATCCAATTGAGCAAATTCTATTCACCAGCAAAGAGCATCTCCAACGTGCGAGCGAGGCAGAGAAAAATGAAATACAGCTGCTGGCGTTTGTTTACTCTGTCCGCAGAATGTGTGTGTTTTTTTTTGTCAGTGTTTCTTTTGCTTAGAAATGGTTTCCTTTGCATCATTTTTAAGATTCAAACATGTTTTTTTTCATATTTTCATGTGTAAAGTTACAGAACCCAAATGTTGTTTTATGCTAGTTTATTTATTATTAAAAATGAATTAATTTAATTTGTGGAATTGTGAATGGAGTTTTTGAATGTATGAAGGTTTGTTTCCTTTAGCAATCAGTGGATTATAAACATAACACCTGGGTTTGTTTACTGGTCTCTCTGGTTTCATAAACCAGCTTCTACAGGCCTCAGTCTAAGGTAATATTGTCTAAATTAGTCAAAGGCAGGCTAACATAAACTGACAGATCACAAAATGCAGTGAGATCGGTGTCATTATCACCGCTCCTCACAAATCGTCTCATAAGAAACACGATTGTCATAAACCCCAGTAGTGGCCAGTTAATTTTAAAGTCCTCTTTGGGGGAAACCTTCTCTTATCTCTACACATTTCCTGTCACTTCTGGTTTTAAGATTTAACAGGAACCAGCCCCTAGTGTTAGGGGTTAGACAACCAGACGTCTTGTCCAGCCAGAGTGGGCAGATGTCAGTGATGGCCGTGGACCTTGTTTATAAATTATTAATGATTGCCCCCACCGTCGCCCGTCACTTTGGACAGGCTGTGAGACAAGCCGATGCCTTTCCTGTTTGCGTGGCAGCGTGCTCCTCAAACAGATTGCAATTTATTCCTCTGCAGTTTGTCCGTCAAGACTAACTCTGACAACATAATCCCGAGCTAATCCGCCATGTTCAGTTTTTCATGTTGGCTCTCATGCAAAGTGCTCTGCCAAATCCTGCTACCTGTCAGCCTGGCCTTGCGATGTGGAGCCCAGACGAGTTGCCAGCCCCGCTGCAGTGGCTCCCGTGAGTGGGTGAGGGGGGTGGGAGAGAGCATTGTGCCTGGGTAGACTTAACCCCTGCCTCCCTCCCTGTAATCCACTGTAAACAGCCAGAGCCTTAGAAGGGCTAACTGCACTAATCAAGCCACAAGCTTGCCCAGTCACTATCATACACAGGGCCCTAAGAACTAGAGATTTGAGAAGCTATACTGCAGTGTGTGTGCATTGTATGAGAGTGCATGTGGAGCAGAGGGGTCCAGTGACAGCTCCTAATCCTAAAGGAGGTAAAAAGGTGCCAACAAGAGGGAGAGATGGGTGGCCAAAGAGAGGAACAGTTCAATGATTTGAAATGAGTAAAAGGACAAAAACACAACAAAAACAAGCTTTTGAACATGAAGACTTTCAGAAAATTACTACCCTTTTACAGAATAAAACCCATTATTAAAATAAAAACTACCTCAGCTTCCAGGATGCTAATTAAGTATATTAGTCAGAGGAAAGTCAGACATATCTATTGTAAATAATGATACTAGGATACAGGGAAAAATAAATCATACCCACATGTTTTTTTTAACAAAGCTATAAAAAGTCAGGATAAATCCATCACTTTTATCTTTATTTGAAAAATAAATGGAGGGAGCTCATCTGTATTGTGGCCAGCCTTTAGAGAAGTATATTTACATTTCCCTCACATCCTTTCTGGGAAAGAAACCTAACACCCACAGGAGTAGTATAAAAGGCTTGATAATAGTCAAAGACCAAGAGTGGTAAACTTAAACCATTACCAAAGATAATTTTATTAAGTTGAATGTGGTTTTTCTTTGATTATATTTGGATTGTTGTAGCTATCAGGTAATAGGATCCTGTGTCTTCACTGTTTAACAGGAATAACTTTATTAATCATTTACTTTATTATTTTTTATTTTCTTTTAACTATGACAGAATGCAAAATATGTTTTTTGTGTACAAACAAAAGATCAGATTATAATAAATGTAATACTTTTTTTTATTAATCTTGAAACACTTGAAATACAACCCTTACATCCAAATACAGATGTAGGTGTTATGATTGATCATCCTCTAACTAATGAAATCTCTATAAGTTATTTCTTGCTAAAAGTTAAAGTATGTTTTGATAGATCTTCAGAAATGTTGGACACACACACACATACACACACACACACACACACACACACACACACACACACACACACACACACATACACACTGATAATGGCTTCTGAAGAAACTGGGGCATCAACACCAAAGGGCCAGCAGGAACATTTGAAACACAGGGCTTAATGTAGACACACTGACTCTTGTTCTGCTTGATGCTGCTGTTGCTATGTGCACTTTCCATCACTCTGGACTGTGGGAAAGCTCTGGGAAAATATGTTTGCCACTTTAAAGTCCCAGATAAAAGTGGCCTTCAAGGGTGGAGCTTAGGAGAGTGTTGAGATGGCGGTGAGATGCTTGGATGGACCTGCAGGGAAAATGCGAACATGACATGTTGCTGATAAAAGCCCTCTAGCAGGTTAACACCAGAGCTTGTAACTGGGATTGCCCCAAGAAGCCCTCTCAGGAAGGCCTGGCATCTGTGTGATAGTAAAAGTCCTGATGCTCATACAACTGTTGTACACACCAGGTCTGGGTGGTGGTTGGTAGAAGAAGAAGAACGCAGATGTTGGGCTGATCTTCACAAGTGCTTGACAAAGCAGAGATTGAAAAAAAACTAAATAAGAACTTCCAACAATGATTATTAAAAACTTGTACATTAGGAGATTCATACAGATTAACTGGCACATCTGACAAGTCTCTAGAGAGTAGAGTTATGTGTGTCTTTTATATCTGTGGTTATTCTTTCAGGAACAGTTGGGTTATTGGGATAGATTGGTCAAACCTGGTGTGAACAGAGGTGGCAAATCCTGGTCCAGAAACTGTTTTTTGAATCTACATGTATATTTAGAGTTTGTGATTTCACTAACAGGCTCATATAACTAGCAGATAAACTGTGCTCATTAAATTCAGCTGGTAACTGGTCGGAACAGCTGCTGGACAGGATTTTTACTTTGTGGACCAAGAATTTACACCTCTAGATCTGAATGATCAAAGCTAAGCTGTTCAGAATTGTTAAGACTGGCACAACATGGGATTAACCTGATCTCATTGCCCAAAGCACTTCTCTAAACTAGTTTAGTCTGAACACATTTTCTGTAGAACAAATAATAAAATATGTTTTCAGAGTAGTATTGTAATTTGTCATTTTGTTTTTCTGATCCTGTTCTACTTGGAAGATAATGCATTTGAGTTTAGTGTCCAAGATAAACTTTCTAAATGGTTTCAAGGATTAGATTTACAGAAAACCTGTGCCATCATAAGTCTTAAAAATGTTTTTTTTTTTTTTTTAAAGAAAGTTAAACCTAACTAATACAACCAAACCATTCAGCTAGTTTTAGAAGGAGCAATCTCTATTGTGTCTGATCACAGAAAAGAAAAAAAAATCATTCTGTTTCTACAAACTATATTAAATACTTGTTGCACCCTGTTTATGTAAAGTCAAGTACATAAGCAGGAGATCTGGGAGGATGTCTCCTTGTTCATTCTGTAAATTTCTGTCTGCAGGTGTTGCTAACGGACCTAAAGAAATATGATACTGCATTAATACAACTCAGTTATAGAGTAAATTAAAGGTAAAACCATAAAGGCTAATTCATCATCCATCCGGTCTCTTCTGTAAGTCCCCTAGAGCCATAAAAGTCAGTTTGATGTTGGCTCTTGCTCACTTTCTCTTGCTTTTATAAATATTTCATCTGGGTTTTTTTGTTTAATTGGTCAAGTGTCAAATCAGAAAATATGTTGATGTCTTGTGACACAGGGTTATTAGGCAAAATACAACTGTTATGTGATGCCCTGAAGAGCCCAGGCAAGCCCAGGCAAGGTAATGTGCAAAGCAGCAGGAATGTGTGACTGTGCCATCATTAAAATAGATGGATCTAAACAAGTGTGACATAGATTTAAACAAGTTGTAAATTAAAACAAAAGGAAGTTAAAAAATAAGTTAAGAAACAGTATTCATAATGAAACTATCACTTTTATCCTCAACCCATTTCAACAGTCAAATGATGAAATTCACGTTTGTTTTTGTTGAGCTGAAGTTGGTGTGTCTGCAGGTGGTGATGATATAATTACAGCAGAGAAAACAGTGGTCTTCCTGTGTATGCGTGGGCATTAGGTAGTCCCAGCTTCCTCCCATCTAAAGACATGCATCTTTGGCTAATTGATCTCTTCATTCTCTCTGGGAGTGAATTGTGAGCATGAATGGTTGTTTATCTCTCTATGATGGACTAGTGATCCGTCCAGGGTGTACCTTGTCTCTTGCCAGCAAATTGCTGGAATACACTCCAGCTTTCCCATGACCCTGAGTTGGAGTAAGTGGAACAGGAAATGGATGAATGAATGAATTCTGTATTTACTACCACCAACAGTAACTCTTTATGCTACCACACTACCTCTTTAAATTTAACAATGTTCTAAATTACTTTGGTAAAATTGACTGAATAAGGGTTTATTCCATTTTGGCAAACATCAATTTTAAAAGATATATCAAGCACACACATGTACATATGTTCTGCACCAGAGTT
The DNA here is from genome assembly GCA_037177515.1 of Pseudomugil tenellus. Lineage (NCBI taxonomy): Eukaryota > Metazoa > Chordata > Actinopteri > Atheriniformes > Pseudomugilidae > Pseudomugil > Pseudomugil tenellus. Next base: position 10,904,375 of record JBAMHX010000008.1, on the reverse strand, counting down.
CCACATCTTATATCTCACCCTCAATATACCACAAAACAAATGCCACAAGACCAGAAAGGACAAGAAAAAAGCAATAAAATGTGAGTGATGGCCATTGATATTTCAGCCTGATGAAAATCCCACGTCAGGAGACTTTACTTGGCTTTACATAAACAGGGTAATAAATAGATCGATCACACATTGCAAAGGAGATTCATGTCACATTAAGTGACATGAAGCTGAGCATAGGCCCGGCAATGTCTCATTACTCAGAGCACGATTTCCAGAGTGACATTGTGTGTGTGTGAAAGAGAGAGTGTATGTGTGTGGAAAAGGGGAAGGAGAACAAAACTGCTCTCTTCCAGTTTTGTGTGGAAAACCATGCACAATGTAGTCGCCCGCTGCTATAAAGGGAACATCCCATTTATCGGTTTGGAAACAGACAAATTGCAGCAGAATTAATGACGTCGATTATTTTTTCTTTTAAAGCATAAGACTTAAAAAAAGCAATTTATATGTCATTGTATTAAGGAGTTGAATAATTATGCTAACTGAACTCCAACTGATATGTTTTACAATGAGATAAGACAATAAATCACAACACAGACCCTGAGAGCTTTGTAACACTGATAAGTACAAATAAAAAAGAACAGAGCCAAGAATAGTTAGAAAATGGGCTCATGTTCCATTTTGGGAAAACTAAACTTATCCGACATAGTGGCTTCATTGAAAAGGATCACACATCAGTGGAAAAACGACATGCTTCCTTTGTGTTGCATTTGGAACATTTAGAAAAACAGAACCACCTGTTCTCAACACCAAAATGCCTTTAAGTCCGGTAGAGACAGGGATACTTCATGGTGTACAACTTTAAACAAAACCAGGGATACGCCAGTGTCCACATGCTTTGGATTCATGCAAATCTTTATTTAGGGAAGCGGTTTGAGTATCGCTGCATTTATAAATATATTTCACTCTACAATTAAATCTTAAATCTTCACAGAATACTTACTGACAACCAGTGAACCTGGGATCCATTCTCTATATCCTCTTTATTCCAGAGGGAGCTGGAGTCTTTTGGGTGAGAGGGAGTGTAGACCTCTTGACAAGTTGCCAGTCCATCACAGTGCTTAGACCCAGAGACATACAACCATCCATTCTCACACCTATGGACGATTTAGAATCAGCAGTTTACCTAACACACATTTCTTTAGAGTGTGGGAGGAAACCAGAGCATCTAGAGTAAATCCCTACACAGGGACAGAGAGAACGTGCAAACTCCACACAGAAGGGCATCAGTCAACCATCAGGAGTGAACCTCACAGCTGTTAGGCGACAGTGCTAACTGCTGCAGGACATCGTTGTCCACGGACAAGCCAGTCAGTTTGTGGTTTCACCTACTGCCCTGTTGTCAGTTTCCCAAGTTCCCAAGCAAACTTAGCTCATACTAAGTACTCTAATAAATACAATCAGAGCCGGAGTTCTATAATACTGAATTTTTAGTCACATAACCAACAAATTCAATTGACATTTAATTATTTATACTCTGTCAACATAAATTCTCCTGTTAAAGAGGTTGTGATACTCAGCTTCCTGTTGGCGAAAATCCAAACACAGTGTGACAAGGTCATCTTGTGACCTTTATGCTCTAGCTGGACCTCTAGATATATTAAAGTGCTGGGGACTTCCCATGTGTTACTTTCCAGCTCTGTAAGGATGAGTCCTGCTGCTTTAGATAGCAATTTGATTTACAGTCGAGTGTGGAAAGGCTGGTGTCGCTAGCAGGATTCTGCCATAAGCCATCAATGGTAGTGACCAGAGGCGTGTAAGATAGAATTTACAGTTCTGAGAAGGGCTTTGGGGTGTAAAAGGTTGTGCACGCAGGTGACATTTTCAGCCCAGTCTCATTTAGTCCTGGCCTGTTGGCCTCTTGTGAATGGCAATGGCAATCCAAGCATCTGAGTGGGCATTAGCAGTTCATCAATTGTGGCCCCTCCTGCCTCGTAAATCAAAATCTCCAGTGACCAAAGAGGTGCTGCATACTTGTCTTGCAGGAGATCCTTATCAATGTAGACATGCATGAGATTAACTTGATGCTCTTGGAGACAGGACTAAGGACATTTAATTTTGGGAGTAGCTTGATACAGCCCCTATACCACAGCATTTTTCCATTACATCACTATGAAAACCTTTGGGTTATACCTAGTTACAAGCAGGCTACGCAAACTAAATGGGCAGAGTAATGACAGGTTTCAAACAAGTAAATAAAAAAAAATGAAAGTGACCATATGGCACGATTGGTGTAGGGCATTCACATCCACTTTTAGACCCCCGGTGACTTCTCACTAACAGCTGCTGTAAAACACGAATTCATCAGATAATCCCTCCAAAGCCTAGTGGTCAAGCCAAGGCATTTTAGGTCTTGAGCGCTCTTATAAATGAAATACCACCTGCAACAGCAATTTCAAACCTGCAATGGAGTAAAGTTATATTTAGGTAAGAACATGAAGGACCTTGATCCCTTAACAAAATATAAGCTTGACAGCTAATCTCCTCAACAGAAGTCAATATTGTTGAAGTCTGATGATGTACATCAAGGGGGCTATGAGGACTATAGATAAGACAAGCATCTGTCAGTTGTATTTTTCAAAGACTAGACAATGGCCAATATCAGCAGGATCAGTCCATCTCTCTGAAGTGATGGGACTTTGACAGTTTCCCAATAGTTCTGTCATGGTGCGTTTCAATTTGCTCTGATAGAAACAACATTATTTAGCAATTTTAGAAACACAGCAAATCCAGGGTTGAACCATAATGCTTACATTTTGTGCTTTTATTATAGTTGATAAGGTGCATATGCTATTTATGGCATAGGGGATCTGCCCTTTTATTGACTAAATATAGAATTACATATGTGATGTGTTGCAAGAGTGGTTCTGTGAGTCTTTAATGCTGTTGTAGCCTTTAGAACAATGCAATTGGCTCGTATGAGATATTATCTCCTGGAATATTGTAATCCAATAGTATTCTGTGAAGCATGTTGCGTATAAGTCTCCAAAACACACACCACATCTTCTCAGTTCTGGTTAACAGATTACAGTCAAGCACAGTGAAGCTACTTAGTACTTTATCTTCCCCGGTGTGTATGCAGAGCTTTATGTCCACATGCTTGTGTGCATGCATGCGATCAGAGTGTGAGAATGAGAGTATCTGTGCCATTCTTTTACTGTACCACCTCCCCCCTACATGAAGAGTAACATGGAGGAGGAGAATTGCAAGCACTCACTCCCTTGGGCTCTGCATATCCTCAGAAACTGACCTCCATTAGACTTTGACCAGATTCTTCCTTACTTTAAACAAAACTCCCATTACGGCCCTTGTGAGTACAGTAACAGGTTTCTGTAGTTTGGTGAATATGCTAAATGTACGTTTGAGTGTGCCTCTATGTACATATCTGTAGGGTAGAAGTACAAGAGTGTGTCCGTATTTGCCCTTGTGTATAAATCACTTGACCCAGACTTACTGTTGACCATAGGTTTATGCCGGCGTGAGAGGCTCCCAATGACAATATATCTACCTTAGCCATAATGGATGGTACACAGACAGTGCTGTCATCTGGCAAATATGCTCTTTGAATGGATTTCAAGTGGAAAGGCACTTGGCAGAGGGGCAGCAGGCGACGGGCAAGAGAAGAGATGAATGGTGCCCAGCCCAGGGTGTAGTCTCCCCACCACCACTTCTTTGGAAACAGAGACTATTTCTTGAATCGGATCCTTCATCAGCATCGCAGTAGGTTAGACAGACAGGCAGACAGATGCCTACTGTGCTTTAAGCTCGGGGGGAGCTTTGTAAAAGTAAGGGTTAGGGGAAATTCAATGCCCTATGTTATTATATGTGAAAATGACAAATGTGTTCATGTGTGGATGGAACCAAAGGATGCCAGCAAGGAGCCAGTCAGGAAACCAGCATTTAATGCAACATTTAACATTAACCCTCTAAACCATTCTGTTCTTCTTATATCATCTGTTGTTACTTTGATAATGTGATGAATAAAAACATTTGCACCGTTTGACATTTATCAAGAGAAATGAAAGCAGTTTTATGAGGGGTCAAATTAAAGACACAAGGCTTTAACTTGATACACTGTACAAGCTCCAGCTGGTTTGAGGAGACAAATCTATGATGCCGCTAGACTATCACAAAGCATAACTGCTTCCAGACAAACTGGTGGAGCTATCAGTGGGGGAGAGAGCTGAGAACTGCCACAAACCACCGTGATGAAGTGTCCTATCGGTAGGTTGTCTCCCAAAACCTGGGGCCTCTATTCCACTTATAGACAGCTGCAAAACACAGGAAAAGGATCTTATCTGTACAGTGTGTGTCTGTGTGTTTATGTGTCAGTGATGTGTGTGTATATTTCATGTTAGCATCTTCTCACTGTTGTTATTCAGGCTCATCAGAAGACTTTTTGTTAGTTTTTTCATTGTCACTTTGTTTTATAAAAATATACAAGATGCATTACAATAAAGTTGTAACATTGATACATTTCTGCTCCAAAACCATGATAGTCTTTTGTCCCCAAAAGCAGTCACCTTGCAAGATGCAGTTATAAACCAGTGAATGGTGCTGAGAAAGAAGGGTGCCTACTGCATTATAATGTGATGCCCAGAGACTCCTGATCAAACACCAGCATGTGTGCTTGAACTAGAGCCAGCTACCAGTTACACTTTCAGAAACCTAAAACCCCAGCTCAGTGCTAAACCTTTCATCTAGGAATGACAGAATTCTTAATTGCTGACAATCTAGCTAAACATTGAATGGCAGCATTGTAGAAAAACTGAAATGAAAGATGTTTGCATCTGCAGAAGCCACTGGAATGTCATCAGTTTCACAGCAAACCAACCAATATGTATAAACTACAGCTCAAGACTAATAGACCGTGTTTAGATTAGGATTTCTCATGATGTATAAGCGCAACTAACATGCAGTTTTAGCCTTTTGTTGCTTCAAGTGTTTTTCAAAGTGCATCTGTAATAATTTTAAATGTGACTTTTTTTCCTCAAGGTGGAAATTTAGCTTTTTTTAAGCAAAAGAAAAAAAAAAAAGTTACACATGACAAAACTTGAGACGCATTGACCAGTGTCGCTGAGCTCATCTGAAGCCAGTGTCCAAACTGTTCCAGTTCCAACTTCTTTAAGCCAGTTTACGGAGGGCATAAAACCCAACAGTGTGTGAAATGAACACACATTCACATCGAAGGTCCCTAATCATTTTGTCATAATGTATTGCTTTCCAAGTAGGCGAAAATCTCTCTTCCACATGCACATAAACATGTGTATTTCTGCACAAATGCTCACGCACACTCTATAATCCTCTCATCCAGCCTTGTCTTTTACACTCCCTGCTTTGCCGTTGGCGACATCGCTTGTGAAGCACGGACGCTCGTAAATTCCCTGCCTTGATTTTGTTAACCTTTACTGCGACCCGGCACTTCTCTGCTTGGCGTTCTAGCACCCACTCAGTCACAGATGAGGCCCCGCTGGCCTCCACAGATACAAGCCCTGGTGCTTCTGCAGCTCATTGCTCTGACTTCTGGCTCAGCTGGACGAGATGGCTCCGCAATGCCAACACACCTCAAAATTACACAGCAATTTTGGACTTAATGATAGAAATTTAAAGCAGACATTAATGTTTGTCATCATTGCCCTGCATAACACTTGTGTGAAGCCTGTTTGAGGAGTTGAGGAGACAAGCAGCTCTTTGGAAAACGCTTCTAGAAAAAAACAGCTAAAACATAAACATTTGTGCTTTTAAGAGTGCTACAACACCATATATATTTCTACTTTCCAAAGTCTTGAAAACACGTTAAACATATTGTTAAACCCTGTATAAAATGGTCTTTTTTCTTAAAGTAATGTCACACAAAAACTAATACTTAGAAGCAGATGAGTATATTGTTCCTCCCAAGTTACTCTGTGCATATAAAGCTTGCACATAACCATGGCTCACTCAAATTTATCACTGTAATGGTCATTAGGTTGAGGGAGAATGTGAGTCTGTGTGTGTAATATACACACCGCTCTGGTTGTTTAGATGTTCTGTCTCCTGGGGTCAGCCGGAGGGCAATTTGTTTAGAGTGGTATGTTGTCTGGTGTCATTTGCTGTCTGTCTCTGGAGCAGCATGTAATGTGTAGTACGGAGCGACTTGCATGGAAGTGATTGCAAATAAGAATATGTGCATTCTGCCACCCTCACTTCATTGTAGTTTTCAGTGAATTTGTCAACAAAGCAGTTAAAACACTAACATGGTTCAATAAAATTTGATTTTGGAAGAAAGAAAAGCTTGTTATCAGTTCCTTTGGAAATCAGAGGAAAAAACTCAGTCTTGTGTGTGTGCATGCGTGTGTGTGTACCTGATGCGCAGCCTAGATGATGGTAATAATCTCTGACACACTCTGACTTGACAACAGTGAAATGTTTCCTGGCAGAGCAGCTGTGGCAAGACGTTTTTTTTTTTTCCAGTGACTTCATCAAAATTCTCTCAAACTGAACACTGATTTGGATCCAATTCACTATGACACATATTCAGTCATTCATGTGTATATGTGTGTGTGTGAAACGCAAAGCAGTTAAATGTGTGGTTTGGCATTTTTTTCTGATAAATATTAATATATTCAGTACCCACAATATTATGTTGTGACAACTGATTTTGCCTTTTTTTTATTGTGTTTTTTTTTTTTTTTTTGGTTACTGCTTTCTCGGTTATTTGATGATTTGTAGCATTGGTTCCCAGAACTAGATTAAGGATCCCATAAGGATTTAAGACAGTACTAAACTTTAACAGACTTTACCTTAACAAAACTGCTATTCATCTTGGATCCTGTCTCTACTCTGAGCTCTCTCCATACGGTAAAAAATACTGTCACATGTTCACTCTTTTCAATCTTGCTCCATCCCCGTTCTCTCATTTCTTTCTTTGCTTCCTCCAGTAATGCAATTAGTTCCTATTGTTCTTTTCTTTTCTTTCTCTGCATGTAATGCAGTGCTGTTGAGATGTGGAGCCCCAGGACAAAAAAGTAGTAAAGTGCAGTTTTTAAGTGTCAGGATGCTGCTGGGACACCGTGGCTCTGGGAACATACATAATAAATGTCACTCTTCCATAAAAATGAGTAGGAAACAAATATTTTTAAGGTAAAAAAGCTTCAGTGTTTGTTAAACATACAGGTGACATTAGAAAAAGTATTTTTTTATAATTGTTTTTCTATTCTTACTCAAAAATGTTCTCTTTAAACATAAAAAGAAATAACAAAAAACAAACTCTTTCTAAATATTTGTTAGAAGTAATAATTTAATAGTTCCAAATACATCATTTAGTTTTTGTATAGCAACGTCCCCAAAATGCTCAAAATCATATAGTTAACTTGCACAAAAAATTACAATATATAAGGTTATTTTGGTCACGTTCTTCATCCAACAAATAAAACAATTGTTTTTTCTTTGTTTCTTTTAGAGCAAACCAGCAGAAAGCAAAATGATAAATAAATGGAAAGCTAACATAAAATTAAAAAGGGACAGATGCATCTGCATAAAAATCTAGTTAGTGTCCATTAGATGGGAAGTTTTATTTGAAGACAAAAAAGTTAAACTGTAAACTTTTCAATGATAATAGCCATCATCATGATTTGTTTGTCACCTGCTTGTTTAATTCATGATGAATAATAAAACAAATAAAACAATAAAGCAAATATGAAAATCATTGCAAAAGAAAACCTGTGAAATAAAAAGTGGAGTATAAATGTATAAGATGTAACCAGTCCTGAGTAACTGCTTTATGTTAACTGTGCATCTATTGACATGTATTGACATGACACAAATAAACACAAACTTCTTTTCCTGACTTGAAACGCGCTCTGTTTTAATTCTACCTTAACGACAGAGACCAGACTGAATCTATATGTAAGCCTGTTCTGTTTGAGCCGAAGGATTTACTTTTGGTTTGTCAACCTCTCAGCGCCATGGAGACAGGGTCATGACCACCCATCCGCATCTCTGTGCCGATCCTTAGAGCCCAAAGTTGCTGGTCAGCTCAGCATGAGGGGACCTTCTTCACCTTCATATGGCCTGTTTTTTATGAGCCTCACACTGGAGGGGTTGCTACCTCTTCTCACGGGGTCTTAGCCCCCCGCAGTGTTGGCCCTTGTGCCTGTTTGCGGCAGCGCTAATCCACAAGCGCTTGCATCCTGCTGAGCAACAAGTCTGCGACTTAGTGACTTGGCTGTGCATGGGGAGGGTTTCATGCATTGCCAAATTAATTGGTTCATCCGACTCCCTATCACCCGGCCTTTTGAGGTCTTTGATTGGCTGGGCTTGCCAAGGAGGAGAGGAGGAGACAGAGTAAGGGATTATGGGATGAAAATGGCCCAGGAGAGAAAAAAGGCAGTTTGAGTTTGGCAACTTCACAGATGATAGAAAATCCTGCTGAATTTTTCATGAAAATGGAAAACTTTTCCTTTGTACTCACCAGCTTGGTGTCAATAGTGTCAACGTTTTTTTTTTTTTTTTAGTCTGCTTTTCCTTTTACAAGTGCGCTTTGTGCTTTCTTAACGTCAGCATTTTCTCTCTTGCTGCCTGCCTTATATAATCATGTAAAACAGATTGCAATGAACTTAACTGGAGTTATTTTATATTATAATACAACTTTAACCAAAAATGACAATTTCACTGCAGCTTTGCTTATTTTGAGAATGTCTTTCACACAAAAAAAGACTGAAACATTGCTATAGTATATGAACCTTGATCAGTTACCTGCTCATCATCTGTGCTGAGTTAGTACAGTTTTACAAGATAAATACAAAATCAGAATTAATGTGTTTACTTTTCGTTCTGATCAGATTTTTGCATGTCCAAAAGAAAATCTGAAAGCAAATGTAAATGTAATTCTGCAGTTACTGTTTATGAACAATCATCATTATGGCTTTGTTATAGAAATGCTTTAAAACATTAGTAGAGAGGGAGGCAAAGCAATGAAAAAAAAGAAAAATGTGTCCTAAATCACATCCTCCATGACAGTTAGAGTACTTGGTATCTTTACCCCAGCATTAAATCTGCCAACCAGAGCAAAGCAGGACAAGAAAAATATACGTGTCTTACTGAGGAGACATTTGCTTTTCTTCCAGAGGCTCTAGAGCTCCTTTACAACTGATAAGATGGCTACATTCCTGGTGAGCTCGCTGGCCGGCCCTGCCCCTGACCCCACCTGACACTGTCCAGTCATGAGAGGCTCCATGTCCCATACACAACACCACAACTCTCTGCAACTCCCCTCATCTCCCTCCCCATCTCCCTGTGGCAGACACTCACCCGTACTGAAGAGTGCAAGATAAGCAGCGTAGAGCAGAGGGTTCTCTCACTGTTCTCCACATAGGACTCCTGATAACTGCATTTTTTTTTGTACCTTTGAGTAATGTCAGACACTTTGTGTGGATTAGTTTGTGTGTGAATATAGGAAGAGCTGCACAAGAGTCACTGGAAAATATAATGTGTGTTTTATTTGGAGAATTTGATTTGTCTTCAGTTGGGTTTGGGCTACACCGACAGGTCGTTTTGCTAATCTCACTTGATAATTTATGAGAAAATAGTTTCACTTTTTCACTGAATAACTTGAAAATAAGTCATCCCTCTCTTCTTTCTCGTCACCCTTTAATATTTGAATTTGAACACAAAGTCTGTGGTATTGCATGAAGTCACAAGTCTGTAACAACTATTGAAAAGAAGTCACTTTTTGCTCATTTTAACTTCTGCTTCTGAGCGACGCGCTCTGCCATACATCACGTTGTGTGGACAGTTTACTGATTACTCCAGCCTCCCATCACAACAAACCTAAATTCTGACAATTCGTGATGACAGGCTTTTATCTGCTTCATACTCCTCGCTGTGCCTGCTGGGACATAACATTTACCAGATTTCATTGCAGAAGGGTGGATCATAAAAGACACGTTCAATGTGCTCATATATGTATAATTTTTATAGAGATTTTTTATTATATTTTTGTAAACATCCATAAACTCGGGGCCAAACATATAGGAAATGTCATTAGGAGTATAGAGTATGTTAATGTATTCAAAACCTTCCTTTGCAACCTGAATTTTTATTCAACCTTATAAATATATATATTTATTGCATAACAAGATCTTAACCATCAATTTGGACACAGTGTGTACATGTCTGTCTTGTCTTGGGAACAGTAACAACAAAAACCCTTTAGCTATGAGTCCAGTTGGCCATTGCAGCTATTTCAGGTTAACAGCGGATAGAAATGAAGTTACTTAGTCCCGTTGTAAACCCCTGATTAACATGGTCTTATTCAGCATGAATTGGCTCACACAAGCTGTGGCGTTCTAGCTAAGAGTGACTTAGGGAGGCTTACACTAGCTCGTTCAGTGTCTGGGATGGGATGGAAAGTCTCCTGTGGGAAGAGGGAGAACAGCAGAACAATGTTTAAGCCGGCAATTTCAGGAAGCCATGGGATCAAAGAAATTAAGACTCTCAAGTCCTTCATTTATACAATTTGAAGAGCGAGTGACACCTCCCCTGTGAAAGGGTTGATGTCAAACACGAAAACAAAAGAAGACGCATCAGTTGGGAGAATTAGAAAGAAAAAAACCTTTTGTATAAAGCATAATGTAGCACAGTCCATTCCACAATCACAGCTGTAATATACTTTGTTGAAGTTTGGTTGTTTTATTTTTATTTTTATTTTTCCAGCAATGGAGCAGCTAAAAAAGAAAAGAATTCAGCATCTCATATTATCATGTTTCTCTTTTTTTAGGTGTAAACAAGCTTGTGGTAAAACACGAACAAGTAAACAGAACTTCTGTGTTTCCTTGCTGTGGTTTATGCTGATGAAGTGTCTAAATAGTCACATATAAATATTCCAAAGCTTTTTACCGAGTCCTCCCATCACACTCAACATGTTTTCATCACCATATTCCAGTAAGAGTAAGGACATTTAATAGCAGTATAAGGCCTTCAAACGTTAGAAGACTGCTAATCTTGTCAGTAATGTTTTAGCTTAAAGTATTTAGTGCTGAAGCCTCAGAAGGTTTTCTCTTTATCTTTCTTACTGTTTCTATTATTTCTGTCAAGCTATTGAAGGCAAAGCAGCAACAGTGGATATCTGACATTAGATGGTTTTGGTGTGTGTGTATGTGTATGTGTGTGTGTGTGTGCAGTGACTTTGTTCTTTTTATTTGTAATTCATTGTCTTACATTTCATGTACAATCACTGTGGAAGTGTATTCTGTGTCTGAAATAAGATGAACTAACCTTGTGACCAGGGTTCTGTCTCTCGAGACACAGCTGTACCAGAAATTAAGCTAACTATTCATTCAGGTCCAGGCGACATCAGGACAAACAATGAAGGATACACAAGATATTAACTGCCAACGTTACATCTAAATCCATATGATGAAAGAATTAAATCCTTTGTGGTTTTTATTTTTGTAAATTTGTTACATTTTTTTTTACATTATTTTATTATTTTTATTGAGTAAAAATACAAAATTACAAGATAAAACCCAATATGCATCAAGTTTCTCAATATAGTTACAACAATAATAATACAATAATAATACAATAAAGACAAAAAAAGCTGCCATTTCAGGTTCATTTAACAAATTTACAGAAATAAACATGATTCCACTGTTTTGCTTGGTAAAGTGAATTTTTGTTGGAAAAGATTAAGAGGTGGATCTTGCTATCTGGATGAATACATGCATCCATCTTCTGATCAAAAAAGCTGCTTTAATGCTTCGGCTCATCAGCGCTCATGCGACCACAAAGAAGTTACCAAACTCTTGCAGCCTGTTCAGTGGATAACAGCTCTAAGCCCAACATGTGTAGTCTTGGATGCGTGAGGAATTTAATTAACAGATCAAAAGAAATTATGAGTATGTGAAAAACAGAACGATACATTACAGGATGAGACTAAAAGGGAAAGGAACAGAGAAACAGAAGATGGTGGTGGTGTCCGGTTTAAGCATCTTCTCTTTCTTTCTCTTTGTGGATGCAGTTCAGTCTCTAGTGGTCTGTTACACACATAACAACTCAGTTCAGTCACTGCTCTCTGTGTGGTGCTTTTGTTGGTTTGATCATGGAAACATTTTGACACCTCAACGCTTTGCAGTTAGTCGCTTGTAAATGTTTTGATGCTTAGATATTTATCTATTTGTGTGTTGTAACTGAAAACATGCATAAATGTTCACTCTGAACTTCTTACAATCTGTCAGAAAATAGTGGTTTCCCTATATTTTACATAAAAATCTAATGAGTGTGTGATTGTTTGCTTAGGTTTCTCCATCCATTCTCACATATTGAAGTGAAAGAAACATTTCAGAATTCATTTTCCATCTAATTACATCTTAGTTAATTCAATAGGTGTATAAAATATATAATATAAATATATATTTTAAATCTTCACTGTGAAAAAACTGTAAAAAAATTATATAAATATATATAGAGAGATTGGCCTTTCAGGGTTTCATTGTGTTGTTGTCGCCATCTGCTGGTTATTTGTGGTAACTACAAAAAAAACATGGACCCTCACTGTACTAATGCTGTAGAAGACACAACCATGATGACACCTCCGCAGTTATTTAACAGACAAGACACATCATGACCTTTGCAGTGGTCCGGGACATAAACCCGCCTGATGGAGCCTGCGGGTCTTTCAGTGAGTTTCCTAGAAGGGGTTCAAGCAGGCGGTGGTTTCCATCCAAGCACCACTCCCCAGAGCCAATAGCCTTTTTTTTCTTCCTCTTTCTTTTTTCGCCACTCCTACACACTTTGTGGCAAGCAGCCATTTTGTAGATGGAGATTTGCCTATTTGCAGCTTGTGTCTGCTTCCACAAACTTCAAAGTTTGCAGAGACGGGTGAGGCCACCAGTGAAGCCTGTGAACATTTCTCCACAACAGCCTGTTGAAGGATGGGATTTCTACCTCTGACTCAGCGAGACACAGTCCGGCGCCACTTTCAAAGCTTGTCAGAGCACGGGGCCCTGAGGCAAAGCTTATTGTCCACAAATTGATCCAGCCCCCTTGGTTTTGTTTATTTAAATGAGACTTTTAGACCCTCGGGTGTTTGTTGAGGAGAAGTCAGAAATGCCAAATATCTTTTTTTTTCTTTGTCTTCATCCTCTTTCGTCTTTCCTTTCTTCTTTTCTCTCATAGCCCCTCAGCTTGGTGAGCCAAAAAATCCTTGGTAAACATCCCAGCCCGGCAGCTTTGTTGCACTGAGCCTGTCTCCCACTCAGCATACCCCCTTTGCACTGGGATCTTTGGTTTTCAGCAGTTTCACAGGCCTAATATGAATTTACAGTCCTACTCACTTCTGATGCCGAGATATTCAAAGGCACAAAGATGTATTTATTTTTATTATCTAACTAAAGTATTAAGAGAATTTAGACCTTATTAAGCAACAACAAAATGATAATTTTTAGTAATACTGTAAAGCGTCTTCAGGATTTACATGCTGTTATTTGTGGAAACATGTGGTCAGTGTGTGTCATCAGACAAAATACTTATTATACAAATGATTATCCTGACAGTTATAGATGTCAGTGTGCTGCAGTTTTTCTTATCTGTTCTATTTAAGAAAATGAAAGTTTTTTTTAGAAAGATAAAGGTTTTTAAAAACACTTACAGATGTATATATTATAATAGAAATATTCAAACATCTTTAATTATTCTGTTGATATATAGAAAAAAAGCTAATGAGTATGCTAAATACCTTTAGCATCTTTGGTTACTTGTTTGGGGGATTTTTTAAGAAGTTAAAATATGATTTATTTATATTTTAGGCATTAGAGGAATAAATGAGCGACATGCTAACCTTATTTGCAATAGTTTCCCTTTCAATGTACTCCTCCAGTGAAACACGCATTTGGGTCAAAAGCATAATAATAATAATAAAATAAGAAACAGTCCATTCGATGCTCAACAGTAGACTTGAGGTATGCAGAATTCAGACTTCAATTCATAGTAGCTACAAATGCAGTAAATCATCAAGCAGCAAAGCTAGCAGTCTGTGTAGGCGCAGCGCTTCACAACAGGGAGCAGAAAGTTCAGCCATAAATTTTATCGGTCAAGTTCTTGATGTTTTTATGTATTCTGTGCTATGGGAACCGGCCTCAGAGTGTGCACTGCAAACTTAACTGTCACTATTTGTCAGAAGTCCACAGGGCTCTCTGCTGTCACAGCCTGTCACAGGTGCTTTAATGCTGTTACTGCAGAGAGAATTTACACTTGGAGGAAACCAGTCCCCCATCAGCCCAAAATTCAATCCAGCCAGAGGTTGTCTCCTCCTGTTTTTTCTTTATATAGTGAAAAACAGAGAAAGGAAGAGTAAGGAAACCTCTCATCCCTCTGTATCAATTCACTTCTTGTATCTGTGTTTGTGCAAGCCGCGTCCATATCACTGGTGTTCTATGTTATTACTATGAAACTCCTGCAGGAGCCGTGCCACCGGCTCATTTTCCTGCTGGTATAAAACACTCATCATGCTGACTCCTTTTCCACTCCATTATCTCCCACTCAAGAAGAGCTGTTGTTCGTATTAATTGGAAGGCATAAATAACAAGTAATCACCATCAGGTTTTTTTCTATGGCCAGACAATCGGCATTTACTCATCCATCTTCCTGTTTAAACTATCTGCTGGAGAATCACAAAGCCCTGCTGCTTATTTTCCAACGATTAGCTGTACATCAGCATTACCACCTCAAATCCAGCAGTTTCACATCCAGCATTAAATAGGATGAATATTGATCTGCTAAAGAGGATTTATTTATTTCATGCTCTATCCAAAGATCAACTGCTACCAGCTTTGGACGGATCTGCGGAGGTCTTACCGAATAAAGCTACTGCATACATGACTTTGGACTTGACATTTTAGGCCTGGAAGAAGACCAAACAGTAAATTCACTGCAATAATCCCAGATAAATGGGATGATCACTACGAAAGCTTAGATAGTTAAGTGGCCTACACTTAAGTCCAGAAACGATAAAAACACAACTCAAAGGAGATCCTCCATTGTCAGAGGCGTGGTCTGTGCAGTCCTAAGTAAGGAAGACACCCACCTGAAGTCTGCCATCTCTCCTGCTTATAAGAGCAGAGTCAGCTTACAGAACAGGGTCATGGAAAATGGCACCTGTAAAAATAACCTACAGATGCTTCTATACCTGCACATGAGGTTTGCTCTTTAAAGATAATGAAGTAATAATTAACCCCGACAATGAATTTCATTTAGGCTAGGATTGCAGTCTGACACCTTACAGAATCAACTATCGGTCTATCAGTGTGTATCTTACTTTCCTTATGCATCTAAACAAGGAATTCCATCTTAAAATTTCAAAAATTTAATAAAAAAAATGAGAAAAAGTTAAAACACAAAATTTGTCTCAGTTTTCTCTTATAAAAGTTATTTATTTTAAACATTATTTCTTATTTCAATATTTATTTTTATCATTTGGCTCAAATCTCTTGTGTAAACACAACAAGCAACCATAAATACACACACACACACACACATGATTTATCCTTTTGCACACTGAGCTGTATGCAGCTGAGCCCAACTGGATATTTTAGGGCTGGTTAGCAGCGAGGCTCAGCGAGCTGACAGAAGAACGGCTCCTGTGCCGCACAACGACCAGCTAAGCTGGGGGAGCCAAGAGGTGGGGGGGGGGGGGGGGAGACAAGGAAAAGAGGCAAACAGAGAGGCAGACAGAAAAGTGGCCATCTGGATAGATGGGCCGCAGGGTCACATGGTGGAGTCACAGACAGGATGGTGCGCAGCTGCTCCGTGTCTGTGCTGTCAGCCTCGAAATCTTATGAGTCTACAGTGAAACGGCTGGGGATGCGAGCTGATTGAGTGCTGAGGAAAATTATTCAAACTGCCGAGTTGTTTTGTGTGATTTTAGGTCGCTTGTGCAAATTTACTTTTTTTTTTTTTGCTTTGAGAAAACTTTGCTTTCAGAGAAAACCTTTGCAAATTATTCATTTATGTGTGTATCTAAAATCATTCCATCTTAAATCAGACTGAAACAATTTAAACAAACACATTTCATTAAACACACAGAATATTGGGGATCATTTGGCCTGTGCAGTGAGTTGAAATGACCCCTTTCCTTCCAGTTTTTTTTAGATTATCAATCAATTTATGAAAACATCAGGTATTTAACTATATACACCATTCTGTATTTCTGATACTTATACCTTCTGCAAGAATCTGAGCCATCTGAAGCATCCTGCAGAAGGAGCAACTTAAGCTGCCAGTAGATGGCATCTGATACCTGCAATAGATGAGAGAAATGCTTCTCTGCAAATCTATACTGCTTTATTCTGAAAGAAAAAGAGAAGTTGACAAAGATAAAAACACGGTTTTTGATCATTTCTATAAGTATATATTACATAAAAGGAAATTAAAAAATAGAATGAAAATGATGCTGATGAAGCAATATTACCACCTCCATGATGATCCAACTGATGTAATATTGATCAGCTGATTAATATTAATCAGCGGACTCATTTTGAAGCTTTTAGTACAAATTTACGTCATTTAAATGATACAAATTCAAGTTGCTATTTTGCTTGCAGACTAATTATAGATTTATCTGGATCTGAACACAAGATTTATTGTCTTGCAAAACCTTTATCGACCCATGTGACTAGTTTGAAGATGTACAAATAAAAACTTCCCTCAATGAAATAACTTTTGCTTTACACAAGAGTCATGTCGAAGACTTTAACAGTTTTGTCTCGCAAGCTGGGATGTCTAACTTTGAGCCATCAAATTAGAGCAGGTTTTACAAGGAGAAAACAGCTCTAATAGAGATGTATTCCATTTTGCCCATCACCCCCCCACTCAGCACATGGACCCATGCAAGACATCAGTTCTCAACACTGCAGGACATTGTCCTTTTTTTGTTGTCATGCCCTGTGATCCATTGCTTACATGTGCCAGAAAAATGTCAAGGCCTTTTGTGAGTGAGAGAAAAACGTGCCGTGGCAGTGAACACTCAGCTGGCAGAGAACAACGACCCACAGCCAGTTCTCTGGGTAAGGAATGCCTTCTGGTTGTTCTGGTCTGCAGATCACTCACACTTCAAAAGATGCTGAGGGCTTATTTTACTATTTATGAGCTACACAACAAGGTTTCGGGAAGATTGATATACAGTTTTATATCTGAAATTGGATTAAACAGACGTCTGCAACAATTAGGACGATTTGTTGATTCAAAAGGTAAATATAAAATGTATAATTTTACCTTTTATAGTTTCTTTTCTCTTTTAAACACTTTAATATTACAAGTAAACATGTAGAATTTTTTCTGCCTATATTTAATAACAATATTTAATCTTTTTTTTCTGACAGTTGTCTAAATACACATTTTAGACAATTGTCTAAGTTGTCTAATTGAATGTATTTTTCTTTACTTTTTAACATTCTGTACATAAACTTTGACATTTTAAATGTCTCTTGCATTTTCTTAGTGCATCTGGAAGGTTTTGAGAATGTGAACTTCAGTGTTACAAATGAGCACATTTTAAGAATTGGACCAAAAAAAAAAAAAAAAAAAGGAAGACCACACAAGCAGCCAGCTGGTCACAGCAACGCAATCAGCTTAACAGCAGGACAACAAAAGAGCAGCCACGCCTTAGATAGAGGTGCTTAACCTCCAAGCATGCTAAGTGCCCCTCGCTCCATTACCACTTAATAGGCCTAATCAGTTTTGGCCCAGATTAGATTTTGAATCTATTGCCACCAAAGAACAGCAGCATATTAAATTAGTGAGTTCATTAAACTGAGCTGAGTCATGTTGTTTAGGAGGTGTTTCTTGGAATAATAGGTATTATTAGCAGGGATGCAGCTTCATCAAAAGCTACTGTATGGAAAGTTATGGGAGTGGTAAAGCTGGTAAAACCTTTGTAAATGCACAGCAGTTGCTTATTATTATTCCTGATTTTTATTTTATTACTTCCCAGTTTTTATTATATTTTTAATTTATCTGACAGAATAATGATGTTGCAATTTGCTTAAGTACATAAGAGGATGACATTCACTGCATGCACTTAACCATAAGCATGAATACAAAATCCAACCCAAAAGACTCATGCACTTGTTAACTGTTGTTGCAGATTCTTTATACTCTCACTGATATTCTTTAGTGTTTATCTAAGCTCAAATTGAAATGCAGCTTAGTGGTTTGCAGCATCTGCATAACAGCCAATCCCACTTCATATCTGACAAATTAGGACCTAAAAACTTGCCACATAATCTTATTTCCAAATAAACTGCAGTAACCAAAATGGAGCAGCAAACTGCAGCTAGAGTGACTGACTAACTCACTGTGACTGACTGATGCTGCAACCGTACAGCATTTAGACGGATACATTTTTACAACGGAATCATATTTTCCAGTGAAATGAAGTACAGCGTGATGGACGCCATGCCACACTAAGCACTTAGAAAAAGAAGTGCTTAAGAAATACACATATTCCGTTAATGTCTGGATCAAAGGCAAATGTATTTATTATTATCATTACTATTTTTTTTTAGGTATTTTACCATAAATTTACAACTGATATCCGGAGTATAAATTTAAGCAGGGATGTTTAAATAATCCTGATTTTCTAACTTTAATGATTTCTCTCCCTGTTATTGGACTGTATGATATTAAAACACTGAACTTCAGTAAGAATTGTAAAATATGTTTCTAAATAAAACTAAATGATTTGTGTCGTTTTGAACTATAAACTTTCTTTATCAAATGTTTATGTGCCAGCTTTTTTTAAGCTTTTCTAAAAACAAATCATGAGAGGAATATACTACATAAGCTTTAGACATACACTGAATATGGTACAAATCACCAAAAAGTCATATGATAAAATAGCCAGGGAGCAGTGGTATGGCTGAGCAACGCATGGATGTTTTCTTGAAATATAAAAAGCAATGCACAGGTAGAATTCCCTGTGAGGACCAATTTCATGGCCTCTCGTAGCCGCAGGAGGAATCAATACAAAGCAATGGAGCAGGTTGGGGCTGGGATCGATATGTGATGATACAATCATATCTTACTGCTTGACACTCTGAAGAGCACACCACACTGAGAAAGCTATGGATGGTTAAATGAAAACAAGCAGGAAAACAAGGATTTGATGGGTAAAAATGATTTTTTTTATTATTATTATTTTAAGAATAAAATAAAAGTAAGTGAATGTAATCTCTCCAGGGGTTTACAGCAGTCTGTAGTTCTGCAGCTATACAGTCGACTACAGATAAACTGCTTTTCACACAAGAGTAACTCCAAATGAGAATATATCATTTCAGAGAGAAAAAAAAACTGATGTATGAAGCAGATTTATTTATAAAAATATTAAATCTTACTTAGAAAAAATGAAAAACATGTTTGTCTTATTTAATGCATTTGACTAAAATACTCAAAGTAACTGTTTTTGAGAAGCTCTTGAGTCTTTGCAGCCACGTGCTCTTTCTAGATTAATTTATCGTCTTATTCCCAGCATGAGGTAAAAGTGCCGCCCTGGAAACAGCTACAGTTGCAGCCGATGACAGATAAACGAAACCGCTTTAATCTCGGCCTGCTGCAGGGTTTTCCTGACGCAGCAAAACGCATTCCATCATCTCACATTGTTTAATGAGACTGATGGCCGTACCACTGTATGTGAAAGCCTATATGGAAAAAAGTGCCGTGGTGGCGTCCACTATAGGGACATGCAGATGGGTGAGGAAGACTTGGGAGGAGCGAAACTCACTCATTAGAGTGAATGTAACGTGATATCAGATAATCTCCAGAAACATAGCAATACATGAACCGTACGCTTGATCACAGATGCATTTCACTCACACCTGCCCTGCTGATGACTGCTCATACTCTAGTAATGAGCATACAAGGAGCTAGTTTCAATGGCATTTAGAGGGTTAACAGTGCTTATATGTGAAGCCTTGAAAACAATAAGCCTCCCATGTGATTTAACAGTATATCCTAGGATTTAAAACTTGGGCTCTTTAAAGTTGTATGTGAAAGCCCTTAAATCTCACCACACCCCAGAGAGGGAAGCTGCTTTCTTTATAGTCTCACATTGACTTCCATGCGGACTCCCAATCATGAGTCACTGTGTGTGTGTGTTGCCATCACACCACTTCATCACCAGCACCACCTCCACCCCCTTCCTGTCTACCTCCTTACCCACCATGTAAAAAAATACAAAACAAAAAACAAAACACAGCAACAAAACAATGCAAGTGCCTCAGCTTTCACTGGTCCAACAGTCGTTGGCTAACTTCAGTGGCACAGCGTGGCCAGTGTAAACCAAATTATTGCTGGGAGAAAGCAGCAGAAGGCAATTAAATCCCAGTTACGCTCATCATTCCAGACTTGATTAACAGGGTCAAGAAGTGTGAGTTTCTCCTTTTCGTGTCCACTGTGTTAATTTATCCTATTTTAATTACAGTGATGAAAAGCATACAGGTTACACTCGTATCATTAGTTAGTGGATAATTACTGGGAGACAATTAAGTAGTGCTTTTTATGTGTGTGCATGTGTGTGTGGAGATTTACTAGCAGATCTTTATATTCATATGATAGCATCAGAAGTTAAAGCAAGTAATTGAGTTTTGGCAGTGTGAAAACTGAAATGATGGCAAGTTTGAATCAAAATGCTCTCATTGGTTTTACTGGTTTCAGATGTTTTTTTTTTTCGGTAATACAGTGAAGCACGCATGCACAGCTTGTACCTTGTTCCATTGCAGTGATGCTGCCTTTTCTTTTAAATTTTTATGGTTTTGATTATCACAGATCATTTAAAACGAGCCACTCTAACCCAACGTTTGCCAAGATACGTCCAGTGAAGTCTGTCTTCCTGTGTATGACAGAATACCTTCTGCCACAGCATTTTTACCATCAGTGATAATGCTGAAAATCATCACGCAGCCTTGTGTAAAACACTTCCTAAGCTGTGTAACCAGCAACACTGATGTTGTTGACATTACTTTATTATGGACCAATTCAAGATAAAATCACCAATCACTGCATGGTGAATGTGTAATCAGAAGATTAAGCGGAGAATCTGCTTCTCTCCTCACTCCTCTTGAACTGCTAACATCCAAACTGGAGCCCGCATCAGCATAAACAGCAGACGGTAGCAGAGCAGTGAGCCACTGTTTGCGGACCAAATGACTGCGAGGGGGAGGTTGGAAATATAATAATATAATTTTTTACTGCTTTTTGTTGTATAAATTCTGTCACTCGTGCCATAATCTCAGAGTTTACGGCTAATCACAACTAATACCACTGGACCCTGACAGTTCTTGCTTACAAGCCTCATACCACCTAGTTTAACATTCCCACATTCATACAGCTCTTCTTCCTTCAACTCCTGCATCCACCCTCCGCAGCCCCATCCAATCCAACCCTCACCTTCTCAATCCACTCTTGGATCATTTCAATTTGCATCCCAACTGGCCCCAGGATTCCCCAGCCCTGTTAAAAGGCAGGCTATTTGTTGTGCTCTGCGGTTAATGCCGCACAGAGCTTTAAATACCCATATCAAATCTTTGAGGCTCAACAGATTCAGTTTTGCAAACCTGTATCGAACAGAGGTTCAATCCATCAGCTTAGAAGTGTACACTCCTTAAGTTGTGTGATAAGGTAAAACCAATCACTGGATTAGGCTCTCTCTGTCAGTGATGGTGTATTTTCAGTGCACAATGTTGCTTTGCTGAAACAGGATAAGCTGATAGAGTAACATCATGGTGCTTGGGATTTTTTTCTTCAATAAGAATATACTATTAATGGATTCTGAAGCCGGTGTGTGATGCTTCTCTTGCAGTTGTGGATAATGCATTAGCATTAGCTGTGAAAAGCAGTCGGTGCCAGATACCATGAAGAATCATTTGCCGAAAACCACAAATTTGATTGTTTTTATCATGCAAATCCATCTTACTACCCAATAAAATTGATTGAGGTCTTAGTGTAGGCTTGCAGTGTTTATTCTCACAGAGCTTCTCACAAACAAACCTCAGCCTTTAGACTCACAAGTATAATTTTGTACTGCATATGCTGAATTCATAACTTCAGACAGGGAACGTCTCTGGAGTCTGCTGCTTCTTGTGGTTACTCTGCCTTGTTCCATCTGGTTTTGAGGCACGGGGAGATGTGGGAGGTTTTGGTACATGGCAAGCTTGACTTAAAATTCATTGCAGGTACATAAATAATCACCCTCCTAAAGTATAGGCTGCAACTTCAGCTCCTGGTTGGAGTGTTTCGAGACTGTCTGGGATGACATTTGAGAAGTACACACAGCCATCCACAAGTTGCAAAGTACAAACCAAACGTCCTCTCCCTTTCCCCTCACATGAAGCTGGGTTTCCACTTTGTCCTGCCAACAAGCACTCACTGGAAGCTCCACGTCTGACATTTAATGCTTGGTCGAACTCACACTTCAAGCCTTGAGGCATCGTTTGTGGACAGCCATGATCCGACTGTCATTTTCTTTTTCTGTTGGTTTTTGTGTGAATGCAGAAAGATCACTGTAGTGATTGGTGATGAAAACCATTTGAGCACCTTTGACGACTGAAGTGAAAGAAAAAAAAAGATTGGGTTATGGCTCATTTATGGTTTCTGGGCTGTGCAGTGCCTGATCACAGCAGACACCACAAATTTACATGCAGTTTCCCAACACTTTGTTACTATTCTTACTGACGAGTTGTTTGTCTTTATTTGATTTTCTTCTTACATAACCACAAGAGGTGATCAGCAAAAATACAGGCCAATGACTCTATTTTAGAGGATTTTGATTATTTGCTTTCTTCATTTAAAAATAGGAAAACTTTAACATTTTGGCATAAATGTCAGAAAGTCAGAAATTAAATACTTATTGTATTTGGGAGGATGACAGAACTGTATGAAGGATCTAAGTTGTAACAGAAATAAGTGCAGGTAATAGCTATTATAAATCTCACAAGAGATGGAGCGACAGCTGATAGTCTGCATGTATGCTGTGGCAAGTCTCCACCACTTGTCACTCTCAGCGTGCTCAGGAAAGAGAAATCCAGGAGAAGGAGCTCGATGAAATCGATTTCACCTGGTTTGAGTCAGGTAAAAGAAGATGATGTCATTTAGCACAGACATGTGAGATGTGACTGAGCGAGCATCCAACAGGGTTGTACCACATTGTTATGTCAACTCTCTGACTGCAACAGCAACTTACTTAGCAGAAGCAGTGTGGTGAAAAGCACACCTGGTGCCGTTACATAAAGTAAAGTGTCTAACGCCGCCATAACATGACAATGAAATCGGCTGAAAATAAACGTTTTTCTTTTGCTGTTGTGAGTTCTTGTACCAATCCGTTTCCTTCTCACGCCGAGCGCAGACCTTCACATTTGTGCTAGGAATGGCTTGGAATATCCATTTTCAGCACGTCCAAGTAAGTTGGTTATGTTATATTATGTTGGAGTGTCAGTACTCAAGTACTGATGATACACTGCAAATAACAAGGAACATAAACACAATTATCAAACACGGCAACGGTATCTTCTTTCCATTTCCTCCAGATTTTCTAAAGGCCATCTGCAATCCTTGCTAATGTTTTTCAAAAGGTTTAGTTTATTTGATGAAGTATAGTGTGAAATCAAACTCAATCCATCCATTATCTGTACTGCTTATTCCAAAGGTAAATGTCTTCACTTACATAGCGCTTTATTTTCATCTCTCGATGACCAAAGTGCTTGACTGATCCTGCTATCCACCCATTTACACACACATTCACACACCGGTGCTAGCCTGGCCACCAGGAGCAGCTAGGGGTTCAGTGTCATGCTTAATGACACTTCGACATGCAGACTTCAGATGGAGTGGGAACCAAACCCATGACCCTCCACACTACACCTGCGCCACAGCCGCCCAACGAAGATTTGCTGATAGCTGGAGCCTATCCAAGAAATCATTGGACAGGTGGCAGGGTACACCCTGCACAGGTCACCAGTCCAACACAGAGAGACAAGGAACCAGTCACATACACTCCTAAGAACAATTTCAAATCATCAATTAGCCTAACGTGCAAATCAAAAAGTGGTGGGAGGAAGCCAGAGTACCCGGAGAACTCACACTAACACAGGGAGAACATGTAAACTCCACACAGAAAGGCCACAAATCTGAGTCCAGATTTGAATCAGCAAGCCTCTCGCTGTGAGACTTTAGTGCTAACCACCGAACCATGAAAGCAAACTCAGCAGTGTCATAAATAATGTTCACTTCTCCAAAATACAAGAAGACGGAAGTCCAAGTGTCAAACTCCTAAGTGAGCTCTAATATAAAGTCATGGTATTGTACTGAACAAACCATGGCTGTTTTTAGATCGATACTTTGCAGAAGAAAGTTTAAGCCTTACAAATATTTCTTCGAGTTTTAAACTCCACGTGGAAAATCAGTAACAATTGAAATAGATTTCTTCCTAAGAAATGTGTTTTATGGTGTTTAAATTCTTGTTGACTCTGCATTTCAATACCTGCATTGAAAAAAAAACATATTTCAAAATATAAACTAGTGGAAAATTATACAATAGTGTTTATGAATTACCTTACATGTGTTTTTTTTATGTTTTAGTTTCCTTATCTGACATTACCAGCAGCATAGAAGTGATGTTTGAGAGAGACTATGTTTACTTCATTATCTGTCACCTTAAGCAATGCTTCACTGTATTACACCATGGTGTGTGAAAGTTACTAACATTGTTTGCATTGTCACAGCTCATTGCTTATTGTCATTGCTTATCAAAAATAGAGAGAAATGAAGGTAATGGAAAATAATTCTTGACAGTGGATAGTTAGACACGTCTAAATAGGTATTATATGCACTTAAATGCATATTTGATATGTGTGTCATTAAAACAGTTTTTTGCAATTAGGTCATAGTTTTGCATTTTAAGACATAAAGCAAGTAGTGTAGAAAAATTTAATGCCTTTGAAACCAGTAGAACCACAGTCCACCCTTTACCTGGAGTGGTTCCACAATCTTCTTTCAGTCTTGGCAAAGGGCTGTCATCTCCCAAAAACACTTAGAAATTTATTTCTAAGGTCTCTGGCAGCTGGGGCAGTAAACTGTATTTTAATCTCTGTTTAGGAACTTTTCTCTGCTGAACAAGTCAAGATGAGCTGCTTTTTTCTTAATCCTTTAGCTGTAAACACACCTCTATTAAGACTATCTTAAATTCAAATTAAGCCAATTTATTGCTGACATGCTGCTTATGGATTCAAAAGGGTATTAACATCAATCTTCCAATTTAACACTAAGCAAGACACCAAATCAACTAGTTTTAAAAATGTTGCATTTCACTTTAGACAACAAATCCCTTAAGTGTGAAAAGAACGAGTCACAGCTTGAAGTTGTTGCTTACCTCTTCCTCTAAAACCTATAGCAGCTGGAGGTTTAAGTTTTCCATCTCTATCTAGTCCACCCACCAAGTTGCCTCAGGTTAAGGGGCACAAAGACTGAAAGGAAAATATCCATTCCTGGCCATTAGCTGGTCGCCATGCTAATCCAGGGATTACAATAACTATATATACGCCACTTTAGATTTCCCGGAATTTGAAAACCAGCTTGCAGACTTCTGGCTATTACAATTCTGCATGAATCTTTTATGTGCTTGAAGTCAGAGGTTATCACATGTAGCCATACTAGCCGTAAAATAATCCTGGATTTAACGAAATCTTGTATATCAAGATTTTTACAGTTCAGTGTTGTTCAACTAGCTGTTTTAATTAATCTCTAGTTGAGCTTGTGTAGATGTTATTACTGTAACACTAAAAGCACACTGATGCTGTAAGATCTCTATTTCCTTGAATCGTGTTAGTGTTTATTACCAACACTTGAAGTTTTGCCTGCAGAATCAATGAACTGAAAATACAGCATGGTGTGGTTTGGGAAAGATAACCATTTTGAAAATTGTCCCATGATCACTAGCTTTGAAAGTGATACATTTCTAACATCTGTGTCAACATTTTCATGGGAACAGAAGCAACAACATTACAAGAAAATGAGATGTGAATGAAGCATACGGATATCACCTCGTACTTGTTCCAGCCTGAGGCTTCTTACAAAGTAACAGGAAAACAACTGTGGGAAAGGACATTCTCAAACATCCACCACGCTTTTTAAACATCTGGAGATGCCCTTCTGAAAAGCAGGTAATGCTGAACTCAGTAAGTGTAGCTCCAAGCTAAGACTAAGAGCTCCACATAGTTCAGGAATGTGGACTTACTAGACAACATAATGTATATTTTTAAATTTGCTAATAGAGTTGTGTTATTTAAGGCCAGATTTTATTCTTGAAATGTTAAAGAACAAATTCTGAGTATTCTTTAAACAACTAAAGAAAAAGCTATCATTATCCTAAAGCAATTGTTTTCTTACAAAAAAGACGTTTCATACACACATTTAAGAAAATGGCCTCAATATTGATCCAGTGACCTTACCACAGATTAGTCCAGCTAAGAGCTAATGTTGACCCAGGACTGAAGATCTATATAGGCAGTGCTTCTGTTAGTGTGGCAAAAGGGATGGGCAAGTTAAACTTACACATTTGCATTTAGGCTTATGCAGTAAGAATGACCCTGAAGTAGCCAGTATGGAAGGCTATTTTCGTTTTAGTTTTCTTTGTTTTTAGAGGAAGGTGTGTCTGTTTTCAATGCTATGCTGACACAAAGTCACAGTAATAAACACACCACTAATAACTGTTATGCATTTCAAGTGGAAATAACTGCAATTTGGTTGCATTAACCCTGGAGAACTTGTTTACATTAAATCAATAAATAAAGTCTCATTTAATCATTTAATCATTTGCAGAGCAGAAAATATTCTTGCTTTCAATTAGTTTAAATTGCAACCTAACAAGTCCTCTCAAAAAGGTTATATGTTTTGGCACATTCTTTTCTCTGTAGACATATAGTTTTGAGCCAGTATGCGTTTGAGTAACTAATCACATCATTTAATAGCTATTAATTTCAGTTTTATTATCACTAATTGTAAGGCATGGCATATCCGGTCACTTTTTTGTTTGACTTATTGGTTTTTGGATTTCACAAAAAACTAATAATAAATTTATATAAATTATGGTTTTACAAATTACGTATGTCTGTGCTGTCCTATTCATGTATTTTTACTGCTTTTTAACATCATGGCCAGGGGACTACAGAACAAAATTAGCCTTTTGGCTAATTCTGGCTTTTTTAAATTCATATATTATCATGTGTTTTATGAAATAGCATTGTACCCTTCAAATAAAAATAATCTAATCTAAGCTAACTTGGGTGGGCAGCAAATATTTCAGTTGACAACCAACCATGTGAGTCAACTGTCAGCATGGTGGGGTTTCTGCTCCATCTTAGGCAAATTGTTGACACAGTTCAATCAAAATAACTTAATTTGACTATCATTGTCATGTTTGTTCCCTGAATAGCATGCCACTAATATATATTTTAGCTGTATATTTATGTGTGTCTGTACGTGTGTTCAGGATATCATGAAGTGCACTTATGTGTGCATGCAGAGGTCTGCCAGTGATTATGAACATACATGATTCCCTGGAGGAAGACAATAATATTGGCATTAAACACCTCAAGATTCAGCTGGTTTTTAATATATCTTAAATTATGTCAGAAAAAACATTGGAACATCACACGAAAGCCACAGTCAGTGTATAATGCTATCTCATAAAGCTACAGATCTCTTCAACAATATTGACACAAAGAGCAGACAAACAAATGTCAGACCCTATAACATATGAAATACTTAACGTAACCAATTTCCACCTGTCAATCAACCTGGGAATAATGACAGACAGCTGGGAATCAATACGCCACAATTGAATTTTTTGACTCCCAAACATGCTTCATTCTGCGCCATAAAAGATTGTCAAATATCACAATACCCTGAGCTGACAGTGGAGTTTAAAGGTTTATTTTATTTTCACTGCTGCAGTCTATTAGCAACAACTTTAACTTTTCAACCAGGGGAAAATGCATTTCCACACTCATCTCCTTTTTGTTCAGGTTAGTGGCCAAAAAGACATTAGAAATGAAGTAATGCCTATATATATATATATATATATATTTATTTTTTTTTTTTGCTAAATCTGAACTTTAAAAAAATATGACAAATTATTTTATTTTATCATTAACCCTTGGTGCTGAATGTTCCCATGACCTTTTTTTCATGAATGACACATTGAAAATTTCTTTACATCTAACTGGCGCTGTAGTGGAAAATAACAGAAGCTGATGCTACTGAGTATTGCAGTCTTTGTCTCTCACCTCATTTACAATACAGTGCCCTCTGCCTCACATAATCAATTAAAAGACAGCAGGGCTGAAGAGGCACCCTACTAGTCACAGAAGTTTACATCAAAAGGGAGCGATGCTTTTGAAGACTTGCTTCATCCTTGAGAGTCTTCCCCGAGAATGCAAGGACAGATTTAGTCACTGATAGATGTGGTTCTGGCCTTCTTCAAGGTCTCGTCTAAAATGTATCAGATTGCACTGCTGTGTTGTATTTCACTACTGAGCTTTTAATAAAGAAAAATGCAAGAATAACCATTTTTATGAAATGAGCTGAGCTATTTCTTGTCTAATCTCGTGATATCTTTTGAAATGCCCATCTTAAAATGATGTTTTACATGGAATTTTGCAAAAAACAAAACAAAACAAACAAAAAAAAAAAAAACAACCAAACAAAAAAAACCTATATGGGTAACTGCTGTGTGTTTATACCATTTTATTCAATATTTTTATTCAATCATGTTCAATGATGGTAAAACAGAAAGCTGAAATCCGGAAAACATCACTGTCATAACTTCACCTACTGTACATCTAAGTGAATTAAGGATAACATCTTCACAAAAGAGAGTAGATAGAAATAAAGAGGTTGTTGGCAAACTAAAGAACGTTTTATGTTGCAACAGCTGTGCTGGTAGTATTGATTACGTGTACTGTGAATGGTTCTCAACATTTTAACAAAGTGAGGAATTCTGGGTATATCTGGTTGGCGCCAAATGGGAGCAGCCACAAGATGTTCTATGCTGCCCATTTGCTGTTGAGGAGACATTGTTTTCCTGTTTGAATCAATGTGCCAACAGACGCCAATATTTGATATGCACTCAGCAATAAAATGGTCCGTTCTGACTGCAACCAGATATATTGTTAATAACCGGCTCATTAAACGTCATCTCAGTGTGTGCCAGGAGTTGTAACAGAAGTTAGTAAAAGTTCTTTATGCTGAGAAATCGATAACTTAATAAAAATAAAAGTGACCCGGGACATGAATGCAGTAAATCATACATCAGGGCAGCTGCAGAGGGAAATGGGAAAGTTTTAAGGACACTGAAAAAGACATCCATGTTCTGAAATACTACATTCTCAATGCTGGGAAGCTTGATTAAAAAAATGAAGTCTTATCATGTGTTTTTATGTTCTTGTTTATATGTCATAAAAAGAATATACATGAGTATTAGATATAAATGCTACTTTCAATCAGACTAATTGGAGCAGCTTTTTAATGTGAATGAAAAACAACTTACACTGCTTTTAAGGTACCTACCATGACATTTAGTAATATGAATATCAATAATAACGTTCAATAACAGTATTATTATTGCCCAAATTATGAAAATGTAATTTAATATGCTTATATGTTTGCCTAATCAGATATTTAATGGATATTATTTACACTTGATGCCCTTATGGTTGAGGGATATTTCTTGCAGTGGATATCTTTTGTTCCCAACGAGCCTTGCAGTCATTAGAACAGGTGGTTTGAAGCTGATTTTGGAGAGAAGACAAGCACTGAGAGCTTTGGGAGCACAGGTGTAGGAGTAATCCAATCCATCTACAACTAAAGATAATCATTGTTTCCTACATATAAGTATGAACCATCGTTCAGCAACTATAAATCAAACTTGTCTTTTTGAGCGAGTCAGAATGTGCTAGTTGTTGGGTGGATTTGTTTACTAGTGTCTCATCGTGTACGCGACAGTGTCAATGACACAATTGCATGGCTGGCATCTGGCTCAAGCAGAGTCGCGCAGAAGTTGTTGGTTGTTTTACTGATCCCTCTTTGTCAGTGACACAAGAAGCATCATCAATCATAAGAGGCCGGGGGACGACACCACCCTTCCCTGCTGGCCTCTCTCTGAGTCCTGAAGAGCATGGAAGGGTTTCTATATACAGCTCAAGTGACGTCAGTGCTAAAAAAAAAAAAA
>JBAMHX010000008.1:10863422-10873974 GCA_037177515.1 Pseudomugil tenellus | reverse complement strand
GGATCACTTGAAACTTTAAATTTGAAGCCAGCTTGTGACTACAATTTGCAACTGGAGCTTACTTTACTTCTGCGCCAACAGGCTTCTATCTATATTGAGCTTTTTACGATGTGATGCAGCTCATACCAGTCAATGAGATATTAAGAAAAAAAATGGAAGATGGGGTTCTTGCAGTTTTCTACACGTGAATTGCCTTATAAAGATCTTATGTTGCATTATTATTATATAGTGTTGTTATGTTCATTAATCCATACCCATAGATTACAAAATTATAACTTATGTTACTGTTGACACACATGTTTTTAAATTTATGACAAAAACACATTTTGTTCTCATTTGATTTTTGTTTATTTGAAAAAATAATTTATTTTGAATCATTTGGAGTGAACATCTGTGTTGTATTACGACAGAGTGATGAGGCCGCACAAATTGCTCTTCAATCAATTTCGGAAAAAAAAGAAAAAGAAAACACTCAGAAAGAGACTTGAAAAACCCAAAATACTCACATAAGCTAAGCCGGTCCCTTTGTCTGTACTGTACCAGGTGTACTGGCAGTTATTGACTCTGACATTTGTTATCTGTTAAAAACATCTGTTTTCACTATTCACTCTCAAAAGAATAAAAGGGGCGAGATTCATAGTTGGGGGTAGAGAAAGGTCAAGGAGTTGGGTTTGGTTTACCCAATAGAAACTTTAACCAATTTAAAAGAGCAACTCTTTTATTGGTTTGGCTTATGTCAAGTTTTTATCTTCACCACAAGCGTCTTCCTCCCAAAAAGCATTTCTCATAGTCATGTTTATGGAGCAACCACATTGGTGCATTGCTGTGAAATGAGTCGTCATATCAACCATGCCTGACAGGGAAACTCTCCTCCCCACAGAGCATGAAGACCAGATCTCTCTTTGGTCTCTGCCACTGTAGTGGTGGGTGTTGACAGAAGTAGAGACAGGCAAACATATGTTTCTTCGAAAATACAGGAGGGGAGGGCTTGCTTGTTTTCAAAGAGGCCATTATCGCTGCAGTGCATGGCCACCCCTTGGTGTTGTTTGAGGAGTGGTTGTTTTGTGGTCTCCTCTAGGTCTCAGTAAAAATTGTCACAGTTAGACAATTGAAACCATCTTTCTTTGGTGTTCAAATAAATGCACACCCATGTCCATGCGTACACACATAAATGCACTCATACGATGCGAGATTACATAAAATTATTAAAGTGTTTATTTAAAAAAATGAAAATGCAGCAGAATGAATCAATCTGTAATTCCAGTAAATATAATTATTGGTACATTTAGAAGAAGGAACATTCACAATTCAAACCAATTTCTACATAAACTAACTGTGATAGCACATAAAAATGTAAGTACACCAAAGGGTGTTATTATTAATCTAAAGTGATAATTATCCTAAGAAAAATGGTGGCATCTTAATTTATCTGTAATCTGTTTATCATCACCAGGTTCTCACCACCATGCAGAGAGCTTTGTCATTACGCATTTGCATGAAGACAGGCCTGTTACCACAAAATGGCAAACTAAATATTTGGGCATAGTGATACCATTCTGCTAGGCCTCATTAACATAGACTGGAGCAAAAACGTATTTTCAAAGACTCCAAATCTCATCTCATTTTATCTGCCAATATGCAGAGTCTGTCCTCCAACTGCCACAGTCATGCCAAAGCAATTTGTTTCTTATATTGCCTTTGGAAGCCAATATGGTTTAATTAGGGAAATACATAATCGAAAACAACACCATAAATAATCTTATTTTTCCACCCATGACAAAGGAATTTCATCAGATCTTTCTCTCTCCGTCAGGGAACACACACTTCTTCCAAAAATCCAGAATAACCATTCGAAAAGCAGAGTGGAACAGGATACATTGCAGTGTCTTATGTATGTGAAATCAATTGTTTAAATCGGGGATGTTCTCCTCCACTTGAAATTTTATGATGTTGCAGTTAAGACATTTTGTTATTAATATTGAGTTCCTGAGTACACATTAATTACTTTCTGTTGTTTTGTGTCAACTGAAAGTTTAACACAGTATTTGGAAAAAAACATCATAGTATGGATCATACTAGACAACAATGCAAAGCGACAGTTTAACAAGGTTTGCCTTGTCCCTTGTGATGTATGCCCCAAAGTAGAACCTCTGGTTCTTGGAAGTGCCAAGGATTGTCACAACAGTAGAATGGCTAGAATAGGCTACACCCATAATACCGATGGGCAAGAAAACAAGTTACAATGTGTAATCATGGGAGGAATTCAAGCTTTCTGTGACACTTTAAAAGTATTCTGTGCATAGGCCATAATTCATTCCCTCAGACAGAGGATATACTTGCATTAGAGACTAGCTTTATTTCAATGATTGACCTTTCCCAGGCATATCTACTGATGGAGGTAGAAGAGGCACGCAAGAAGTATCCTGGTGATAAACACACAATGCCCTATACCACTACAACCGCTTGGTATATGGCATTTCATATGCCAACATGTGAGTCAGCTGCACTCTTAATAAACTATTATTACACGTTTCAATTAAATATTTCAACTGTCTTGCACTCTCTGAATTCCTTGCTATAACACAATGCCAAATAGAAGTAGACAAAAGATTTTGAGGAGGCATCTGCAAGAAGCCAACAGTGTTAAGCAGCTCATTACACCAGGAGAGGTTCTGACATGCTTTGATGCAAGTCTTGCCCTTTGTTGTCAATGCTTCACCATATGGGGTTGGTACTGTGCTATCTCACAAAATGCCTGATGGATCTGAATGAACTATTTCTTTTTGTCTTAAGGTCTCTAAGAGCAATCAAGATAAATTTTGCACAGATGTACAGAGCAGATCTCATCCTAGTATGGAAAGAGAAGAAGTTGACCAAATATTTGTATGAGAAACCAACATTTCAGATCTCCATTCATTTGTTTCCACCTTCAACCCTCAGAAAGATATTCTGGCCATGGCAGCAGTATAGATGCAGTGTTTTAAGGGACACACTTCTACAGGGTGAATTTAAAGGGGCAAAACTGCATGGAATTGCAGATAGACTTTCTCTTCTCCCACGAATGCAAGAAAACACTGAACACAACACTGATCCTGCAACTGTTTCTTCTTGCTCAAATGGAAACACTATCAAAGAGCCCAAGTGCAGCAAGAAATTAACTGAGACCCATTCTTTTCCAAAGTGTATGATTTAACACTGAAGGCTGACCAAACTGCAGTGACACCCAGCCGTTATTATACTCCACCCACAGACGCTGTCTATTTGCCACGGGTGTATCATATGGCGAGGCCATGTTGGGCCTCAAAAGCTGCACACTAGGGTGACAGAATCGCTACACAGTGCACATCTTGATGTGGTCAAAATGAAACGTCAGGCTGGGACTTATTTTTGGTGGCCATACATGGACTGTTATATACAACTTCAATTCCAACTAAATTGAAAGACTGTATTCTATTTTTATTTACACAATGACTTCCAAATAGTTTTTAACCTATATGTAATTGAATATGCTACAAATATTTATGTATTGATACCTGCAACACATTCTAGTAAAAGCTGGGAAAATGGCATGCTCTCCACCGTGATACATCACCTCTCCAACTCTAACAACTCTATAAACATTTGAGAACAGAGGACACAAATTCAATGCGTATGGTATTTTGTTTTTTACATATATTTTATACACATATGAACTTAATTGGAATTGGGGTTGTAAAGAATGTGGCTAAATCCTGCAGTCATTGCCAAATGTGCCCCTTTCATACAGGACCTGTACACACTTGGAAGTGGCTATTATCTCCAAGGCAACATATTCATGTAGACTATGATGGAACTGTCATGGACCCAATACTCCAAATCGTAGTCAATACTCTTACAGTGACCAGAAAACTTTCTTGTCAAACGACCAACAGATGCCATCATAGTCAACATTCTTCGAACACTGTTTGCATGCACAGGTCTGCCACAGCAGCTGGTGAGTAACACCAGTCAGGATGTTGGAGAAGAGTTTTGGTGTCTCCTCTAGAACAGAATGTTTTATCCTGTACTGCTCTAAGTGGGATGAAAGCTGAGATCATGGGTTGACATTTTGAAATTTTGAAATTAGACATTTGTAAATATGTCCAGCATAAACAATCTTTAACTGAAAAATCAACTCAAATCAAAACATTAGATGAAAGGTATTTTCTAGAAACGACAGCAACTCAAATTAAAACTGACTGCCAGGACCGATACTGTTCCAAACTGGACCTCTGAAGGTCCAGTTTGGAACAGTATCACTATAGAAGATAGAGTCATCTTAAGTCTAGGATATATTTGCTGCTGGCGTCCCCATACATATCATTGCACCCATGCAACAGTTGTTTACCAAAATGTAATGGAAGTACTTACTGGCAAGATGACCTTTTCATTAGTTCTGAGTCTGAGTGCACTTGTACTACACTCTAGCAGTGGTAAATATACACTACAAGTGTGTCCCAGCCCTTCGTCTGTTGTAGGCACATTGACCAGATCCTAGATGTAGAAACCCATTTGGTTCATTACATCCTGAAAGCACATCCACAATAGCTCAGGACTCAAATGAGTTCATGTTCACTACATCCCCGGTGGTTCAAGGTCTAAGCGATGTCACTGGCTCTTAAGCAGTTAAGCTTCCCAACCAGATCCACATAGACGCTAGTCAAACAATCAGACATTACCCTGAGAGAAGTGACAGAGCACTTCAGAGACTTGCTTTGGAAGATTTTTTAGTTGATTCTCTGAGAATAAGAGTGGAAAAGTTTTGCTATAAAGTTATTGGGTTACAGCATTTAGTTAAATGTGTCTTTGGACATTTAATGTTAAATGTGGTACATCAGTACTGAATGGAAGGAAATCTTAGGTATTTAACAACCTGTTACATTTTTTTGTGCTAATTTTTTTGTTCTGAACAGATGCACATAAAGAGAGGTGATGTGTGCATTGATTTGTGTACATCTACTAGAAGTCCATGTTTTGAACTAATTATTGTTATATCTAGAGAATAAAATACTTGCTTTTTTTCTTCTTTATTATTTGTCCAACATGCATCATATAAATAAACACTTCTCAGGAAATAAATAAATCATATTTTTTTGACAGAATGATAAACTACAAGGTTGCATTGTTTGCAAAAGGTAGACATTTTATTCCTACAAAGATAACCTGCTGCTGTATGAAAATTCACGCTTATCCATTAAGAAGGGGGACCAGGTGTTTAAAAAATTTAAGAGCTTGATCTGATCCCAAAATAAGAGAAAAAATGCACAAATAATGAGAAACGACGTGGCAGAAGTTGGCTTTGTCCCTCTGAAGTGATGCTGAGGGAGAAGTAGTGCAAGAGGCCCTCTACCACCCTCCCTCTTCCTGCAACTGTTTATATTCCTCATTTTTCTCTCACTCTATCAGTCTCTCCATGTTTCTTCATGTTCCTTTTTCCCAGTTTTTTCTCTCCCTATAACTATTTCTCCTTTCTTTTCACTGTCTCTACATATGTAAGGCCCCTGTCTTCCTAGTCAAATGAGGAAAAAAATCCATGGCAAGTAGCATCAACACATTGCCTTAATGAAGTTTGAGAAACTTGATCACACAACACACTTGTCTCCATGAACGCACACAAGGGGTACTGACTATTGCCAGATGCTGCTTGACGTCTCTGAACAAAGAGGACACACACATGTAATCCCTTTAGGTTTGAGGCGACACTGCCTTTCAGTGGGTGCCAACAGAGCTCTCACTCTGTATGACGGACTGTACTTTGACATTACAGGGAGTAAAGGATAGATACTCCCTTTCTACGAGGAATAATATGGAAAATCCATTTACACAAGCTGAGTCATAACCAGTGAAAAAAGAAAAAACTTGAGCTTTCAAAATGAATTAATGATGAATCTGCCATGTATGTATGGAAATGTAGAGTCCTCGTCTGGAGGAAAAACTAAATCTGCCACGATTTTGTAGAGCTCCCAACTTGTTTATGTAGGATATTTCTTTTTTTCCAATTTACCAGGTGACCAAGTCTGCCCATCTGCAAAAACACATTTGCGGGTCACTCTCTTCTCCAGTTGAGGTACGGAGGTCATGAGGTTGATAATAAAAACAGAAAACTATAGTAATATTTATTCTATAA
Source organism: Pseudomugil tenellus (assembly GCA_037177515.1). NCBI lineage: Eukaryota > Metazoa > Chordata > Actinopteri > Atheriniformes > Pseudomugilidae > Pseudomugil > Pseudomugil tenellus. The sequence goes on along the minus strand of JBAMHX010000008.1, from coordinate 10,867,829 downwards.
TTATCAAATAAAGCTATGTTCCATAGGTTAACACGCATGTTGTAAGAGCGCAAAGTCTGAGAATTTTTTGTGCAAGAAATGTGGATAATGTACCCCTAATTGGGCTTACTGGAACTCCCAACTCCCAACCTATAAGAGCTGAACTTCTAATCTCGCCTTTTCTCTGTCTGATGACTGGAAACTGATCAGATGTTGCTCCCTCACACAGCTTTACACAACTGGTTGACCAGCTACCATTTAATTAATAAAAACATAATTCTTCTTATAAATAAATATTTGATTTGATTACATTTAATATGAAATTTACAAGAATAATTTCAACTGTTACTGTGCTGAGAAACTTGGTGTAAATTATGCTGTTTATTTTTTTAGTGTTTGTAGATCAAAATCTATTGCAGTTTCTTCATTTAGTAGTAATTGCAATTAAAGGTTTTAACTGTTGGTCACTGGGATGAAATAGTATGCCTAAATCACAGTTCAGTAAGTGTCTTAGTTTCACTTCTTTTTTGTTACGGTAAGAACCTGAAGTCTACTTACATATCTGCACAAACAAATGAAATACAGATTGCAGGAACTACTTGATGATACGAAAAGTTTGCCCAAATGAGATACTCTTTTTCTCCTTAAAAAGCCTTGGTCATACTAATACCAACTCAGAAAGCCTTGTAATGAATGTAAGAATTTTAGGCCAAAGTGCAATTCTGATGTTAAGGTGCTATGTAAAATTCTTACAATAAGACCAGGAAGTTTCCTGGGATTATAACTTAAGATCAGAATGGTTTAATCAAGGGTAATCAAGACTTTCACAATGTCAGGAGGGTTCCTAATATTTTATATTACCGGAAAGGAGAAGTAGACACCATTTTTCTGTCATAAGACACAAAGCCTTTGACACAGCTGAATCGTCACACCTTTTTGATGTATTTGAGCATTTTGAATATGGTCAAATTTTCTGTAAATGGGTCAAATTACTAGAACTGACAGATAAATACATTAAATCAGAGGTGGCCAACCCTGGTCCTCGAGAGCTGTAATCCTGAATGTCTTGTGAGTTTCTCTGCTGCATCACACCTGACTCAGATCAATGGGTAATTAGCAGAGTTGTTCAGAGTTTGATGTCAAGCTCTACACAAGTCTTCTAATTAAGTCTGACATGTGTCAGCTGTGCTGTGGCAGAGAAAGTCTTAACATATGCAGGATTGTGGCTCTCCAGGACCAGGGTTGGCCACCCCTTCAATAAACGATCAGGTTATAAAATTAATTATTCTAAATCTGCAACAATGTTGCTAAACCCTAACAAAGATCGTAATTTATAAAACTCTCACTCTAGAGTTATCAAAAAATGTAATTATCTAACAAACAGAAACAAGGTTGTCACTTCAAATTATGATTCAGTTATAGGAACGGTTTCTTTTTTTTTTTTTTTTTAAACCTGTCTTGTCCAGCATTGTTGCAGGCAGAATGATTGTCTGGCTGCTGTTTGGTGCCAGACAAATTTATAGGAACGGTTTCTACTCTCATGCTAATGGACTCTGTTGGTAATAATCTTTGGACTTTGCTCTGTTTGTTTCTATACATTTTCTATACATCCTTTTGATTTATTTTCCAAGTTAAAGAAGCTTTTTATAAACTTATTATTGAGAAAAAGAGATTTCTGATTGGATCTATCTCTACTATATTGGCCTTATGACAGAAAAGGGTTCAGTCTCTTCACTCTCTGTGCTATTTTTGGGAAATCCGGTTAAATATTACATTTCAAAGGACAATTATCTTACTCTTAAAAGCTGATTTTTCCACACTGTTAACATTACTGTTATTATGATTAAGTCTTGGTTTGAGGTTAAGAGGTACCTGGATGTTTCTTTTCCCAATTCCCATTATTGCCCAACATATATAATCCCATATAATACTGGTGTCCTGTCATATGACTCAAAACAGAAGACAACACTACCCCACTACAATAATTTTGACCTATAACATGGTAATAAATAGCAAAAATTCCCCAAAAATTATTTTCTTTCAGATTTTGTTAAAGAATCAAATAAGACTTCAGATTTGAAAAATTACACTGTTCTGCCAATTTGTTCTTAGGTTGGGATTTAAAAACTTATTACAAAAAGGGCATTTAGAGAATTCAGAACCTATATAGGCCAAATAGTCCCTGATCAAACCTTTCCACAGCTGATGGACCAGTGACCTTCTTTTCGTGAGACCGCAATGCTAAGTAATATGCCACTGTGCAGCCCTTAGTAAAACATAAAAAAAGAAATAAACCTTCAAACCAAGGTAGACATTCTGTCACACCCCTAATATATACTGTGAACACTGTAATATCACTTACTGCACAACAAAAGATGACGAGTATCTTTGAATGAACTTCATGTCATGTGTGTGTAAATGTGTGTACATTTGGGAAGACGAGTACACTTACCACTCTGATTCTAACAAGTTATACCTCATTGGTTTAAAGGAGGCCAATCAGGCTTTCTGACAATGTATAGCTGATAATATCACTAGAGATGAATAAATAGTCAAAGTTGTACAGCACACAATGGTGTCATCGTACACACTCATCACAACTATCTAATTAGTCACTTCCAGGTCATTACAATGTTTAGTGAAATTCAATGATATAGGTACTGCTGACACTGAAATACATATGTGTAATTTCAAATGCCATATGACCTGTTAAATGCAAGCCATTGTATTTATGTTGGTACACAATGTAGAATTAATTTACAATTCTGACATGCAAAAAAAGTAAATAAAGAAATGAAAAATGTAGTTGCAGGTTTAACTGTGCAAAATCTTGAGACTGGGAGGAGGATATTAAAATATTGAAGTTGTATTAACTCACACTTGGTTGTTTAAATGTTGTTTTTCCTAATTACAGTACATTATTCTGTTCATTGTTGTTATGCGTATAATCTGACAGGTCATATTGCAGGTGCTGTATAGCTGCCAGAACACCATCCCATTAGTTTGTCTCTATTCTTATTCCCATCAGGTCTTTTGGCCTGGAATAAGTATAAGAAGAAGGCCAAGAGGTCACTGGTGACTAATTTTCTAAGCACTCAAAGATTGTGTAAGTAATGGAGCACTTATTGCATTTGCACCCCCATCACTCCAAACAAGCCCCCAAAAAATCTATACAAATTCCCACAAGTAAGACACTGCCTGGGGAGGGGAAAAGTGGCCCATCTTTAAGATATCAGGAGGTGAATGGAATCGGCCTAATGTGCAATTTAAAATCAATACCTTTAAAAAAATATCTGTCCCACCTACAACGGCATCATCTAAATATCAATAGGGCCTACTGGTACTTCAGCAGAAGCTGGATGCAAGGAGGGACAGACCCAAGGTGCTTTGACCAAGGATTTCTCACTGTCTATCCACAGGAATAGAGTTCTCACTGCCTGTCTTTCAATTTTAATACAGTGCCGAAGTTGGCGCATGAGATTTAATAAAGTAGCGCAGTCCCTGTCAAGCCAGGTGTTGCTTCAATCCTTTCATATTCTAGATAAATCCTGGAGAAAGGTGTAGAGGATACCAAGAGAAGACAGGGAAGGAGAGAGGGAACCAGAGGCTGTGTGCCTGTTTTTTCCCTTCTCATTTGTCCAGGATGCTATTTTTTTTCCAACCCCTTTTGCAATACTGTGAATTACTGTGTAATACGGAGCAACACAGCTGTGGTATATTTCATGTAAGAGTGTATTGAAATGTCTAGGAAATTATATTTACCTTTCATTAAACTGGCAACAGGTTGGCAACAAGAAAAAATGTTTTTTCCAAAAGAAATGGTTAGTATTTGGGAGAAAAAAATATTTTCTCTCTGTGAAACAAAATTTTGAACAAACAAATGGTGTCTTTATTTTATCATGTATGGTCTTCATACAAGATTTGAAAATGCCATGAAAATCTGTAAACCAGATTGGATGATCTTCAAGAAATACTGGAAGAATTATTAGTCTTCCATAGCGCGAGTTTGGAAACACACAGGTTTAACCTGGGGAGAAGGATGCACACAAAGAAAAAAAATCTGTAAACTAGATCCAGAAATGTTGCTGTCATTTATGATGGAAAACTAATTTGATAGATCCTTCCTTGTAAAAAAGAGTGATCATTTCTTCATTAAACTGGAGCCTAACACAGCAATTAACATGTGTGAGGCAGGGTATACCCTGGTCAGGTTGACAGTCCATCACAGTTCCATTTTGAACATATTAATAAATAAACCCATGATAATGCAGCTAACCACCTTGTCAAACAGTTGATGTTAATCAACATATTAATCAGATTAAGTCTGAAAATGATAGGTAGATAAATGCTTTCAGGTCATTTGCATATTCTCTTAGGCCAGCTCAAATAACGCAAATAATTCAAAGAGACTCTGTTTATATATATATA
>JBAMHX010000008.1:10852349-10863081 GCA_037177515.1 Pseudomugil tenellus | reverse complement strand
ATATACATGCAAAACAAAACAACTTTAATTTAAATGATCATTAATTTGTCCTACTTGTTTTTCTAGCAACTGTTTAATTTGTCAGGATTACTATTTAAATATAAGTTACATGGAGCAAAATATTCTAGTATTCTACAATAAGTACACCAATCAAGAGATTCATTCATTAATTTCCTACACTTTATCCATTTCAAGGGGGGGTTGAGGGGGTGGGGGGCATGTTGCTCCTTCACAGGAATAAGTAGGCAGGTACACACCGAGTAAAAATTTATTACTTTGACATTTGTGACAACTATATATGTTTGATGGTTCATTAAAACAATTAAATGAGGTGCAATTTACAAAATGTTAAAATGCGGTGTAGTTATTATATTATTATATTGATTATTTTGCCATATTAGGCAACAAAAAAAATGCATCTTTAAAAGCACATGTCAGTGAAATTAGATTTAGATGAGAATTACATCTGGATGGATTCATATATTTTCCCTTTGATGTACAAATATCTAAATCAGAGGCTTCACCTCAATAAAATGAGATACAGCATATTTAATCAACCAGCTGCCATCCTCTGTCATTCAGATTATGTTAAGAGAGAGGAATAACACGGCATACTTTGCCCCTCGTGGCGTGACAGTGTTTGGCCCCCTGACCACCGACATGTTTTATTTAATAATGTGGGAATTTTCTACTGTTTTGCTTTCATTACAGTCAAAGGCTGAAACTGAAAACAGAAACAGAAAGCCGTTACTTTAAAGCCTGAACTTTATCGCTCAACAATTGTCAAATGCAATATAGCATCTGCATTCAAAGAGGGTTTTTCCCCCTAACAGGATGTCTGCCTAATGCAGCAATATTCCTTTATTGCTCTCTCAAAGAGGACCTTCTCTTTTATTCTATCTTTTTTTTCAGTATGCTGAACAACTTTAATGGTGACCACCCATTATAACTTGGTCCATGAAAGTTCTGGGTTGAGGGATTTAGGGTGCAAAAGAATCGAAGCCAAAGGCTACAGGGAGTAGTTTAGAAGCTGGGATGAAAAGTATTGCTCCAGTTTGGGAGTCACAAGGACACATGGAAAGGAAAAGGAGGAAGAAAAAGAGGGAAGGGAAATGTATCTTTTTTGTCTTGCTTTTGGCCCAGTCCATAGGCCCATGTATCAAAAAGACCACCACGTTTCAGATGAGCAAGTGTGCTAATTTATGACAGATTGCTCAACACAGAAGACCTTTGGTAGATGTGGTGAAATTGTGAATGCATAACCACTTTGAAAACAGAAAACTATTCATTTTCATATTTTATTGGTTTTAAGTGCAGTATCTTTTGATTTGTTGCATGAAAATCCAAACATTAAAAATGATTGATAATTTTGGGACAAATCATATTTTTTTCTGGCAGTTTCCAGTGCAGTAAGGAAAAACAGTCACAAGAGGTAAATGGTTCACCTGTCACACACTGGTTCTCCCTAATATGTCACAATCCACCTGGATTGTGTCATTACAAATTATTTTAAAAATTTGCTCAAATAAATGTATTTAAAACTGAATTGTACATATTTGACAAATATACATCGAACAAATTCTTCATAAAAGGATGAGCCAGCAAATTGCAAAGCATTGAAGCACAGGGATGTCCTGAAGGGGGGCATCATGGGCCACACTCATGAAAGATCAACATTTGTCTTACGGTAGCAGATCCCTTAAAAACCGAATGGATTTCATCAGGGAGTTAGATTTCATCTTTTTTCCCCTTAGTCAAAGGCTGGATCTTGAAGCAGATGTGCCTCCGAGGCATGGGCCATCAGGTTGAAGGGTACAGGCCAAGCGGAGCTGGTGTTAGGGTTAAATTTAGAGGGCAGAAGCCAGATGAAGGTCAGGGTTATGGCCGGGTTGAGGTCACTGCGAGGTCAAAGTGTGCAACCCCTGGAGCATAGAATTTAAGTGGTCACTGTGTCCAACTAGAGATGTCATCAAACAACATGCAATTATATGTGAACTTTACACAGTGTGTGTCTAATATGTGAAAACTGGTTTATTTGGAATATCGGGGAAAATAATAGAAGTGTAATTGATTAAAATATCATCGATTTAATAATTTTCTTAAACAAAATAGATTTTATTCCAGAATGATATACATATTTGCTTGCATTAGTTAATGTAAAGATAACATCATATTATATCAACAAAAATGTGCTTTATTAATAATAATTTGAGGTGTATTATTATTTGTTTTGTTATTTCGTTGCAACCTTACATTGAAACCAAGTCCCTGTAATGATTTATCTGAAATGACAAGATAAATATTAATGTTGTTTCAATGGTGTGCCAGTTGTTACTGATGTCAGCTTTGGCTTTCACCACTATGTCTGCTGCCCCTCCCTGTTCTCAGGGACTCTGGCATGCTGGGAAACCTTACACCATCCAAAGAGGGGTACATGGGAAGAGTCTGTGCACATGTGTCATGCTGGGGGGCACAGACAGTACGTCATATCGGACAGCTTCCCTGCCATGTTCTGCCTACCACAGGACAGCAGCTCCCAAAACCAAAATTATACTTTCCTGAAATGAGGTACAGACAGCTAAGGCTTAGTGTAGTCAGACTGAGAATGAGCCGAAATCACCAATGAGCTTGTGAGAATGGCCTGTCACTGTTACAATAACATTTGTTTGTAATGTTCCATGTGAGTATTTGCCAAACAAATCTATTTAGTGATTCTGTATTGCAATAATTTAAGATAGATTACTGCAAACAATCTGAGAGGAAAATATTTAGGAAAATCTCATATACATTAAATTTAAACACACCCTGATCACAACTATAAAAATCATGAAAAGGAAAGAGGTGTTTGCTAAAATGAAAACTGGCTTCAAAAAGGTTAAATAATGCTATTCAAAAAGGATGTAAAGGATGCACAAGAAAAAAAGAACCATAATGTTCCATCAATTCATTATCTCCTTTTCATAACATACCTCCACTGTATTACGAAATCCAGCCAGGCGCGTTCTCGGGCTTTGGGTGGCTTAAGATCTCATAAAATGAACTGTCACCTGTTTAGTTATTGGGTGCTTACAAATAACCAAGATGCATAACTTGAGAAAGTACTAGTCCCCCATAACCCTTTCCGGCAGGAAGAAAATAAGCTTCTTTCAATGCATTATTAATATTTTGCCTAAACTCAGTCTGGACTGAACAGCAAGCTGGATTAGCCAAAGGAATTTAATATAAAATTCATGCCTTTGCTTTTTCCCTCTCACAGATATATTCAGTCTGTTGTTAGTTAGAAAGCCACGGCATTCCTGAACGCACTGACTGATTCAACATATGAAAGTGAGGGTGCGTACAGAAAGTGTGTGGCCCCGCTGACTGCCATGTGTTGCCATTTAAAATGATATTTTCCAAAGTTAATGGCTTACACAGACTTATAGGTATAAATGGACAACCTCTGGTGTTAACTTCATTGGCTGAATGGGTCCCATAAAAGGGTCATTATGTCTGGTTTGTGTTTAACTTGTGTTTAATTCTCGGCAATGAAAGAAGGGAAGCTGTATTGATTAATCTACTGTTTAACAATAGTTTTAAATTATACAGGCTGTCATGTATAATGGCAACATGAACATGTAGAAGTGAAAATATAAATGTTCTTTAGAGGGGTAGAGATGAACAAGGCGTAAAAGAAAAGAGTGGTTTGTACTAAATGTCTGGAGAAAAGAAGAGAGGGATGAAATGCTAGGACTCTTCAATGCTGCTGAACATCCCCTCCCTCCCCCTTTCACATCATCCTGGTGTCCCCGCTTCACTCTCGGACAAATTTATGTTAACAAGCAAATTAGCCACAGCGGGGCAACCAGGATCAATCAATAGCCACAATAAAAAGTTGGTGCTGACCACGTAGTGTCTGCAATGTAAACTGCCGGCCCTTGGTCCCCAAGGCCAGACCAACAATAACCTACAACTGAGTGAGACACAAAAGGTATCGACACAGAGAGCGCTTCAATTTCCCCAGACAGTGGGGCCCTGTCACATCAAACTGGCTATTAGTCACAAATTCTGCCTGCCACCGATCCATCCCCCATTCTCTAGGGGAACCTTGTCAACTTGAAAGTTGTGCCGCTGGCAAAAGGACATCTGGTTCCACTGTAGTGTGTGTTGAATACAAGAGGCCAGGAGCTGCTTGGCTGATAAAGGAGAACAAACAGGGCCACTTTAGACTTGTCAAGCCTTGTTAGAAGGAGAAAATGAAGAAAAAAAAGCAAGGCATTGAGAGAAAGAGGCTGATTTGTAATGGGAAATTTGACATGATGCATTGTGAGTCAAAGTAAAAAGGTTTCTAAAATTCCTCTTTTGCCACATGGTAAATATCTTCCAAACATGATTTTGTGTAAAATTAAAATAGATCTTTCCAAACACTCTTCACATTCACTTGTTCACAATTTCTGTGATCACTTCTAACCCCCTCGAATGTCCAGCAGCCCTTCTCATCCCTACAGCCCTTAGCACAAAGCATGCCTTACTTGTTACATGTTTGCCCTTCCTCAAAGTATCCAATCCGACATGGCTGTCAGTGGCGTGCGTGTAGCCTTGTAAATTTCAATCAGCGTCTCACAGCAGGGTGCCAAGGTTTGACTTCATTTCCTTCCACACTAAACAGGTGGTAACAGTCCAGTCATCACTCAGCTCTGTCTAAGCAATCTGTCGCCCCACCACCACCATTACTGCTCTATTAATTGGCCACAGTGTTCGTGACAAGCTGAGGCTCCCTGGTTAATGTTTAATGTGGCGACTCCTCAAATCAATGCGTGTTTAAAAAACAGACGCAAACTGGTTGAGACTGCTGGATTGTGCCACAGGATGGTTGGAGGAAGGAAGTGTCACATCATTCTTACCAGGATGGGGTAATTGGAGAAGGTGGGATATATCATTTGGTTAATTGACTCACACAGAGGAGTAAATTTGGAGTCTTTCTGCTGAGCTATTTAAACTATCATTTATGGTAATTACAAGGGAGGCAGGGCAGATGGTTAGTATTTACTTGACCCTTAAAATCCCTTTAATACAAGAAACTTCAATAAAAAGCAAATTAGGTGTGTTGACATTTGCTAAATTTTAATCCCAACAAAATCTGCACTTTAAAATTGTGATATATGCATATAAAATATGTCCCAAACCTTATTAAATTTGAATCTAGGTGAAGATGCATGCATTTTAATGCAACGTTTTTGTTTTCTTTTTTAAGATGATTTCCTTCTTAAAGTGTTTTCATCTGGGAATGGTTCTGGAAAACAGATGAGGTCAGGCAAAGAAAATGAAAGGTAAAAAAGATCAATTCCTTGAGGTAAGGGTTTGGCACATTTAATGAATTCATGCCTCTTTTCTTTCTATTCATCTCTCCCTCATCCGTTTTTCTGTAAGGATGAAAAAGATGAAAGGAAAAGCTTCACATAGTGACCGTTTGGGAGGTGCTCTGCGGGCAATCAATCACCAATCAGTCATTGAAAGTGCTTGTCCTGACGTTGGAGGATGTTCTTCATTACTTACAGACTTTCAGTGTGGTAATGTGTGGGTGTATGTGTGAGTGTGTGTGCTACTTGAAAGTAATTATTCATGGCCTCAACTCTTGCTGCTATCTGCTTTTGCTGAAAACAGTTCAAACCTGCAATATTACTGTTGGCATTCATAGATACCCAGAATAAAATCAGATCACTCTTTCTGCACCTTTCACACATGTATACACCAACACACACACATATATATATCATACTCATGAATTTGGAGTCCTCTGCGGACCCAGTGGGCTTTGGATGATCCCTTAGGTTGATATTAGCTCCCATGATAGGCATCAGAGTATAACCCAGCTTACAATGTGTTTAGATTCACCAACCTTAACTCTTTTAAAAGCTACAATAAGCACACTAGACCAGGAGTTTTTAGGGATGAAGACTTTTTAGCATGGTGATATTATTTAATAGACACATCTATTATTAAATCATTGAAGAATATGCTTCACTGAGAAAGTAAACTTTTTATTAAGGTGACTAAATTTATAATACAGTTATTAAAAAAAAATACATGTGCAATTACAAACAGCTGCCACATAACAAATTCCCATTACCATCACTGCAGAGAGAGAGAATAGATATTCTGTTCAGCCCTTTTCTACAGCAGATATCCCACAACTTATTAGATGCGTTGCTAGAATACCCTATTAGGAATGAAGAAAGGAGGTAGAAGGGAAAGGGGGCTTTACTTTAAATTGAGGAAGTGCCAACGCACATTTATTGGCTCTAATGTGGTACAGGCGACCCCTGTCACAATATCGGAGCTCCGTGGGCCGGTGCTGCCACGGTGAGGGAACATAATAACCTTTTTTAAGGGTGCAACGTGCTGCCGACTCACAGAATAAAGACTTCACAGTCAGCGCCTGCCGAGAAAACGGAGGCCTCGCCCCAGATGAACATAATCTTTTGTTATTATGCTGTTAATACGTTTTTGTTACACGTACTGATCTCAAACAAACCCACCCTCAGTGGCCTGGAAAAGGGGATTTATTTCTCTGCTCATCTAACCTTGTGAACGGAACTGCAGAATCTCAGCGTAATAAACAGAGTTAATAATTTCCACATACTGTAAATAAGAATATACATGCTATAACAAAGTCAAAGCTTTGCTATTCATTGATATTAATAAAATAGAGCTGAAGAATCTTTTCTGGTGTGCTTTGGGGAAACACAGTCAAATAAACATTTAAAATTAAATTGTGTCTCATATTGTAAATCTGCTGCATCCAGTGTGTTAACACCAGTTATTGTAGATTCAAGTCTCTTTGCTATGTGGGACCCAATCGACAATGCCATTGATTAACAGATTGTAATTATTAACTGAGGGATCATCCATTCCACATCGCCCATGTCATTTCCATTACTGCATTTCCATTACGCCTCATTTCACAGACAAGGCACGGAAGAGGGAAGAAAACCTCCTTCTCATTAGCATTCTAATTAGGAGCCCATCAGATAATGATCAATCACAGCAATCAGGAAGTGGCCAAGCAGCAGCATGCAAATGGAGAAACAGCACATCACTGTGACAAACAAACATTCAAGACAAAACTTACAGAAGGGTGATGATTATTTTTAGTAATTGCTGTTGCAACTGTGTTAGTTTGTTCCACAGTATTAAAAAAGCACTATGCATAATATTCACAGAATATTGTAAATAAAAAAAATATGTTTTAGAGCAATATGTCAATGTCAATGTTGTGAGACAATAAATTACAAGGTTTACATACTTTACTTTCTTTATTTGCTTCATTTTATTTTAATACAGGCCAGAACTAGCTCCAACGGCAGTACCCAAACCAGTCACTTCTTCAAAAGCAAGCTGCAACAGTCATAAATAAATACACACCCTGTTTAGCAATATGTCACAGCTGTAATAGTTTATGAAGCAGTGTTTTATATCGCCATTCACATTAACTCAATGAAAGGCAAGCAGCTACTACCTGCGACCCTACATTCGAACGCTGCTGCTTCTGCAATTATGCAGAATCCCAATGGCTTTGATTTAGGAACTATCAGCAGGCCCGAGCCGCTGAGCTGGGAGTCGAGGTAGGGAGAAAAGGTGTCATTGATTGAATTTTATGTCCCTGTTGTCAAAGATCTTAACATGCCAGAATTTATTACCTGGAGAATAATAATGTCATATAAAAACTGACAGAGGCAAGTAGGGGGCCCCTCAATTCATGTCTGCCTCCATTGGGATGGCGCTGGCACAGGCTTTCTCTATTTCAAATGTATTCGTTCTGTCTGTGTCCTTTTTTTTCTCAATAAAATAAAACATTTGTGTTTGACACTGAAGAAATCAATATAAATATACTAACCATACATAGCATCCATTTCATTATTTTCTGACAAATTTATTTGTCCAGTTACTTGATATGAAGCAGTTATACATAAATTATATTTATACGTATTTTCAGGACTGACTAAATATTGAAAATGCAATAGAAAGGAATTATCCAATAAACTATTAGTTTTTTTATTAAAATGTATTTTTACTATGTTAATAAGGACTTTTGACTTTATTGTACAATATGATTAGTATTGTTTTCTTTTTTTAAAAAACAACATTATAAAATTCTCTTTACAATTAATAAAACTATTGAATAAAACTATCAATAATAGATTCCCAATGTCTTCATGGACTACAAATTGTTGTTTCTGTTATAAAATTGAAGTGGATTCGCTGCAAAATAAACAACTGAATTGCTGGGAGCATTAAGGTGACTTTCTAACTTAATTCATCAAACTTTCACAGTACAAAACATACATGCTCAGAGCGAGATTTATAAAATACACAGCCCTGTCTAGATGTTATTTTAGAGCTGTGTGTTTACACTACCCCCCCCCCCCCAAAAAAAAAAAGACACAATGTTGGCTGAGACGATTTATTGAATTTTCATCGGTTGCCTCAGGACATGTCAGGACTGTTCAATTTTAGCCTGAGGAGGACACGCCATTAAAGGAGATGAGTCTAGAAAGTGTCTCCCTCTGATTGCCCCAAGAAACCATTACTGCTCAACAGCAGCAGGACAACATGGTGGAGACTGGACACATGACCCAACTTATACACGCACATACACAAGCAGAGGTGGGATGGATTTTTACAAACGCACACACACATGCACAGGGCTGAAAATCCACATACCCCACCTCCCTTCCGCCTCCCTCTCGCAAAAAGCAGACACCATTTACATGAGCTGAAGGGAAGTGACAGGTAGCAATCAGCCTGGGGAATAGGGTTAGAGGCTGACGCTTGGTTGCGTATTATCGCCTGCCAACCAAAGCCTACAGATTGCTTATACCAGGCCACGACCTCCGACCCTGCCACATATCAACCAATTGCCCTTTAGTATAATTATGTGGAATAATCTTTTAGAGTTTGATTTGAGGGAGATAGGCAAGGAGGGCCACCTCTAATTTATTTTTTTAGGGGTGGGGGGGTGGACTTGTTAATAAACACTTTTGGTGCTGGGCTCGTCTGGCAGCTGTAAGTGAAATACACTTAGTACTGGAGGTCAGATTTATCCATTTTCCTGTGTGTCTGTCAGTCAGTCCACCTATGCAACACGGGATTGGTGCTAGGTGAAGATAATCAGGAATGTCATTACTCTGTGATGATGTTTTATTGATGGTATTATTGGAAATGACCCTCTCAGATCTGTAAAAAAAATATCATTGCATTGTTTAGATTGTATTAAAGTTTAATGAAGTGCAGCAGTGCCCAGAGCTGTTAAAAGCGTTATGTTGCAGTCCAGTTTTAAAGTCCCAATTGTTCAGCCTATTTTATGTTTATTTATTCCTTTAAAGTAAAATTACATAAACAGCCATGCAAAATAAAGAAAAAAATTTGGCTTTTAGAAATAAACAGCTAGTTTTGGATCACTTGGATATAAAATTATTGAGAAATTACCTTATTAAATCAACAAAAAATTTATAAATTTTGGTATTTTAGGGGAAATGAAAACCAACAGCTTTGAACCAACAGCAACAATTATTTTTTGCTTAATATAATGTTAAAATGATGGTAATATCTTTAATCTTCATGTTGACTAAAGAGTTTATCTTGTAAATTAAAAAAAAAATATATTCTTTCATAAATATTTTGTCGTAACTGCATGTCATACCAGTACCACATTCATCATCTTCAGAGGTCCATTGCCGAACTGATGCCGATGTGTGAGGTGGAAGGTGCAGCTTTTTTTTCTTTGGTGTGCACATCACCTAGCCGTTGCCTGAGGAGGCACAACATCTAGCAGGTGGATATGGGATCAGAGCTGCTTTCTCTTTGTCTTACATTGTCACACTAACAAACTATGATTTTGTTGCTGATTTTATGTCCACTACAGCCGTTCTGTTTTAAACGTGCTTTCATTTCTTCCTCATACCTTACTCAAGCTAACTGAGTCAGTCAGTATCCAGCCAATACACAGCTTTATACCCAAGTATGTCATTAGGGCTTTGAAGGGCTGCATACCTGTTCACCGGCAGTGCAAAAATACCACAAGATGATGTTATTACAAGGTTAATATTAATATTGTTACATGCTACAGGTTTACATATTATAAGTACATTGTTAGATAATTAGAAACATTTGTGATGGGGGAATATTCAGTAGTTACATTCCTGGAATGTTTCCCTATTTTCTATTAAATAGTTTGCTATTACAGGAATGCTAAGATCACTAAATGTTTTAATCCACTATATCCTAAAAGATTATTTCACTACTCACCATTATCACATCATCACCTCTTTATCCATATATATATAAAACAAACAGCTCACCTCTGAGAATTACAAGAGAATATTTTCTTTTCTAATACCTGATCTTAACCTTTGGCGATTGAACAACAATCATGAACTTAACTCTTAACTGTAAGGCATCCATTTAACGCCACACACAGTCACATTAGTAGCTGGGTCTCACCTTAATCATACAGTCCCATCAGAAACCCACTGACCTTCACCTCCCTGGAGAACTCTCCTCATTCACACACTCACTGGGACCTCTGGCTGCCCATTTAGTGCTATAATGGTGGGAGGTGTCTGCTCAGCCACCCATTTCATTGTGTCCTTCTATAAAAACACACACACACACACATTGCACACACACACACACACACACACACACACACACACACACACACACACACACACACACACACACACACACACAC
>JBAMHX010000008.1:10829464-10846326 GCA_037177515.1 Pseudomugil tenellus | reverse complement strand
TATATATATAATATTCGTGACTTAAATTATATCCGAGGCAATTACTTACTCGAGTGTGAGGAAGTCAATTTAAAAGATGTATTCAAATATTTACAAGTTAAATAATGAATTAATTGTGATTAATCACATTTTAATTGTAATTCCCCCCCTAAAAGCAACAGCTTTTAGTTTAATGAATTTTAGTGGATGACTAAATCAAATACTGAGACACCAATATTAATACTGTAAATCTAAGTTCTAGTAATGTCTGGGGAAAAGTATTTAGTTGTTTCAAATTAAACCGGTAGAATAAGAAATAAGAAACAAGCCCTGGCTAAAACTGAACACTCCTAAATTTAAAGTGCAGGCTTTAAACTAACAATTCCCCCTAATTAATAATCCACAACATGTGCTGGGAGCCTGATGCTAGTCCAAGACTACTGAGGCTGTTGTGAGCACCTTAGGGAAGGGCCTTGTGCAATATCTGTGGCTCTTTGAAAAGAGTGAACACAACATGCTTTCACTTCAGTTTCCACAAATCACCAATAACACAAGAAAACATTGCTAGTTACTTTTTAAACAGTTAGCCAAGCTGTTATGAGTGCATCAGTGTAATCTGTGAAGCAGGAAATTGTGCAATGCCAAACATTCTGCATTTCTTACAATTCATACTGTGATTGTGTTTTTTTTTCTTTTTGTGTTTTCTGTGATTATTTCACTTAAAAATAGGTCATGTGTTAGTGTAGCATCTTCGTAACAACGCATACTGTAGGCTACACCTAGCACAATGTAACGTTATTTAAATAAATAAGGAAGGCAAAGAACAGATTTGACACCTGCTCATATTAGTTAATACAAATTGGGTGATTAAATCATGAGTCTCATCAACTTGTTTAACATTGATCTGAATGTCAGCCTCCGGTGATTGGTCCGGTCACATCCTCATTACCAATGATCAATAGCTACAAACTGTTAGGCCAGTATGATTCAAACAATATGAAGTGTTTGTTGTTGACATTTGTGACCATTATAAGTAATAAAATAATGTGGCATTTTAACTGTCACGTAACTGTCAAAACATGGCAAATGAAGCTCTTTTAGACATCTGTGTGTTGAGTTATTTCTGAGTCAATCGATAGCCTGGTTTTAAAAATGTCAATAAGCATATGCGTAAATTGATTCCAACTTCTTATTATCATATAAAACAGCTTGGTAAACATGCAACTAATTACTGGTGATACTCAAATATCTGAAATACTCCTAAAGTAATTATTGTAATTCACAATTTGTCATGCCATTATGTTTTTATCAATAAAAAATGAAAATGGGTTTCTACTTGTTTTCCTTCAGTCTTTTTCCAATTAAATCTAATCGATTTCTTCTGTTCAATATATCACGGATATGTGCTCCAAATATATTGTTCTGTAAAACAAATTGAATATTTTAATGTTAAAAAGATTGTGCAAGTATCTACTGCCACAGTTTTGTTTTCGCTGATACTTGAAAAAACTATAAAAAGGCCTCATGTCACTATGTACACTGTCCTACTTGGCCTGCAGGGGCATGTGCCCTGTGCTTCTTCTCATTCAGCTCCACAATGATGCCAACAGAACAACATGCCATCCTGCAGCCTTTTCCAACCCTAATTCACCAAGTCACACAGATTTTCTTGCCTAATCCCTCCCTTTGCTCGCACTGCTATCCCGCTGGAGTTTGGTAATACGATCTGGAGAGCAGACTGAATTCCAGTTTCGTCCAATATAACCGGGTCAGTAGTCTCCTGCCTCCCAGGCTCTAACAAGATGAGCTGTTTTCCATTTGCGCCTTTAATGCCACTCCGGGCTTCATTTTGCAGATCTCTGATGTGCCACAGCGAAATCATAGCTGGACTCAAACCTGCCTGTTGATCTTGAGATTACTGGCCGACAACAGGTTTCCATCCTAAGCCCTTTTCTGCCCTCAATGGGGAAACCCAGGCTTGATATGATATTGAGATGTCTTCCTCTGTCACCGTTTTTCTCTTTCTGTCATTATTTCTATGCTCTCTAACCACGACCATCCGCAAATGCTCACAGCTGCTGGCGCCATGGTGCCACTAAGCAGGTTTTAAGACTGGTCCCAATTGAGCCTTCGCTCACTCAACCAGGAGGCAGAGCCCTGGATCCAGACCTTTTTAAGTGATCATCCTTGTATCATAACAGATTAAGGACTGCTGCTGCTCTGGATTAGGCCTAATCTAACCTTTATCCGCTCCCACTTTCACCTGAAACTTACAGCGACCAAGAAGTCAATCGCCAGGCCTCGTGATATACAGTGACACTGATCTTCCTTTTCATGCTCTAATTATCAGGATTAAGAAAAACACTTTTGAGTAATTATTTTCACATCAGATAAACATTGGGCTTCATTGGATTTAGTTGAGCTTTTGGCCAACAAGAGGCAGAGATCTGAGCAGGCTTACAAGGCAGATGGAGATATTTTTTAACAGGAATAACCAAAAGTGAAAAGACAGAAAAAAATCACATTTTTTAATTTATATGACTGGGGGTTTCCATATCACATAACTAAATGAGAAAATATTTGTTAAAAGGTAGATTTAGATCTCAGAAATTCCAAACAATATAGAAGAGCTATGTTGTGCCTTGTGCTGTAGCACAAGATTTCACTATTTTAGATATCTTGAATTCCTGCAGTCAATCTTAAGTGTGATAATTGATAATCTGATACACATAGCACGAATTCCAAAGGAGAAAAATGGGTAACCATGGGAAAAAGATGACTTTCAGTGCTTTTTGATTTTATATATTATTTCAATCATATACAATTACAAACTGAAATCACATCATGCCACTAAACTGAGCCCTAGATAACCTTTTAAAGGGACTATTCCCTGTGAGAGTTGACCCCTGACCCCTAGCCTGCCAGCAATCTTCCACAGGATGAGTTGGCCATAGTTGCTGAGGTTATATGCAGTAGCACATACATGTAGACACACACCTCTCTTCAACTGGTTTTCTTTTAATATTTTGTATTACCTTTATTATGCTGCATGTTTTAAAAATCTATTTTTCCATTTTAAAAAACTCATCAAAAAAACAATTTACTCAGTTCAAGCTGATTTTTTAAGTGATTTGATTTAGTTTGATTGACAGCAGTACAGCAAAATATGTAGAGTTGTTGTGGCTTTAAGAATAAAATCTTGAAAACACCAAAATGTTTTATTTTCTTTGACATTCTTCTCCCAAAATATAAAGCAATTCTCTGACACATTTGCTCATGAAGGGTAAAATGAGTCATGTTTGGACATCAAATGTTACGTGAGTAACTGTAGGTTAGAAATGCTGGGGCACATGTTTAATAACCCTAATGCTGTTGCCTAAATGCAACCAGTGTGAGAAAACTGTTTACACATGGAAGTGGGAAACAGCAAAACGACAAGCATAAGCGTGACAGTTACATGATCAAAATAATGTGTTTCAGGCATAACATAATTGTTTTCTAACCTTAGCCAAGTAGTATTATTTTCTAATCCTAACTGAATTATGTATTTTTCTGAGTTCAATGTGGAAAGTGTCTTAGCAAAATTTTGTCATGACGCAAGCACTCACTAATTAACATTCCAAAATGGCACAGAAAATAATATATGGTTTAATAATTAGGTTAGATTATGTATAATGGTCGATATCAGTTTATAAGGTCATGTTAATTTTTTGATGCGCTGCATAGACTGATGAGCTGACAATGTGCAAGTGGTAAGCCATTGTGCAGGCATGTGGCATGCAGTTCAGAGGGAACATTGGTACCAGCTCAGTGTAAGGCAGAAGCAGAAATTCAGCTGTCTTAGACCAGGGGTGGGCAACTCCGGTCCAGTCTGTGGTTGAAAATAGAGAGTATTTCTATTGTCAAAAAACTGGACACGTCATTGCAGACTGTGAAATCTCGCAGCGAAAAAAAACGCAAACAGAAGAATCCGAAAGGGGTTGGTTTTGTGCAGACGCAGGCCCACTGCAGAGACGTTCCTTCTGAGAGAAAAACTCTAGATTCACCATTTGTATTTGAGGGGTTTGTATCATTAACTGGAGATTCTGAGGATCAGACACCCATCAATATTCTGAGAGACACAGGTGGTTCTCAGACACTAGTCTAGTTTTGTCTAGTGCGCTTCCTTTTTCCGATCAGTCTTCGTGTGGATACAATTTGATAATCAGAGGAGTTGAAATGGGATATGTGCCCAGACCCCTTCATAACGTGTTCATTTATTCCAACTTATGTCACTGGGTTTTTCCATGTGGTAGTGTGCCGCGAATTGCCCATTACAGGTGTAACAATGTTAATGGGAAATGATGTGGCCCGAGGACTCGTGGTTCCGACTCTAGAGATCATTAGTGATCCTATAACTGATAAGCCTCTGGTCCCATCTTTGGACACCAAGCTGTTTCCATCTTGTGTTGTCACTCGAGCCCAAGCTAAGAAAGATTCTGATATTATGCTTTCTGATTAGTTTCTTCTGGCTCCGCTTCTCATCGACGCCTCGGTTGTGGATGAGAGTCCTGATAAGACTGAAACCCAAAATAGTGCTATGTCAGCTGATTCAGCCAGCTCTGAGCCTGACAGCTTTGATTCTGAAGCCCTTCCGTTAACCCGAGAGCACCTACTCTTTGCACAAAAATCTGATCCCACTTTCAGAACTTGTTTCGATAACGTTATAAGTACTGAACAGGTAGAAAAACAGAGTACTGCATACTACTTTGAGAATGAGGTGCTTCTGCGTAAATGGTCTACAAACAGACCAAGGTACAAATTTCCAGTCTCGTTTGTTAAAACATGTATGCGAAACCCTAAACAAAAAGCATGTCACTTCCAGCGCCTATCATCTGGAGTCACAGGGTGCGCTTGAAAGGTGACATCAGACGCTGAAATCAATGCTCAGGAAGTACTGTCTCCAGACTAAGCAGCAATGGGATGATAGCATCCCTTTTGTTATGTTTAATTCTCGTGAAGCACCGCAAGAGTCTCTGGGATATAGTCCGGCTGAGCTTGTTTTTGGGCACACTCCCCGTGGTCCACTTAGAGCCTTGCAAGAGAGATTTATGCTCTCAACTCCCTTGTCGAACCGTAAGATCCATCAGTACGTGAAAGACTTTAATGATAGGTTAAGTCGTGCAAATACTTTGGCCAAAAGATGTTTGGCATCTTCTCAGGACAAGATGAAACGTCGCTTTGATCGATCCTCTGTAAAACGGAACCTAAACATCGGTGATCAAGTTCTTGTGTTGATACCTATTGTAGGGTCCGCGCTGTAGGTGAAATATGAAAGGCCATTTGAGGTGGTGGATCGTGAAGGAGAGGATAATTATGTTATAAAAACACCACATAAATGACGCAAGACCCGCATATGCCATATAAACATGTTGAAGCTGTACCACTCACGCTCGCCTGACCACACTATGCCGTGTGCTACTGTTCTCGTTCCTGACTCGCTACCTGCAGTTGACAGGGTGCTGACTGCCAAAAATGCATAGTGTTACTGCTCGCCTTCCGAGTTCGGAAATATTAAAAAACATTGTCCGTGATGTTTGCAAATTTGACTCCGGACCAAGCACAAGATCTTACTACTCAACATTTGAATCAACATTTATCACTTTTTGGAGACATACCCACCTGCACAAATGTATTGTCCCATGACATAGATGTGCAAGGAGCTAGACAAATTAAACAGCATCCATACTGTGCTAATCCAATTTGGCATGAAACAAGAATGTGAGCATTTACTACAGAACGGCCTGGCGAGACCAAGTCACAGTCCCTAGAGTTCTCCTTGTTTGGTGGAATCCAAACCGGATGGTTCCCCCAGGTTTATCACCGATTTCCGAAAGGTAAATTCAGTAATTGTTGCTGATTCTTTTCCTCTGCCCCGCGTAGAAGATTGTGTGGATAACGTTGGTTCAACTAAATACATAAGGAAGCTTGATCTGTTAAAAGGATATTGGCAGGTTCCTTTGACTGAGCTTGCATCTGATATTTCCGCCTTTGTCACCCCTGACAATTTCTTGCAATATTCTGTCATGGCTTTTCGCATGTGCAATCCCCCCGGAACTTTCAAGCGGCTAATTAATCATGTCCTGGCTGACCTTCCTTTTTGTTCTGCATACTTGGATGACCTTTTTATCTTTACTGACTCATGGTCTGATCATGTTGAAGCCCTTAGAGAGGTGTTTCAACATTTAGACGAAGCTTCCCTAACCTTGAATCTTGCCAAATGTGAGTTTGGCCAGGCTACCGTGAAATATTTAGGGCGAGAAATAGGAGGCGGACAGGTCCGTCCTCTGGATGCCAAGGTCGCGGCCATCCTGGAATACCCTGCTCCCACCACCCGCCGTGAGCTGCGTCGTTTCTTGGGAATGGTAGGTTCTGTTCCTTTTGTCTAAACTTTTCTGATGTTGTCCGACCACTTACTGATCTGATAAGTCCAAAACGCAGATTTGAATGAGTACTGAGGGTCAACATGCATTTGAAGTCTCAAAATCTTTCTTATCCCATGCTCCAGTTATGGCCGCTCCAGACATGTCCCGCCCCTTTACATTAGAAATTGACACGAGCACGGTTGGTGCCTGGGGCTGTTCTTATACAAGCAGATTCCCGTGGAATTGATCACCCAGTTTGTTATTTTTACAAGAAATTTAACAAAAACCAGATTAAGTATTCAACTATAGAACAGGAAACTATAGCATTGTTGTTGGCTCTCCAGCACTTTGATGTGTACCTCGGTTCCTGCACCACCCCAACCATCGTCTATACGGACCACAATCCTCTTGATGTACAATCCTCCGCATTTACAACCATAACCAACGTCTGATTCGGTGGGCCTTGTTGATGCAGGATTACCACCTGGCCACCAAAAGGTTCAGAAAATCTGTTTGCTGATGCTTTGTCCAGAACAGGACGTAAGTAAGACTTTGTTTAAAAAAACCCTAGAAAGGGGGGGGTTACGCCCCCCTAACTTTTTAGTAATCATCCTGTTTTGTCATGCCACTAATCACCATTTCTTCTGTCAACCTGCACCCTCCCCTGGAGAGAATTCCACTAACCAGACGCACCTGCATTTGCTCCTCCCGAATGCACCGCAGCTGAAGCCAATCTTCATCACATCATGATCAGGAAATAAAAGGGACTCATCACCACCAGTACACTGAGAAGCTGTTTGGTTTCAGACTGCCTTCTCCTTGGCTTGTGTTTGAACTCTGTGGTCGACTTTGGATTTTGATCTTTTGGTATTTGGTGCACCTTGTTTAGAAAAGTTAACTTGTGGTGTTTAGTTAAAGATTATTTTTGTGAACATTTAGGATACGTTAATTTTGTATAGTGTGTTATGATTTGTATTTTGTTCCAGTAATGTTAAAACTACTTGTTTTTTCTTTTGGTATTGGGATGTTAATTGACAGTTTGAGTTGGGATAGTTTAGCTTTTGTTAGTAAACTGTACATAGTAAGTTTTGTATTTAATATTCATAAACAATTAGATTAATTGTTTTTAATACATTTTTTTTAGCCATTTTGTTTTGTATTTAGTATTCTCGTTTTATGGTTGATTATTGATAGTTTAGTTTATTGGAGCTGCTCTCCATTTTGTTTAATGTTCTTAGGAGGCCTGTTTTTGTTTCAGTACATTTTGGTACTTTGGGGAATCTGGCCGCCACAGTTTAGGTTAATTCAGGTCTTGTTCTATTTTGTTGTTTTGAGCAGCTTCTCTAACCCCAAGTGAACCAATTACCTTTTTTTGAAATCAATAAAATTATTTTCACAGTATTACCATTCTCCAGAAGCTTACTTTGTTGCGGCTCACAACCCCTAGCTAAGCTGGGTCGTAGCAATATATAAATGATAAAAAACCCATCTTAAATCACACTATACTCTCGTTTTGCATAGCCAGCTGATGCATTGAGAACAAGCAATAAGATATCCCTGCATATGCATGAGCAAAATTATAGAATTTTGTTCTCATTGCGTCAAGAACAAGACAAAGTTTTCGTTTTTCATTACAGGCTTTAAGAGTGACACCGAGTTCATATGTTCCACTAAGCTGTCAGCACATTTCATTGTATTTAGTTCAATAATTTAGTTCAGTTGAAGCATATTTTTCTTTTCCCTTAAATCAAGTGGGAAAGTCATCTGCATTATCTACCAGTGGGGAATCTAATTACAATAATTAGTTGCAGTAGCTTATCGTTAAACATAAAATTATATCTTGGTGATAGCCCCTCCATCTATACAAACCTGACAAAAGCCAATACAAAAGCAAGCCTGCTGAGATTTATAGTCACACTAATTTTCTAACGCTCATCCAGGAAATAGCAATCCTGTTCTCCTAAACCCAGATTAATCTCAGTGAAGTGTGCTGAATGTTTCTGTGTTGCTACTAACCCTTCACTACCCTCTGACATCCCCCTGCTGCTAAAATGAAGACCTTTTGTGTCCACCTGCCCTTTGCCTCTACACAGAAACAGATGTTTTGAGTCTTTGATGTGGACTAAACTCTGGGGAGGAAGGTGGAAAGGGGTTGGGTGGTGGAGGGCTCACATAAAGACACTACACATGTCATCTTGGCCATGCGACATCACATGAAATCATGAAAAATGTAAACATGTTAACTTTTGAATCCCAATGTGATTATTCATGTTTCGGAGGAAGTTCAGATGTTGTGCTTTGTTGGATTTTTGTGTCTGCTCTTAGTTTCCTTTCCCTTGGAGGCATTTCACAGTAATGTATTAAAGGATAAGTTATTACCATTGTTCCATAATTTAGATAAATAACCATTCAAACACACTAGAGTAATGTTATTTGAAAAGAAGCATTATTCTAAGAAACAGATGATCCAAAAAGTTATCATCAATTTAGTCTGCAAACATGTATGTGTATTTCTGTTCTAGACAGAGAAAGATGACAACTGTAATTTATGGGTTCATTTATGATTAATAACCACTACATAAGAATGAGATCATTCATACTTCAATGTATAATACAAACTGCTTGATCAGTGTAATAATAATAATAATAATAATAATAATAACCAGTTCAGGTTCTCAGTGAAGTTGGAGCCTACTCCAGTAATCCAGTAATTCAGAAATGAGAAGCAGTGTATTCTGTGGAAAGGATCCCAATTTGTTGCAGGGAGAGACAAACAATTAGTCACCATTTCACTCTCACTCCTAGGAGCCATTTAGAGAAACAAATTAACCTAACCGGGATACCTTTAGACTGTAAGAGGTAGCCAGAGTGCCCGGAGAGAACCCACACACTGAGAGAACATGCAAACTTGACCTAGACCCCAGTAATGATATGCACACAAGGGAAACTGCAGGATCTTGTTCAGTGGCTGCATGAAGTTTTTCTAATAACTGCTGGGATAGGCTTCAGTCACCTGCGACCCTGAATTAAATAAAGTGGATGGATGGAGTTTTCTGAGTCCCTTCCAAAAAAGGAATTGTATGGAAAAATATCTGAATCAAAGAAAATTATGAATAAAGTTTAAATTAAGTAGAAAGACTTAATGATAGAAGAAAATATTGCAGAAGTTCATTTTGAGATGGTGTTATGCATAAGTTGAATTCATTTGAATAAAAACTGATTATGGGTGGCTGGGATGAGAATCTACACCTCAAATCTGAGACCATAGTCATCAGCCAGAAAATGGTGGAGTGCCCTCTCTGGGGCAACATCGGGAACAAGGTCCTGCCCCAAGTGGAGAAGTTCAAATAACTCGGGGTCTTGTTCACAAGTGAGTGAATGATGAAAGAATGAAGCATGAGATCGACAGGCGGATCGGTGAGGCATCTGCAGTAATGCGGACTCTGCACCGGCCTGTCATGGTGAAAAAGGAGCTGAGCCAGAAGGCAAAGCTCTCGATTTACCAGACGATCTTTGTTCCAACCCTCACCTATGATCATGAGCTATGGGTAGTGACCAAAATAATGAGATCGCAAATACAGGCGACCGAAATGGGTTTCCTCTGCAGGGTGGCTGAGCCTTCCCTTAGAGATAGGGTGAGAAGCTCGGACTCTGGATGAAGGGAAAGGAGCCAGATGAGGTGGCTCGAGCATCTGGTTTGGATGCCTCCTGGACACCCCTCTGATGAGATGTTTCGGGCACGTGAGAAGGAGGAGACCCTGGGGGAGATCCAGGACAGGCTGAAGAGATTATGTCTGGGATTATCGACTGGGCTGGGAACGCCTCAGGATCCCTCCCGATGAGCTGGCAAATGTGGCTGCCGAGAGGGAAGTCTGCGCGTCCCTCCGAATGAGCTTGACACATGGGGAGCGACGTCGCTTAGGTTCCATTTATTTCCTGTGGAATCTCTGCAATTAGGCAAAAAACACTGTAGTTTTTCAGCAAAGAAACAGGCTAAATTTGTGCATGTGAAATTTTACTCTTGTTCATGCTACAAGCACACGGAGGCTTGCACCACGATTTAACACAAAAACATGTTGAAAAACTTTTCTTACTGTCGCGTGGCACTACAACCAATCAGTGACAGGTTCATTGACTGACCATTGGCATGAGTCCAGATTGGGCAGTGCAGTACTCTACTCTGTGAACAGTTTTAATAGTAAAAAAAAAAGGATCATCTTAGCTGTGCCCGACTTTTTTTTTTATATACTTTACGGGTCGTTATCGTCTTTTGTAGAGTAAAGTTAGCAGCAAGATTTCTGTCAATTTCAGCAAAAATCTCCCAACAGAATCAGAAGAATCTTCATCTGTGATGCCCACGTCACCGTTCTGCTTTGAAAATGCCAAAATTCCCTTAAACATAATAACCAATTAAACGTCTCGGAGAAAAAAGCGATCTGAAAGCGTGATACACGACACTGCTGCTGTCACTGTCGTTTGTCGCGTCCGGTGTGTTGAGTTGATTAGGCTGCTGCCCCCTTGACCCAACACTGGACAAGCCGAAAAGGACGGTACAGTAAATACTGATTATATGACAGGAGCCATTAACATACCCAAAATTTAAACTTCTAGTGTTAATTGTTCTTTGTCAAGTAAACTCTTTGACCCAATACATAAAAATTGTGTGTCATTTTGTAGAAATACCAAACACATTATATCTATTTTAAAATCATTAATACATTACAAATGCCAATCATTATGTGGTTTCTTACTGTTAGGAAAAGTATACTTTCCATCTGTTTCATGCTAAACGTATAACCTGTGTCTCAACAGCGCTGTAGCTTCCCATCAGATTCCCCTCTCTTTGTATGCATGTACACAAAGCCTTTTATTTTTTTTAGACAACAATAAAACCTGACTAAAATGTCAAACTTCAGACTGTAGCTAAAGGCAAAGGCAGCATGAGAAGGTGAGTTTCATGTTTTCCCAAAGCTCTGTTGGAGGTACAAGAAATCACAAAGACTAGACATGCCACTGGCCAAAGCAAAGAGGGAATGAGAAATTAATGGATTACCCAGTCAGGAAGGAGGAATCTCTCCTCTACTTTGTTGTGCTTAATAAGTAAGTTTATGAATATGAAGCTTGAAAGAATTGCTCCAACCTAACTGTATATTTAGGGCTTTGGCGGAGGGTGTTCTCCCATAATTACCTGGTGTTTATAGGATAGATGAGCGAGTTTAGTGCAGTTATGACATCCTGTTCAAACAGGAGGGCCCGAGGTTTAGTGATGAGACACTTAAGCGCTGTCAAAACTAGGATCAGCTAGTAGCTGTCTCGTTAAGTTTACAAACAACTTGACGGGACTTCTGCATAAGGAAAGAAGTGAAAATAAGAGCAATGAGGCAAATCAAATCATGACTTGATGTTGAGTTATCTTGAACACACAAGAATGAAAACTTGTGATTGGAAGTGAACATTTAGTCATTTAGTTTTTTTTATAAGACTGTTTTCTTCCAAAGTCTTCCCCGCATTCAACTGTGACGAGAAATTGCAAACAGACTGTCTCATTTAGTTGCTGGTATATTTGCTGGAATGTGTGCTTTTTGGTGAACTACAGAGGTAACCTCTGAAAAGTCACAAGTCATAAGCTGAAATTAAAGGCAGTTTGTTTTCTCTAGCTGGGCTTGATTAGCAAAGGCAACAGTCAGCATGCATGCAGCATTTATAGACTTTCTTAAGAGCATAAGTGCAGTTTACTTTGTCCCTTGTCACAGAGGTAAAAGGTCAGAGACACATTAAATGTTGGTTCACCCAAAGTTATTTTTGAGTCTTTATTGACCATGGCTGGCTTCAAGATGAAAACACTACATAATACGATTAAAACAGTGCTGTAAAATTACATACCCAGTGGTTTTGTAGCATCTTCCTTTGAAACATAAAGTCATCAAAAGGACAAAGGAGATAGGAGTAGATGATGAACCCTCATATGTGTAAAACTTGTAAAACTCAATAGCTTTAAGCATTTATGTAAAAAAAAAAGTTATATCAATCCTAATTAGCAGTGTTATTGTCACTAATCATATAGGTAGAGATAAAAATAAACTGACAGCACTTCAGCACCTTAATCAAGTTGTAGAAAACTGTTGAAATATTAATGCATGTTTTCATTCTATAAGAATTTTTATTTCATACTGAACATTAGCTGTTCTGGCAAAATTTAGATACCCATTACATATATGTGTAAATGTGTTAATGTTTCTTTGAAAAAAAATAGGAGATTGCTTTAATGATATAAGAGGTAAAAGAAAACCCATCAGAATATCATGGCAAAAAGCAAAGTTTTCCAAATTTCCATATTTTTTTTCCTGCAGTACCTTCCTGAAGGTTATTTTAGATCCAAAAATACATTTTATTGGGGAAAGAACATAGGTCTTGCAAACATACAGAGACTGACTACTTTATGAGAGACACAGGTACTATTCAATTGTTTTTTATAAAAACAAACAACACAGAATGCTAATATTTTTTTTTACATTTTTTTTTACCGATTTTCAATATCCAATATCCCAGTTTTTGTCTAACTCTAATTTCCGAAACTGATATCAACTGACCCTGACCCTTGATTGCAATAAGCCTTACACATAATGGATAGATGGATGTTACCTGATACTAATATGGTTTGATGTACTCCCCTCTCCCGAAAAAATAATTGATCTCTGCTGACACTTTGAAATCATTCCAATGTGGTCAAAAAAAAACTTGCAAATGGTAAAACTCAACACCAGAACGAGGAAGAAATGAGATTTAAGTGTCATGATTTGTGTGGGAGTTTTTGGTTGCCTGTTTTATTTCATAGTCTTCCTGTTTTGCCCTGTGTTTCTGTTTTTTGCTTCATACCTTCATTAGTTTCACCTGTGTTTGATTGGTTATTGTGTTCACCTGTTTACTTCCGTTGTATTTAAGTCTGTTGGTTTCTGTTCTGTTTGCTGGTTCATTTTGTGATTTCGTGGCATGTGTTAGTCGGTAGTTTTCTTTCCCTGCGTTTTCTTACTTGGTTTAATAAATTATCTGCATCCCTGCTGCCCTCCATGTCTACATTTGGGGCAACACCCTCCAGAGCGCCTGACATTTAAGTGTCTATAAATTTGCTATTGAAGCTATTGACCTACTGAGTTTTCACACACAACCATGCCAGAGAACAGGATTTACAGAGAACAACCAAGACAAACTATTCTGTACAGAATGGGCAGACAGATTGGAGATGATGAAAATGCAATGATTTAAAGAAGCCCATAAATGCATAACACAGCAAACCTTGAAGCAGGTGGGCTAAAGCAGACGAAGACTAAACTGACTGTCACTCTAACCACCAAAGAACAGTAAACATAACCCTTTTCTTTATATATTAATAGAAAACTATGCTATATTTTCTTTCCAGTATTTTACCTCTACAGACACATGCAATGATATTTTTTTAGCTTAATAATGATATTTTACTTTGAATTTATTTTGTTTTTTGAAATGCATTCCATAAAATATTTATACAATAATAAATTACCAAATCATTGTCATATTATGGGAATATTCCATAAACATATACATGTTTCCTTTTTTTCTATTTATCACTTGTCCATCTCTATTTAACCGTGGTATACTCATATTTCGGCTACTTCCAGCAGGATAATATACCAAGTCACAAAGTAAACTATTTTCCTAAATATGACAATGAGTTAATTGTAGTCCAATGGCCTTCGTAGTTACCAAGTCTCAATTTTAAAGAAATATTTTGGGATTTTGTTTGATCGGAGATTCACATTATGGAACAGTCCACATGGACCTAAATCAGAGGAATGTTATCATCTTCTTTGGAACCATGCCACAAAGAGTTAAGGCACTTCTGAAAGCAAAGGAAATCCAACCCTGTGCAATAAAGTGGTGTATGTGTAGATTAAACACGGATGTCACTCAATGCCATCATGGGGTTTGTAGAAAGGTCTTATCTACCAAGAAAATTAGCAAATCCTAGGCACATTTAAAATCTGGACATACAATTTGGAAGCCCTCATAATAATCTCTGAATTCACCAGCTTGAAGACTATCCTAGACCATACTTGGCTGTCTATGAGCCCATGTAGGTTTACTGATTATGCTCATAAATACACACGAAACACACAATTCATTTCCAGTGGCTTCAGCTTAATATTTGTTTGCAATATAAAGCTACAAGGAGGTATAAAAGAATGTATGACTTTTTCTTTAACAAATTTAACTAAAACAACGATCATTTAGCATGTTTTCACATTCATGTGTCATACATCCTACAACACGATGCACTCATCATCAATTTGATTTTTCAATTAACATTGAAAGTGATGGAGAGAGGGACAATCCCCACAACGCATTCACAATAGAATATTTCCCAGTAGCCTGTATTGATCGGTACTGTTATTTGCCAAGAGGATCAGTGTGATAATTAAAATCTAAACACATTTAGCATCTGACTTTTAAGCTTTCATTACCGCGGATAGTTTGGCAGGAAAAATAAAAGGTCATATTGAGAAACAGAGCAAGGGAAAGATGTTGAGTTTGAGAGTTGGGTTTATTTTGGATATGACAGCATCTGATTTAATGTATAAGGTAAGATTGGATGGTGAAAATGTCTTTACTTTTGACATCCTCTGAAATACTTAAAGGTTATAAACTAGTAATTGGTCTTGCCCGTCCATGGATATATGATAACATTAAAACTTTCTCAGTATGGTCACTTTATTAAAGGTGTTTTATTTATGTCGAATATATATTTTCTAAGAAGCAACTATTGTTGAGTATATATAATATAATGTTATCATCAAGTCAAAATCTAAAATTATTTGTAGTTTCTTGATTGACCGTGGACAACAGGTTTTGAGATTTCTTGCTTTTTCTTTTTGTTTACTTTTTTCTTTTACATTTTCATAAAAGCCTCGTCAGTGGGCTTTGGCAGTTGCGATTTTACAATGCAAGCAAAAGAATGTGGATTGGTGAGGTGTATTAGCTGTTAACTTGACCTGGGGGATTAGAAATAAGTTCATCTAAAAGTGAAATGAGTCAAAATCGAGTATTTTTTTTAATAAACTTCTTTTGTCAAATACTTGAAGAGACCATAAAGAAATCTATATTTATACTTATAGGTTCCTTATAAACCTATAATAATTACCATGATACTATTGCACACCTTAATAAAACCAAGTAGGAAAAGTGTCTCTTTGTGTTTGAGCCTTAATTACAGAAGTGAGATGCAACATAACAGCCGTGTTGCTAGTTCAAGTTCTAGTGGATTTAAGGTAAATGAGGTATAGATTGAACAAACATTCAGATATCAATACCATGTTTTTTTCTGGCTTCATTTATTAAACTGAAAACTAATAGAAAGTTACGGTTTTCCCAAATTTTCTTGAAGCAACACAGCACTTGTACCAAATTTAGAAGCTCTATCTCAAACAAGGCTTATGCCTGTTATGTTCCACTGTGGCGCAGAGAAAGGAGGACTCAAAATTGTGGAGGGAAAAACAAAACAGAGTGTTTACAGTGTAAACAAACTGAAGGTGACTGCTAAAGAGCAGGGCTGAAAGTCCATAGCAAAATCCACACAGGGAAACAAGATACTTATCAGGGAAGGCCTGGCATGCCGGAAAGCAGAAGGAATGCACAGAGGTCGGACAACCCAGGTTGGTACCATGAAGGACTGGTGAGGACTGGAGAGAGTAGGCTGATTAAATAGGCAGATGAGCCAACAAGCAGCAGGTGCAAATAATCTCACAGGTGAGTGAGAGGAGACGAGACAAGACTCTCAACCCAGCCGCTTTCTAAAAGTGCCACTGGAAGCGACGGCTAGGGGTATATCCCGGAACACCTCTAATCCACCTATTCCTCACTCCTTAAATAGACACAATACAATAATATAAAGTTACACATCTTCAGTCACAAACCTCCACCTGCTGTGGAAACTTTGAACCAGCCCGGTATGGCATCAGTACAGGGTGCATCCTGAGGTCATGAGCTTTTATTTGCACTTAATTTGAGGTCAATGAGAAATAGTTCCAGAGATATAGCTAAAAACCGGATATTTTGTTTCCCCCACCTAGTGGGCAACTAGTTTCAGCAACATAGGGAAAAATGTTATTTTTTGTGTATAAAGCACCACCTAGTGATGAAACCATAAATCCCAAAATGCTGAAATTTGATGCAGGTCGTTGGGAAAACTGTTCAAGTTATTGCGCTCACACACAAAAAGCATCTGGCAGCAGCGGTCGTGATGAAACCATTATAAACCCAACACTCCGCATTCAGGGATATACAGTAATGACCAATGGCATTTTTCTCTTATGGGGCTTTCAGTGACTTATGCAATCCAGTTTTAGACAGCAAACTAATTTTTATTTTAAATGGAGCAAATAATCTAATTCACTATTCACAGTAAGTGTATGTGTGTATATATATATATATGTGTATATATATATA
>JBAMHX010000008.1:10788886-10803745 GCA_037177515.1 Pseudomugil tenellus | reverse complement strand
CGGACACTCCAAAAAATCGGATTTCACAAAAAAATCCGAATTGAGCATTATGCCCTGCAGTCTGAACGTAGCCTAAGCTAGTCCTCTGTGTTCATTGTGTTGCATCAGTGCACTTGCTAAACACCAAATATCCTCCTGCCAGGTAAGAACATATAATAAAAATGTGTGTTATGTTGTGACTACACCATCTAATGTAATAATTGTAAAAATGTTTAACAACCACAGACAAGCTAATGGCCAGTTAGCATTATACTAAATGGAAATGTTAATGTACATATTGCTGGTCTATAAGGTAGTCCTCTGTGTCCAGCTTCGTAGTAGAGAAAAGCCAGAAGTATTTCCTGTAGTTATTCCGATAAGCAAAAATCCAGCTTCGGCGTACAGGCCTCTGGGGCTCAATTTTTCTCCAGCTATTGTAAATGCTCTTATTTACATCAGTATCTTGAAAAGCAATTGTCACCCAAGCACTTCAGAAATATTCTCCAAACGAGTAAAAAAGGGCATCTCCTCACAAATTGTCACGCTATTTGATCTACTAAATTCACCAAAGCTGCAGAAACTCCACTGAAATCCCCAATCTCTGACTGCACGGTGTGTCAAGGAAAACAAATCGATTTCTTTAAGCATCAACAAGCTACTAGTCCAACCCACCAGCTCTGATTGACAGAGCAAGTCATTCTTCCGAAAAATGTTATGAAATAAATGTGCCATTGTGGAAAAAGGCATTATGAAATAAAAACACAAAGTTGCCATATTTTACAATTTCATCGTTGTATATTTATTTAAAAATTTTGTATTTATTTATTTCTTGTTGTATTTTTTTTATTTATTTAATTATAAATAATAGTCTATAGTCATGACATCAGTATTTCCCCACACTCTTGTAGGCATGCGTAATATGTACATGACCAAAAAACTGCTTTTGATGTGTAAAATTTGCAGCACACCCCTCCATCTGCTGAAGTTAGAACCAGTGAAACTTTCCCAAATATTTACATGAAAAGTCTGTTTTAATAAGACATTATGATAGTGCCTTGGGGTACAAGGCAGCTTCTGCTAGAATAGCTGTAGTTTTACTGTCTGCACTTCTATATTTAAGTGTTGTGGTCATGCATGATCCATTGTGGGCTCCGCCAGGCACTCATCATGCCAAAGCTTATGCCGAACTAGAGTATCAAACAACTGGAGCCCACTGTTGCCATGAGACTTTTTCCACTGTGGCCACAATTCGCTTGCACTACGCTCGCCACAAACAGCCCTCACAAGGTAATCTTCACCCTGTGTAAATTGTTGGTGCAGTTTCTTATGGTTTTGAAACTTAGTTTATAAATTGTAAAAATAATCAAATACAACATATACTATTGTAGTTTTCTCCCCCCAAAAAGAATGAAAAATGTAAAGAAATATTGATTTATTATGTGGAACTTGGGACCTCCTTTCAACAATGCTGAACTTTTGCAAAGCTGTAAAGGTGCTGATACACCACTGCAGCTAAGTAGTGACTTTGGTATGTATTGAAGTCAACATTTTACTTGCTTGTGGTTCAAGACAGATAAAAATAGGGGAAAACTGAAAATTGCACTCTTCTGAAGTTCTTAAATCATCCCTAAGGAAATACCCACGTGCAGTGTGTAAATAAATTGCATAAATATCTGAGTTTCCAACTTCTGCAAAGTAACATAACCCTCCACATAATAGCAGAGATAAACCCAAGGGTTCTGGTTACCCTGGAGTCCAACAAGCTATGGAAAAAGTATCTTTCCACCAGTTGTGAGCAACATGTTCCCTGCACCACATTTCTATCCATTAACACATCCACTACGTGTGCATTTAATTTAGGAAAGAAATAAGAGGCAGATGAGTCTTGGAGCCCCTCCTGTCACAGCTAGTAGAGACCACGTAGGAAGGGAAATTTGTCTGGCAAGAATCACCCCAACAGGGGGGAAAGCTCTCAGGTCAAAAGCTTTTAAGTTAAGGCAAGCACACACTCCTATGAGTTTGTGATGAAAACTGTGTGATCCATCATAGCTGACATATTCTTCTGTTAAGAGACTGTAAGCATGCAGCAAGTTCCCACTGGCCTCCCCTTGATCACAGTTAAGCCGAGATACAAGAGGCACCAAAGAAAAAACTCATTATGAAAATACAGAGAAACCTGAGATAAGCTTTAAAATTTGATAATTAAAGTACAGTACCTCACAGCCTCCCCCCCCCCCCCCAACACACACAGACACACAATACATAGAAACCTTTCAATTGTGTAACTTGTAGTTGATGCATATAAATGTGGGGTAAAACATGTGACATTATGTAAAAAAGTCAGCAAACCCTGTCGATCTTCAATTCTTTAAACCTTTTCATAAGGATGTTTGACCTAGAGCCTCGTGTAGCAGTTTTCAATGCATAGGGTGCTCCTATAGTAGCACTTACTGACACATAAGGAACGTTACAGTTACAATGAAACAAGAAACAATATTTAGTACTGTTGGCAAGTCAGCAAGTAGTAAAATACAATGTGTTTTGACTATACTGGCTACTTAGTTATGTTCATTCCAGGGGAAGCTCGACACTAGTGACCAATGTCCCATTGGTATTAATTTACCATACCTATATTCCAACTGCATAATAGATATCTTTTTATATAGCATCATTAGTATTGCTTTTTTCAGTTCATTTTATTTAGATGTTGAATTTTTATATTTTGATATTTTTTTCTGAAAATTGCATCTCTCCTGCATTCATGATGTATTTATTTTAATAGCGCTATTTCAAAGTCAAGTCGTTTGAATGGTTAACATTAGGCTTTGTCTTCCAAATAAAAGCTATTCTTAAACAACTGTACCATCTTGTGTCACTCTAGAGCTTATATGACCCCCACCCCCTTACTTGCTGAGCTAGTATGAAGACAGCTAGGTAGTAACATCCCTCTGTTCTGAAGCCAAGACAAGTCTGGCTCTGATTACCATGGGAGCTACTGCCTCTGCCTGAGAAAAAAATGCTGCTGATTTAAAATAAATGTTATTGTTTGTCACAGGAAACCAATCTGATTACTGTTTCTTTTCTCATGTGCACACTTAACGCTGCACACCGGGCTGTATTTACGCATGTGGTTTTCATTCAGCTGCCCCAGTGTGTGGGGGAAACGGACACCTCGCATTTTCATCTTTATTAAGTCACACTTTGGGAAAGGTTAAAATGGGGGTTGTTTACATAAAGCATTTGGCAATCTTTGGAAGACAATCTGTCTGTTCACATCAAACAATAGATTGAGTTTCTCAGCAGTGGCAGCAGCAGAGCCTCAGAAGTGGGCAGGAGAGGCTGAGAAGGACGACTCCTCTGATAGTTGTGACGTCTGTGTTTGCTCAACTTGACAGGGAAAGTGAGGAGCTGTTAAAGTGTGGTGTAAAGCTATTTTGGGTTCAGCAGAAATTGCCCATTTTGACAGTATCATTTCAAGCTGGTTGTGTGCATTGTTTCAGCAGCAATGTGGATGTGTGTCTCATCGAATGCAGCATATGGCAGATTCAAAATGGTAGTTACAGAGACTGTACCTCTTTCACACTGGGCCTTGTATCGCTCTTTCTTAGTCTGTCTGCCATCCCACTGGAGATTAATGAAACACGAACCAAAAGCAAAGCAAAGATAAAAAAAGCCTGTAAAAAAACAGAATAAAAGGCTTAAAAAGCATCTGGGAGGAAAGCTGAGAAACCAAGGGACCCTTCAGCGGGGTCTGCCAAGGCTTAGAAGTCCGACTGTTTGTTTTGCTTTGTATGTCGACGTGGCCACTCCATTTCTCCCAGTGTGGTTCCAACCTGTTATGATTATCCAATCGTGTTGCTTTCCATAAACTTTATGTCTTTTCTCTTCTTCACACCCAGCATACCAATACCACACACCTCCTAGGGAAAAAGAGGGGGGGAAAAGTGCAATATGTAAATGTTGTGAAAGGAGCCAATTAGGAAATTTATCTTGTTTGGAGGGCTCGTAATAGTTTAATTCCAAAAACATGTTTTCTGCCTCCCTGGTAATGTGTCACATGTGCAACTGTGGCTTTCTAAAGAGCCGGGGTGGGCGAGCGGTGAAAGGGGGGATGGGGAGTTTGAACGTGCTTGGTGGCAAACATTTGTTTATGTTTTCCTCCTGGTGCATCATTTCAAAGGGTAGCATGCATGTCCCACTGCGGTCTTCACATCTCCTGTCGATTGGAAACAGATTGCACTGCACTCTGTATGCTAAACTGTCAAACCAACAACCATGTCATCTGTGAGAGACAGAGGGAAAATTATGTGATGCGTTGGATTTTAAAAGAAAGAATAACTTAGGCATTTAATCAGGGAGACATCAGCTCATTTGGTTTCAGTTAAATCCACAAGCCCCTCCTGATGTGCCTAGATAGACTCTTTTAGAGGACCCCCCACTCCCAGAATAATGTGCATGTGTTGTGTGTGATTTTAGATTTTTTTGGTTTCTTTTCTTTCTTTTTAAAGGGTATTCTGGGAATATTCAAATATTTCTGCCTTTTAACCTTTACAGAGAGAGTGAACATCTAGTGAAATGTTAAATAAATTAATAGAACTTAAGCAAATGTTGATAAGACATGATGAAAGACACAAACATGTGCATTATTTATTTTCTACATCCGCTTTGCTGAGCCAAAGCACGCGACCATAACAAGACTTTGTCTTTAATTATTCCCATCACACAACTCAGGCACTATACCAGAGCAATGACGAGCAATGTCCTTGAATAGACCACCAGCCATAAAACCTGAAGAAATGCTCATTTCTTAATAATTTTCTCCTAAGTAAACAACCCCCCCTCCGCAACCCATTTTTATCAGGAACTCACACATTTTCTCACAGGATTGAATTGTAAAACACTGCATTTAATTTTAAAAGGTGTGTCATCTTGTCTAAAATTCAAATTTTAAATTAAATTAGGATTTTCGTAGATGTCACGTTCATGGGGAATGACATTTATTCAATTCATGAGAATTTGCATGGAAAAGGTTGGTATTCAACACCAAAAAAAAGTTTGCTGTGGTGAAGATAGAAATAAAAAAGAAATACAACTGTGTGGATTCCTCACCACCCTCGAAAACATCATGGGTTCTTTTAAATAAAGGATTAACAACAAAAACGCAAAACATTTGTCATCTTAAAGTAAATCATCTGTCTTCAGTAATTACGATTTGGGAAATGCAGTTTGAAAAGCATTTGTCCAATGTATTTATTATATGGTGATGATCTGTGGGTTTTTGTTCTTGGTCTATTAGGTTTTCTTCTCATCTGCCATTTATCAGTTCTAAGTTTGTGTTTCGTTTTATTTTGCAGAGTTGTTCCCCCTCATGTGTACAATGTGGGCTTTACTTTCTGTTCCCCAACTTCCAGTAATTAATTGTAACACCTGCTTTGTGTCTTGTTGTCAGCCCCTCTGTGTATACACTCAAGGTTGTCCTGACTCCATAACACTTCATTGTGTGTGATAGTCATAGGTTAGTCCAATCCGTTCTCTAGTCTTTCTCCTTCCTGCCTTATTTTTCCAAGTGTTTTAATTCCTGTAGTTTTTTCTGAATAAGTACACTTTTATCCATCTCTATGAGTCTTGCATTTGTGTCCTTCTATCTTATGTCCTGCATGCAGTCTTCAACAGATGCTGGAAACTGCTGTGATTACATTATAATAAGGATAATAATAATAAAGTAGTATCCCAGTAATTAAAGAGCTGGGATAAATTATATTCTGTGACATTGACTTACTTGTCCAAGATTAAAAAGAGGAAGTCCATGTGAATGTTTTCACACTTAGAGTCAAGCCTTTTTATTGCTTTTTCAGCAATGATTATCCTGGTTTTTTGTGAGTGGTGAAAAGTTACCACAGAAAACAAGGAAAAGGGGATAAAAAGTAATAATTCTTCACATGTTTAACATATTAAATTATCGTTGAAATTGCAGAAGTATTTACAGCCTTTAACATTCTAATTTAAACTACTCATTGAGACTTAAAATATGTTTTGTTATCATTTTATTTATTTACTTACTCAACATGAATTCACTAAACCAGCTCAATTTAATCACCCCAAAGTGTTAAACTTATGTACGGTACACTGATTGTTGTTGCTGCAAAAAAGTTATCGCTACTTTAAATTGGCAAGTAATTCGTTCACTTGAAAAAATGCAATGCAATAAAACCATATAAATATGTTATTTTAGGTACATCAGATGTGATTCTCACAAGAATTGTATTTACAGTTTCGTCTCTAACACATTTATTTAGTTTACATGAACGTCTACAGTTAGGGACTATGAGACTGACCAGGTGTTATCCATGTAGACTCCCAGTAGTCGACATTAGGGAGGCTACGGGCAGCACAGGGTGAACATGATGCTGGGCAGGGTAAGGCCTTATCACTGCTTTAATTTTTCTCCCCAAGGTGAGCTGGGAAGAGATCAGTGGCACTAAACCCTGGGAATTACCCTAGATATTGGCCCCCTGTGCTCTGCAAATGAAATCCTGCCGTCGGCAGGAAGAACATGGTGGTTAACACTCTGAAAATCAGTTTTTGTGCAGACCACAGCTGGCGCAAAGGGACAAGGAAATGCAGCAGAGAAAGAAGTTAGGAGGGAGAAAAGAGAAGAGGGGGAAGGGCAGATGGAAGAAGACATAAACAGCTCATGGAGAAAAAAATCAGAGATGGTTTTGCTTTGCCTATTTGTTCTTTATATCTGCAAACAGATATTTCAATTTCTTGTATAATCATGGTCTTTATAGTCAAACATATTATTTGCTAAATAAGGTTTATTTTTGTGGAAAAAAGGATAAATATAAAGCTGTTGTAGATATTGAAGATGTGATATGCATGTGATATTAACAGACAGAGGTAGCTTGTAGATGAGTGCAAACTAGTGGTGAAACCAGAACCTAGGTCCAGCTGTCTGAGGGTCTAAGCAAAGGTCTTGGGGCCATGTTGACTGGGTGCATTGTGAGATAGAAATCAGT
This sequence comes from Pseudomugil tenellus, assembly GCA_037177515.1. Taxonomy (NCBI): domain Eukaryota; kingdom Metazoa; phylum Chordata; class Actinopteri; order Atheriniformes; family Pseudomugilidae; genus Pseudomugil; species Pseudomugil tenellus. Next base: position 10,796,747 of record JBAMHX010000008.1, on the reverse strand, counting down.
TACTGTGATCATGTCATATATACACTTGTCTGACTAGCTGCCAGGCCTGTTTGCTCTCACTGCTGCAAATGTTGAACATTTGTTCTTTTAATTTTGAATGATTCTTTAGGCAAATCGTAAAATATGTATTTTTAACTAAGGAGCTGGATTCATTAACTGTTCTGTTGCTGAAATTAATTACGAACAAACAGCTCAACTGACTGAGTGTTCACCATACTAATATTGACTGGAATTTTTAACAATTCTCCAAATATCTGTTTTGTTGTTTTGAAGCCTCTTTTAACAAAGTTGCTTCATTATCGTTTATTTGTGATTTATAATACTTCATTCTTTAGTAATCGGCTTAAAACTTTGATAGCTGACATAATGTCTGTAAATACTATTATTATTCCTTCTATAATAGCTGCTAGCAAACATAAGGATGTTTCCTTCTTTGGTTTTTCACCTAATGAGCTCACTAACAATGTTGTTTTATTTTAAAAAATTGTATTTTTTGGTGGACGGTATGACATATATTTTCTTTTTTACACCATAATAATGGCTATTTAAAATAACCACACCAAACAATATTACAACCGATGGGGAAAAGAAGTATCTATATTTAATGAATATAAATCAGTGGTCAATATACAAAGTTGAAATCATTATATTTATCCACCTCTAATAGAAATCCATTAAGTTCTTATTCATGAAAAGGTTAATTTATTTATGCTGAAATTTTATCTTAGCTTTTCTATATACTGCAGCAGTAAAAACAGAATTTTCTTTGTGAAAGACCATTGGTCTGCCCATGAAATGCTCAAGGTGGTAATTTACCACAGGAACCATCATATTTGTACACAACTTCCTTTCTACAGTCTCTCTGCAGAAAGCAGAACAATCGATTTTGGCATATTTCCATTAAAGTAACATTCAATGCATAATTAGATGTATGAAGGAAATTATTACTGATGGACTACTCATGTGAAACAGAACAATTATTTAAATTTCAATAAATTTAATGCTGAGACATATATGCACGTATCACATATACATATAGTATTCATCTTAATTTGCAAATGAGTATGTTTTATTTGCTATACATGTGGTCTTTAAAAAATATGTTGGTAGGCCTATCTAAGAAAACACAAAGTGATTGGCATATTTTCACACACAATTTCAAGGCACAAGACAATAAATCACTTTTAAACAAATGTCCTTATATTCCTTACATTTTGCTTACAATGACTAAGTTAAAAGTCTCGTTCCTTCATGTTAGCACATAAGTTTAGCATCATATTACCGATACGATCACTCTCATCCACACTGTAAGTAAGTGTGAATGTAGTAAATAAGAACAGCATTCACAGACTCCTAGGTTTGGTCCAATGGGTAATCCTTTAATGACATGCTTCACTGGTGATGATGCAACTTGTGTAAGTTAATTTATTTAGAATTTCTGGCAGATTTTGGAATAAAGTGATACAAATGGTGTGAGACTGAGATTGCTCAGTCACAACCTGATTAAAGTTTCTTTTAACGATTACAATGGCTTACGTAATAAAAAAAAATTTTTTTTTACAAGATGAAGACTATATCTGTCATAAGATTGCCTAATTTTTTAAGGAGTTAACATAGAATTGTCGCTAATGACTTGGAAAATGAATCATCAACATCTCCTCTGACCACAGATCTGACACCACACCAGAAGAAACTGGATATGTGTCACATTTCAACACTCACTTGAGTCAATCTCAGTTTCTCTGCCATCCAAACATAAATACACACCCATTCACAAACATGCATATACACGCACATCATCACCGCCTATACTTTACACAGCACCCACTACTCCCCCTTACCACCCTTCCACAGAGATATTATTTATAGACTCTTATAAGGGTGTAAAAGAAGCTCTTCTCCCTTCAGAAAAAAAACCTTCCCATATTCTACCGAAAATAGCAGGTGCCCAACCACTTAGTCTTGCTGGGAGGATAAAGTGAAGGATGTTTATTCATTGCCAGAATAAAGGTGGTGCTAATCTCCAATCAAGTCTGAAAGGCAGATAGTTAGCAAGGAGAACCCAAAAATAATCCAGAGGGCAACACATTCCTGCTATGATTCAGCTTAACTTTGATCTTACTACCAGCCCTCGTGCAGTGAAAATGATTAGCACTTCGCTACAATCATTTAGGACATATATAGATGAACTAAAAGAGAACAACATGATGGGTTTGGAGTATTAAAACATGAACCATGTCTCTGGGGAATGGAAAAATCTGGAGGGGTGTGGCTGTTTGGAAATAAAAGTTTAGTATAGAAACAGGGCTACAGCTGCAGGAACGCTACCAAAGTGATGCATGTGACTTACGCTTTTTTTTAGGGTGTATGTGTGTAAAGACTGTTTGAATTCTTCAAAACTTTAATGGTTTTGTTAAATATTTACATAACAGAAATTTGGGTTTGTCATTTCATTTCAGTTTGTTGTGAATTTGATCTTAAAGAAATAAAAGATTAAATTAATTTATGAAATATTGATAACAGTTATCTAAGTTCATGATAAGCAAGATATATGTATTAATGTGTATTTTTGAGAGTTATCAAAATCATCCAACTTTTAAATCAGACATAACTTCACTGTGAGTGCAGTTGTGTTAAAGGGACATCCTCAGCCTTTTTTTCCCCCTTAAGGTGTGTGCCTAAGTATTCATTTATGCAAAACACTTGCATACAGACCCTGCCCAGCTGTTGCATTCATTTTAAGCCAATATATTTTCAGAGGTGAAAGCAGAAATGTATCACTGATAATCACAGGGTTGTACAGTTGTACAGTACAGTTGTGCATCATTCTCTGGTATAATCTTTAGCTAGCTTTAACAATGTTCAGTTATCTTGCATTAGCAATTTTGGTTTTGGTCATTAATCACTTTACTTACCAATACTTTCTAAGCCATTTAATAGTGTGCATGTACACAAATGACTACTTAACAGTGAGTTTGATTTGGCTATTGATGTGACATAGTGAACGGATAAAAAGTTATAGAACGTCTTTTAACATTGTAAATTATAGAAGATACAAACTCTGGATAGATTCTTGGTGTTGCTTAGAAAATGACAAACAATACTGAGATGACATCAAAAATACAAGGCCTATGGCGGCGGTTATGGTGGTCGGGGCAAAACCATAATCCCAGACACTACGGGTTTGGGCATGTAATAATATTTAAAGTAAGGTTCAACAACTTGCCAAAGGGTTAACAAAAGCTACAGTTACCAAAGTAAAAATCGTTCTTATATGGTGATTTGTTTATTTAATAGGCCTGTGAAAAGGAAAACAGATCTCACAACAGATTCTGACACAGAAACATCAGTGCACATGTCATAATGTTGGAGATTTAATGTAGATTTAAAAAAAAAACTCCACATTTCATTAAGTTTATACAATTTTCCAAAACCTGTTCTCTGCAGTTAGATTTCATTACCAAGTTGATGTGTTCTGTCTCTATAACTGTTCCCACTTTTTTATGAACTGCCAGTTTTTCCATTGCAACAAACATTCATAAAGAAGATGGATGTGATGGCAAACGTTTTCCCTCCCACCCTCTCATTTCCAAACATTTCTACCAAAGTCTCAATTGTGAATAGTGATTAATAGGCATTGTGGTGAAAACTTACGAGCAATAATGTCCCAGTTTGTTAGACTGCAGCTTGAATTTCTAACTTAAATCAGTTTGGATGCATTCCATGACGACAAACCATGCTCTAAAAAATTATGGATGTTGAAGAAACAGAACAGTATTTATTTAACTGAAACAGGTTTCTTTACACAAAAATGGGAGTCAAATGGAAGTCAATTCTAGTCATAGACCTGTTGTGGCATTCTCCTTCCTTTCACCCTTTTTTCACGACTGGCTAAGGATATTTATTTTATGTTTCTTTTATTTATTATTTCAGTCATCACAATTGACTTTCTTATCTGGATCATTATCTAGTTTGTTCTTGTTTTTGTTACTTTTTTTTAACCACAGACTCATACGTTTAGAGTCAAATGATGAACAAATAGTGATAAGGAACAATACTTCCAGCATACTTTATTTTGTAAATGACAGTTGTCCCAAGGACGCTAAGGAGCAATTTCAACATGTAAGCTTCTAGCATTCAGTACATTACAGTCATTTGGCATATGCTTTTCTCCAAAGCAACTAACTTTTTTTTTTTTTTTTTTTTTGGTCAGATGGTTCAGTGTCTTTCCCAAGAACACTTTAGATGTAGTCAGGGGAAGCCTGGAATCAAATCATCAACCTTCAGGTTGCAAGATAATTGCTCTTGCTCTTACCGCCTGACTGACAGCCTCCCAAACATGGAGGTAGATCCATGTAGTAACGTGGATCTACATCCCGATACTAGAAGCTGTCACAGTAGATGAAGGACTTAGTGCAAAGAGTGCAAATAACCCTTCCATATACTACAGATTAACAGTCACTTTAGACTCATTAGCTGGGAAACTGCGTATGTTGCAAGGCGTACTGTGGCTTGATACTTTGAATGCATTTGGAGTGGAAAGTGGTATTTTCCAAGTGGTTTGGAGGGATGTCACCTGCATTTTGGCTTCTCAGTGAAGCTTTCCACATCTTCTGTTATTTGGCTGGCTATGACTGGTATGTGACCATGCCTAGTAAGCAGGGTTGCAGACTTGTAAAGTACTCTTTGCATTTTTTGTTAATGGAAATGATCACCTAGAAAATCTCTAACATTATCAACTCACAAAACTTACTTTTCAAGATCACCTCAAAGCCACCAGTCTGATAAAAGTTAAGTTATAAAAGTTAAGTTTTTTTTTTTTTTTTTTTTACATTTTTTTAAGTGTTTAAAGACAACTAAAAGTACCCATTTCTGTCCTTATTTATCCTATAAAATGTCAGAAAATTCATCCTGGCCACCAATCAAGTAGGGCTTTACAGCTAATTTATATATGTTGCGAGAAACTCTTGAAATGATCGCAAACTACAGGATAAATTAGCACAAGCAAAGTGGAAAGGGTAATAGATGCAAGTCTATACAAGCAGTGTCAGTTGCTACAAGTTGGCTGACAAATGGTGTTATTCTTATATTATTAAAAGTGAAAGAAAATAGTACATTGCTTCTCTGAAGTTCCTTTAAAATGTGATCTTGAATGATATAACTTCCTGTTCTTGAGAATCATTCTGGTACAAACATGTAGAGCTGAATTACCCCACGGTTGTACATTAGCAATGTGGCTAGTTCCATCTGCTAGGGGTGAAATTGTTGGCAGAGCCAGATTAGCATATTTAAAGTTCTCCATTTATTGAATTAGAAAGAGTATTTGGTGACATACTCAGGCTATTAAAGTCACCAGCTGGAGTGTGACTTCAGAGAGAGAGAGAGAGAAAGCAAATTGCAAGTCTCACATATTCACCTCGAAACATACAAGTGCATGTTTGATCACTCCTCTCCTTGTGCTGTAACCTTGTCCTGATAGAGATGTTTGCATGCTTTAGAGACCTTAAGTGCTATATTCTGGTCTTACGCAAATAGCCAGACAAATGACAGCATACCAGTCCAGAGAGAGGTTGGATGTGGTGCTAACAATACATTGACTATTAGAAGTTATATATAAAATAACGTTCTGTGACTACAAAGTAGTTAGTAGTCACCAAATCGCTATATGGAAGATTTCTTTGAGTAATCCATCTGTAAATAGTCTGCTCCTCATGTCATTACACTTTCTCAGAAAGAAATGAAGAAGAGATTAACACATAAGAACTGTTTCCAAGGTTTTCAATGTTTACCATCCTTTGTCTGCCCTTTATGTTCAATTTAACTTAACAGAGAGCTATATAAGCATAAAAGATATCACTTTTTTACATGTGCAGTGAAACTAGAGCATCTTTAATTAGGCTCAAGCAACGTATCAAACATGTGTAACAATAATCATTAATATGCTTACATTCATGTTATGTTACTTAAAACTGTATTACCTGGATTACTTCTGTTTTTTCTAAGAAGTAACTGTTTGGATTTTCCTAATCACTAACATATCTTACATCAAGACCTGGAAAGAGCAGTGATAGTAAGAAGATTTTCTCATTACTGACAAAGAAATCTTTTTTTTCTTTTTCTGTCAGACATTGTGTAAATGGCAATTTAAATCATCGACTGTAGCAGTACTGCTGATCTTTCTGAAGAAATGCGTTTGACTTTACAAGGCCAAAGTTTTGGTTTTCTTTTTCTCCATGGAAACTTGTTTGTTTCTAACAATCGGCTTTGAAAAAATATATATCTCTGGAATATTATTCCTCTCCCAACCAGACCTCTGTTGTGCTTCACTGTGGGTAGTGTACACATCCACTGTGATCGTCTTGACCAGAATTACATCAAATCAACTTTATCCTTTCTTTCTCCCAAAGATGCATCTGTCTAGCACAGCAAAGCATCTGCAATAAATCCACAGCTCTGTCTGTCTGACTGTCTATGCTGCCTTTTACTCTGCATTAAGTGTTTTTGTCTAATGACAGTGGTGCTTCTTGTGCAGTCTGTCTTCTGCAGGAAGGAAGATCTGTGATTGTGGTTCTTCACTCATTTATGATAGAGAACACATACTCTGCATAAATGCCGCTCCTCCAGCAGACTCCATAAAAAGGAGCTCCAAAGACCTCAGACTCTTCAGCGTGTAAAGGTTTCTCTGTTTTTTTAGTAAACAAGCAACCACTACACAAGCCATCTCACACAGCTAACTTCCTCTGCTCCAACCACCTTCCGTTAGATGTGCTGATATTTGAGTCATCAACAAACCATGCAATATTCTAGCATATTACCATTGGTTTATTTAGTAATTAATCCCTGCTACTAGCAAGTTAGCAAGTTGTCTGCAAAGACACATAACATGTAATTGTAAAATAGGCCTAATGAAATATCAGTTTCCTTTAAAATTAAACTTAAGGTAAAACATCAGCTATTAATAACAGCTGAGTATTTTTTGTGCCACTTTGACTTGTCACTCTTGGACATCTAATCAGTTTTTTTTTTATATAACAAAAGTGCACACTTGACTGTCAAATTCTTCTACTACTACAATTCTACAACTTTGAAGTTCTCAGGTTTTCATTTGTTTCTCTGCTTTGACACACCTGACTCAAATTGCAGGCATTAAAAATGATTTTGCACGTTGCAAACGTAAGCTAAAAACCACTTAGAAGAGGGCAACTAGGGAAACGAAGTGTTTATTTTTTTAACATCCGAACCAAACAAAACCTCACCAATGTCACAGCGTTTCACAATATGCATTTTTACAACACAGCATTTATGCATGGTACATAATGGCAATGTTGCATGTCATTATGTAGCATTGTCATTATAGTTTCTTATCCATAAAACATCCATTCAGGATAGTCGTGCATCAATTTATGGGCTTTATTTATGTTTCAACACTTTGTACCAATGTGGATGCAGCATAGATTTATCTGACACAGAAGTAACAATCTGTAAAAATTTACATTAGACTGTTTGTCTAATCACTGACATTTTTCCAGTTTGTATTGTTTTTTATGTTGAAAATTTCACTGGTGATAGTGATGAGTACAATTTAACTGTAGCACATCTTTAAAGCAACCATGTGCAGTTTACAGACTACACACTACTGAAGCATCACATGTATTTTTCTCAACCTTAAATATCACTTAAGTCACTTCAGTTAAGTGAAATAGTGCAGCTGTATACAAATGTTCTTCTTGATTCAATGTTTCACTCTGTATATTATCATAGACCATAGATCCATCCATCCATCCATTTTCTACCGCTTATTCCCAAACGGGGTCGTGGGGGGGGGGGGGGGGGTGTCCAAAATCTTTTCTTGGATTCCTCA
>JBAMHX010000008.1:10776780-10787979 GCA_037177515.1 Pseudomugil tenellus | reverse complement strand
TGTGTGCCTGTCAGCCAAGTTTGTCTCCCTGTAAACAGGTGGGGTTCCCCGCCACAGATATCGAGTTCCCCTCTTTGATAACCCATTACAGACTTCATTAATTTCACTCACTCCAGCCATGCACTCACTGTCTGACAAACTCACTGAGGAATTTTTGTATGAGCACACCTCCTTGGGCTTGTGCAAGTTTTACAAGTAGAGATTAACATGTGTGAAAACAAATGTAATTTAATCCTTTATTGTTTTAGGAGGGGGAAGCAGGCATGCCCAGTTTTTAAGAGGTTTCTGTATCCAGCTTATGAGTCCTGTCCTTGATGATTTCATGATAAGTGTATTTTTCATATTTTTTTGTTTTGTTTTTATATAAAAAAGTGGACATTTATTAGATATATTTGATTTGATTAGACACAAAAAATATATGGTTTCTGTTTCGAGCATCCATTAAGTTAAGACAAAGCAGAAACGTAAGTCATTACTTGCACAGTTAATAGGTCTCTTGAGTTAATTCAAATCAGGAATTACAGCACTGCATGCATTTATCTCTAACATACTGTTGTCTTGGTCTCATTTGGGCTTCATGTTGTTTCATGACATTGATTGGTTATTCTTGAACACATGGGATATCTGATACCACAGCTTACTTGATTCCAGTTGTGCGGGGCATCACCTTTGTGTCTGGCTCGGTTTGACAAAGTGGTATAAGGTGAACTTCGACTGGAATAGACTCTGTCCACGTTGAAACCCTAAGATGCTTCCTTTGATTTCATATGAATTGCTCCATACTAATACATAACAAATAAACATGTAGATGCTGTCGTACCTCTTGGTTCCAGCGAGTAAAGCGCAGTCGCACCACACCTTCATGGCAAAGTCAATGGGACTGGTTCCAACAGGTGCCCACCAGTGTGTTCTCTAAAATACATGTCTGTTCTATTTGCTTGCTGCTTTGAATCTGCATCAATCTAGAGCAGAGCAGATTGTTCAGGCAGGAAATCAGTGAAAACCAAAGTGGATCTGGTGGTTTTTACCAGTAAAAGACTACATGTCTACTTTGGGCCACATTTTACTCTGAAACATCAATATTTCCTCATGACCGATAGCACTGGCAAAAAGCCATCAGGTGAGAAAAGGTTTCACTCCTTAAATGACACCATGGAAAACACATTCATCACGAAAATAGAAAGTTATGCCATTTTGTAGCCTATTCTTTTAACAACACACATCTCTACTTTAAAGAAACAAGGCCTATGCCGTCAGACACGATGGCTAGGGGTATATCCCGGACACTGCCAATCTTTCAATTCCCAAATTTTCGATTAGACACAATACAAAAATATAAAGCCGCACATGTTTAATCACAAAGCTCTACCCAGTATGATGTCAGGACTGGATGGATCCTGAGGTCTTGACCTTTTATTTGCACTTGTTTTTAGGTCAATGAGAGAAATAGTTCCTGAGATATAGCCAAAAATCTGATCTTTCATATTTAAAGCGCCACCTTGGGGGGAAACCCCCGGCAGTGGCGGCGCTCAGAGCGAAACTATAATTACATTACATTACATTACAGTCCCAAAAAATGTCCATATCAGCCAAGAAAATAGTACTCCTGACTCACCACCAGGTTAGACGTGTAGGACTACCACAGCTCTTCTACCCAGAAGTTCTACAAACTGCAGTTATAAAAAGCAGTTATAATCAATGAGAATATTTTAGAGACTTCTCCCCCATAAGGTTATTCCTGGAGATTTTTCCCCCACCCCTTCCTAATGGTTTCTCGGGGTGTCAATCATAAAGGTCACACAAAAGCTGTCATTTAGAAACAGTTTGGCTGAAATTACTTAATTTAACTCATAAATTTACTTTTCCTCCCAACATACCCTTAATTCTTGTTTAGCAATACCATAGCTAGTTCATTGTACACACAACAATTTTCTGCAATGTTTTACAGTTACAAATGAAATATGTCACGCATGTCACATGTGATTATTGTATGCGTGACCAAGGGTTTTTTTTTTTTAAATCAGACTTCTCACTTAAAAAATGTAAAAATATTTATTTAAATCAATTGTGTTAACCTTATCTGTTTAAAAATTATATCAAATGGAAGATAATTATCTGTGACCTCCTACTAAAAAAAATAAAATTTTAAAATCCAAGTGGATAATTTTTCCCGATTGTCACATATAGATACTACATGATCGATTGTCTCATTTATTTACATGTATACACCAATGCAGACCATTTGATGATCGAGATGTTGTAGCCCGCCAATTGAGCCTACGTGTACAGTTGGTTTATCAGTCAGTCAATCACTGGAATCATTTGTGTCTTTTTTTTTTTTTGTCGGTGCAAAAAAAAAAAAAAAAAAAAAAAAAAAAAACCCAAAAAAATCTGCGGGTGACACAAGAAATAAGACAAGCTGACTGACTGGATAAGCTTACTGACTGGATGGAGCTCAGAGTACAAGGGAGATACACAGTAAAGGTAATGTGTATTATTTAAAACTAAGATTTAATTAGTCTTTATTTAATGACATAATCTTTGGACGACATAGACTTTGTCTTTCTAGAAACCATGGGATATTTTGATCTACTCATTTGTATCTACTTATAAAGTAAAACTGATGTGTCTTAACTTCATGAAAATCAAAAATATTTCCAGATGTTTGCATGCTCTCCACCTGTGTGATTGGGTTCTTATTGGGTACTCCAGCTTCCTCCCACCATCTAGATACGTGTGTTAGGTTAATTGATCATTCTACATTGTCCTTAGGAGTGTGAGCATGAGTGGTTGCTGGTCTTTCTGTGATGGATTTAAATGTGCTTTTGGAATGATTTTTTTACGCTAAGCTTGAGGTGTGAAACAAAAGTGTTGTGTTTGGTTCCAGGAGGAGCTAATTAAGGATTTGTTATTTGTCATGGGTGGACTGGTGACCTGTCCACTGCCTCTAGCCTGCTAATTGCCGGCTTCAAACTCCCCACGACCCTGAATTGGATTCAGCGACATAAGATATGAATTAATGTATCCAGATTAGTTTGATGTAGCTGTATAGTATCTAAAAAAGTGCCAACATAAGTTACATCACTACTGGTTGCAAGCAAAAGACATTTATATGAAACGTTTTGTAACAACTGCAGTAATAAGTCATATATCATATCATTTAAATCTTTAACAGGCCAGAAAGGGATTTCTATTCCTCCCTCTACTTACCAAAGCCAAGACCGAAAATTATTTTCTGAATGAGCATAATTTAGTTCTACAAAAGCTTATTGTACACAGGACAATCAACAGTGATAGACCAGATAGATGTGCTTAATTTTTAGAGTGTAAACTAATATCTGAATATACCATGTATTTTTTTGCCATTTTAAAGATTTCAGCTTTTCCTTTTAAGAAAATACAACTCCACTACAGCTTTCTAATGAAAGAAACTGGCTCTGACAAGTATTAATGGGAGAATGAAACATGCTCTAATGAATAGGCAAATAGGGGCCACTTGTGCAACACTGTTTAAAGGATATCCATGTCATTTATATTTAGAAAGCTATACCAACTATTTAAAAATTTCCTCATAATATAGATACTGCTGTCAGTTGGCTTTCTTTGTTGTTGCAAAGAGGAGGTATGGCATTCATTGAAACGTGTAACTCTTTTTATTGTTGTGGTGAACATGGTTTTGAACTTCATTCTGATCAGACAAGCTTCTTGATTTAACACAAGAGCAAAAGTTCCTGGAATAAATTGGAGGTATTTTTGGCCCCAGTGAGCATGTGGATGTTTGATTCCAAGATGATTCACAATGCTGAGGCATCTATAAATCCATAGTTTAGAAAAAATACAAACATACCACAGGAGCCACTGAATGATGGGAGTGGGAAAATGTGGATAGAAAGCTAAATAGAAGCATTTCATCAAGTAATATTTGATCTACACCTCGCCTGGATATTGATTGTTGCAGTTCACAGTGTAACTTTGCGTGTGATCTTTAACAGTTCAATGCCATGTGTACGACCTGCTCTCATTTAATTAGCAAGGTCAATAATTACCTCAAACAGGTTGAACTCTATATTTGCACCCATGTTAATTTCCTCTTTTAGTGAAGCTGATTTCATACTGGAGATATGTGAGAAAAAAAAACAAAGAAGAAAAAGAAAAGAAGAAAATAGACCTCCCCCATATAAATGATTCAGTTTTGAGTTTTGAGCAAACAGACAGCAGGAATTACTTTTATGCTGTTTGACTCAAAATCATATTGATCTCTGCCTCTTTTGATTCAAATGTCCCCACTCACAGCCAAATCCTCCCACACAGGCTTTGCTTTTGAAAGATCGCTTTCATACAGTTAAAAGATGCCAGCCATGCACCAAGAATTATATTCAGAAAACATTACAGTAAAATACACATTGATTTCTCTTGTTGAAATGATGCATTATGTGGGTGTTGAGTGGGGTGGGGAGATACAGTGGTGAAAAATGACACTGCTTCCTGAACTATCAGTTTCAGTGGCTCAAAGAGAAACATCTGGTTGGACTCAGCTCCAAAGCACACAAACCCAGCTAAGGAGGCTGCATAGATTGAGCGCAGGCAGCATTCATAATAAACACCACCAACTTCGTTGGCCTCTGTCATGATTTTGTTCAAGGTCATGTTCGGTTTTACAATGATTACCATGTGCATAAGAAACGTATTACATGCATGTAAGTTTAAAAAAGAAAGGGTTAAAAAAGGTCTAGTTACTGGGTTTGATAACAGATACCCATCTTATGAATATGTTACATTGTTACCTCTTTGGACACTGTACATAGTTTGGCTTTAGTGTAATCTGTCAACCCAGGGTGAGAAATAGCCTACTATATTTGTCTTCTACATCTTTAGCTTGTTCTCTCAGTGGGTACAGGGGCAGCTGAGGAGACAACAATCTCCATCAGTCATAAATGTTGGCCCCAGGCCTAGAGTTGCTGTCACTGAGAGGCTTAAAGTAAAGAATCATCCCCTTCATTTGTGTAAGAGCCAAGCAGGTCAAAAGGTTCTGAAATGATTTGCATAATATGTGAGGTACTGACTTTATGGCTGCAGCACACTATTTATACTGACTACTGAGACTCTCTGAAGCCAAGTGCCTCAACTGATTTTTTTTTCTTTAATGTTTATAAAATAACCTAAGACCTCTTAATTGATGACCTGTGCGGACAATCATTTTACTGTATTAAAAAAACTAACATGAGCCCATTGAAATTCTGGTAAACTTAATTTCAGTCATTTCTTCCACAGCACCATAAATGTAAGGGGTCTCAACACTCCAGTACAGAATACGAGCTGTATAAAATGCAAGTGTAAGAGTGGCAAAAGGAAAACATTTGGGGGGAAGGAGTTGAAACTGGGAATTACTTCTGTAACACTGCCGAGTGACCACAAAAATCTGTCTGAGAACCACGTCAAGACTGTGATCATTATTTCACTCGTTTCTACGGCTTTTCGTCTGCATCCGTTTACCACCACATCAGCATTTTGTCCCAAATGAAATCTGAAGGCATTCCTCTGCGTTTAAGCACTCCTTTTCAGAGCCTGGGCAGGGGTTTCTGTTCTTTTAGCAGCGCATGTTGTTCGTCTTGTGCTTGTTTAATGTAAAGTTATACAGCTAATTTAAAAATTGATCATTTAAAGAGGAAAGGAGGGGATTTCATAGTTTCTTCAACAACAGTTTACAAATGAATTTCTTTCATCAGTCCAGTCACCAAGACAAAAGTTAACATTGTTTAATTTTTAAAGTAAAGTTTATATACACTACCAGTCAAAACTTAGACACACTTTTCCATAGGATTTAATGCGAAATTGCGTCCAAACCTTTGAGTGGTTCTGCATATTTTTTGTCAGTCAAAGGTGTCCTGGTTATCCAAGAGCATATGATGTAGTGAGGGTTTGTAAGAAACATGCATGTTATGCAAGTCTTGGTTACCTTTCTTAATTCTTACACCTATGAGGACGTGATTTATATAAGAGGTCCTTAAGCTTTGGACAAACATGTTCATGAAATACAATTGGTAAGCCTTCCCATATTATGACTGATAGGGAACATGGCAGTAATGTGTCCAGTTATAATGGGTTATAAACCTGATGGTGAGAAAAAATTGACAGTCAATGTATAAAGAACAAAAATTCCCAAACACAATCTGAAAGTGTAGTCTAGTTGCAGAATTTCTGTCTGTTGTGTTCGGGCAGAGCACAAAGCACAATGCATAAAACAAGGTTCAAATGTTGTAAAATCACAAGTATTTCAAAGGCACCAAACTCATTAAATATAATTTTCTTGCTTTAAAAATGACAAGTCTATGTTTTGAATCTTATTAACCTGTCACCAAAACAATGTTATGAGGTATGAGGGTGTGGCTGATTTCAGAAATCAGTGACTGTCATTAAAAAGACCTGATTTTGAACCCAGTTGTTAGATCCTATTTTGTTGGTTGGCTAACACTGGAGAAGAAGTCTGTCCCTGGCTGTTGCTTGTCTTTCTAAAGTCAGAAATATCTTCTTTTTTCATTATTCTTACATATTTCTACAAATTTGCATGTTGAAGCTGATTGCAAATTCCACTACCTTTCTTGCTTGTACTATTTATAGTACTTGTCAGTTCTAAGTAGCATGGATACTGACATCTAATGGCATTCTTCATAGTTAATTTTCAGCTCAATAAAATTGACATGTAGTCCATACACACTCACAAAAAACTGAATTTGACACAGTGTATCTACATTCTCCTAAAACAAATCTAGGGCTAGCATAGAGCTACAGTCAGCATTGCTAACACTATAGCCAGTCATCATGTAGCAATTGTGTTTGCAAAGGGACAAAATCTCTTCTTGAAATGTTTAGCTAAATGCAAATATGTTTAAAGTATGACTAATTAGGTTATCCCTTTGAATGTCCTTCAAACTGGTGTAGTGACTTTGGGGATCCATATAGCTTAATGTGTCTGGAAAGATGTTGCTGTTCTCTTCAACGACTGACTCTTAGTCACCTAAAGTGGAACCCTGGGTGTCCCATCAGATTGTAGCTCGACTCATGCTTGTTTTCCTCTCAACCATGATTTGTCCTTGCAGAAAATAATTACCTACAATCACATTGAAAAATATTCAGGTTCTGGTGTTGTGAGAGGAACTGCAAGTGATGTGACTGTAATTGAAACTGTGATGTTCTGTACCCCTAAATAGGTATTGTATAACTCTTACTACCAAACCAAAACAGGAAGCAACAACATTTTTATAGTAAAGTTTTGTTATTATTATTCCTTTTCCTGAGCTTGTTAAACACTTGAAAATTATGCTGGTTCCAGTGTAGAAATACAATTACAATTAATGTTTTCCTCCTGTTTCAGTAGTAGAGGACAACAGCATAAGTAATATGTCATATTCACTCAATATAAGGTATGAACAATCAACATATACTACTAATTAATTGTTTTGATGCACTTTCCTATTGTCTCATTAATTGACTTTACTGATTAGACTGTTAATGTATGTGTTACTTTCAGTTGTTTTCCATCAAAAGTAAATGATTTGTTCCTTAGGTATCATTGCTGTATAACTTTTTTTAGGGAAAAAATCATTAAAATAATTTAAGTAGTTTTATATTAATGTATTTTTTAAATAACTGAACTTGTATGTGTTCAGTGTAAGCAGTAATCCTTTGGATCATTGCTTATTATTACACAATCTGCACATTTCTAAGCTAAAACGTATTATAAATGTGCTCTGGCAAAGCTCATACCCTGTGGTTAAAGAACTTCTCCTACAGAGGTACTCATGGTTGAAATGACTGACACGAGGTTTATATATCGATGCAGTCATCTGTGGCTCTTTATAAAGGAAAATTCATCCACCTTCTGAAATGTTCAAAACTTTCATTGAGCTATAGGTTTTGAAGCTATAGATTCCGCTTATGGATAAAGATGGTTTGTCTAAGACTGTCAAATACACTGTGAGCCCATAGAACTCTTTATAGAAACCCTGTTAAAGAAAACTAAACCATTGCTGGTATGCCATCAATAGCTGTGTCCACGGTAAGTGACACAGCTTGCCAATACTTGAATTTTTGCTCTAAGAATCACCGGCTCTTTACTGTTAACTTGGAAAATATGTGCAAAAATGTAACATTTTTACTCAAAGTTTAACTGTTTTCTTTTGAACAACAGAAGTGTCTGTTTCTGTGTCATGTCTATCTGAATATTTATTTTAAAGTAATCTGAGAGTGACAGATTGCTTTTTTGTAACCAATCAGTAAAACAATTTATGCATCCTGTAAAGGGCTCTCTTTCTATTTTTATTTTTTCATTTACTGTTTTGAAAAATCTTAGTGAAACACAACAAAAAAGTAGGCTAAACAAGTGGACGTATAGTTATTGTGAATGATTTTGGTCCATCAACCCTTGTCTCCAAGCCATCTGCTTTGACATGCTGTTGTGCCATTATTCTGGAATGAATATAAATGGACGTTTGGTGTATTTACAATGTGTACACCAGATAACACAGGTTGGGACTCAAAATGTATTTTTAAAGAAGAAGAAAGAAAAGCATAACTAATGTATTATACACATGTGTCTATAACTGTTTAATATGGTCTTGCCTGTAAGCTGGCAATAATAAGTATATTCAACAGCTTGTATTTTTACTTCACTTGGGTTTGAAGTCTCCGTTACTGTGTCTTTGTGGACAGTTCCAAACCTTAAGCCATAAAATTCAGGAAGTGTTGTTCCATTTCTTTGGCTCATGCTCTGCGAAAAATAACTAAAAATGTATAATATGGTAGTAAGTCTTATAAAAGATGTTGGATCCTTTATCATTTAAAAATAATTAAGTTTGACAACTTTAAATTCACAGAAGTGTTTACAAGTAAGGACACACACCTGATTTCTGAAAATGCAGTTTGTGTTGCATTTTTTACTATATAGCCTCATTTTTGGCTTGAGCTGACCACCACATAAGCCAGGAGAGGCTGTATGAAGTCATCACTAGAGTCAAGAGCTACTGTGCCACAGAGATCTTGCTCAAAAAGGGAAGAAAAGTTGGCAGGAAATCAGCGTTGTGTCACTGGAGAGGCTGTGCATGTAGGAGGAGGAAAAGTGAAGGGAAAGTAGGGAGGAAAGGGTTGAGAGGTAGATGCTTTGGAGAGTTTCACTGAGCATAAGGGGAAAATTGTTGCATGAATAAAGGATAAGACAAAGATAAAGGAAAAATTAAAGGGAGTGGAGGAAGGTAAAACAGGCGTATAGATGTGTTCGGGGACGCTGGTGTTGATAGAGGAGGTGAAAGACATTTTCTCTGGCTCCAGGCCCAGCTGGTGTCTACAGCGGACCGCTGCGGGTGTCAGATCTTTATTCCAACCATGGAGACAGCTGGAGGTGTCAACACTGTGCTGGTTTCAGTTGTACCTCCAAACTCAGCCATGTGTTTGTGCACACAGAAGCCCTACTGTCACAACAAGCACATATCATGTTGACACAGGGTCTCTCTCAACTTATGACTATGTGAATAGTACTACTGAATCTTTAAGTATGTTTTTGTTTTGTTTGTTTTGTTTTTTTGGTTGTCCATCCTAATATTTGAAGAAAAAGCAACTTCTCAACTCCCAACTGTATAGTGGTCATTTAGTCACAAGTGGGGTGTATAATAAAGCATGAGAAGACCCTCGAGAAAAGATTTACATGAAAAACAATCATTCAGTACAAAGGTTTGAAATTTTAGAGAGCAACACACAGAGATTTAAGGAGTTAAAACTTAGCTACAAATCAAACTGGTTGGAAAGCTTTCTATGCTTCCAATAATGGGTTCCAGAAAAAAAAAAAAGTGGCTCTTGACTATTTCATGTGCGCTTCTCTGAAAGACACATGTGCCTTTTAAATATGTATCTAAGAAGAGGGGAAAACTAAGGAGAACAAATGAAACTCTTTCTAGATTCACATATTTTAGCTTAATCTGAGTTGACAAAGGTAGGAGATCCTGCCATCCTGTAGGCAAAGGGAGACTGGAGTGTGAATGAGAAAGACACATTCCTCAGTAATAAGGTTAGTTCTGGTCTGATAGGTGAGTGAGAATGATAGGACAGTCTCTGCAGGAATCGAGCAATGGCTAAAGTGGTCTCAGAATGAAACTCTGAAACAATATAACAATATAAGACATTTGACATGACCCATTATGTTCAAAAATACAGATTTATATTTGGGGTTTTGTTTTTTTAAGGAACAAATATGGGGTTTGCAGCTCTTCTACATGATGTTTGACAGATCACGCTCTTTCAACATGACAGGTCTAATTTAAGAAGAAAACTAACTTGTTACCTACAAATCAGAAACAATCAAGAAATCAAAAGACTTAATCCTTGTTTTGCACAAGTTCACTTCACTCAGGAAAACCTCAAAACAAAGGGATTTTTTTCTTTGACAGCTAGGTAGTTTCACGCTTTCAGTTGTATACCATTACGTTATCATCAAAATGTTATACTGGGTCTCTGTAAGCAAATATCTTTGCAATACTTTATTCCCGCATCAAACCCAGGCAAGCAGATGTGTTTATAGGAAATGGGATTCCTAATAAATCTTTGGCATAATGTTATTGAATTAGTAAGGACTTAGGACCAAATACCATATTAAATCCAATCTTTTCCAGTTCACTGCTTTTGATAGCAATATATTGGAGTCCCATATGATATACTTGCATATCCTCCATCGTTTCTCATCACCTCTAGTGAGGTATTGGATAAGGGTGATGATGAATAATAAATGAGCCTGAATTTTATGATGGAATTTCCATTTGCTCTGTGAACAATTTTTGGAAAGAGGATTTATACTTAATACCTCACAGTGCCCCCCACCAACAGTTGCTGTTTGTAGCCCAGATTAATGGTCAGATCTCCATCTTTTCCTTGGAATGATGTATGTGCTGCCATTGAAAGACACTTACTAGTCTGAGGACTTAGACTTGAGATCCTCATGTTGAATTAGAGATGATATTCCTTTAATAAGTAAAAGTATAGAATCTGCATATACACAACTTAAATGTACACCAAGTAAGCATAGAAGTGCAGAACAATGTGTCCTGAAATAGTATGAAGTTGAAGTTACAAATGAATGAGACAGACAGACAGACAGACAGACAGACAGACAGACAGACAGACAGACAGACAGACAGACAGACAGACAGACAGACA
>JBAMHX010000008.1:10758686-10771434 GCA_037177515.1 Pseudomugil tenellus | reverse complement strand
ATAATATATATGACTGCATTTTTTTAAGTCAATTTCCTACCCTTACATTTTATAACAGAAGCATATGATATTAAACTCACTGAAAATAAAAATACTTTTATTTAGTGTATCCACGCTATTTCATTTCAATTCTATCTTGTTTGATTTGGAGGCTCTTGTTGAAAATCTGAAGGGTTTTGGGATTTGTTTGCTTAGGTAATTGGGCAGAAACCTAATTAGGTGTCAAGGGAGAAATGAAGCAACCCCCATCACTCAATCCCCTCTACCATGAAGCTTCATTTGTTTAACACTGGAGGAAAAATTTGACTTTTCTTTTCCTGTTTTTTATCAGCTGTTCCTTTAAGTATAGAATGATTGATTTTTGAGTCGTGGGGAAGTTTGAGCAAACTGGGGCAACTTGATAGTAGTTTATTTCAAACCAGTTTTTGCAGCTCCCTGTCCTCAACGATTTAAGATTAGTTTGGCATTTTACCTGAAATACAGATGAGTGAGTACCAAAACAAGGAAGATGTATTTCTGCCCCATGACCATAGAGCAGTTATGAAGTCAAGAATTGATCGATTTGTTTCCCCTTAAGATCTTAGAATCGAGGGGGATTGGTGACAAAGCTTTGGTTCTGTTAATACGGGCCTCCAATGACCTGACGGTATTTGAACTGCCCCTCAGCTCCAGTGATCAGAATGCTCTCTGTTATAACCATGACCACCACAGAAGGGGTTAAGACTTGATTGCTCTTCAAGGGCCAAGCCTCTACATACTAAGGGATCTGCAGTTCTCTTTGCAAGGATCATGGACTTGCAACCTGTCAACCTCTGCTGAATTCATGTGCCACTGGCAAGAGGAAAATATCAATCAATCATTAGTTGAAGAAAACAACTCAATGGCAGCAAATCCTGTAAATATTTTATCTCTCTTCCCCAACACCGCTTTTCTTTACAAAATACAGTAATTTCATTAAACCTTTTTTTTTTAAATGTAATTAATTGAAAATGGCAGCAGCCTCACCATTTATTGTTCTCCAACCTTTAGATGTCTAATTTTCAAGGTAATGCACCTTCCATTTTTCATTATTTAAACAATTTATAGAATCAGTTAATTTTTACCATTTTACTGATTAATCATAATAGATCTATAGCAATTTAATCTACCAACATCATGGATGTATAAAAGGATCTTACGTGGAGCAGTGATTTGTCACCAGTTCAACAGACCTTAGCAATGTGTCAAACAAAAGATGTAAGGATTTGCCAAAATAAAAAGATACAAGAAAATCCTCCTCCCAAACATTTTAGTTATTTCTGCAGGCGTGTAAATTTTAATGAAGTCCAAAAACGGAGAACGCCAGTGGTCATGAGAGCGTCTGTACGTGAAGTGTCAAAACGGTATCCATTATTGTGATGTCGGAGAAGCATAAATGTGTCTTTGTCCTAACAGAGATAAAAACACATAATTCGTGCATTTTTGTCACTTCCTGGTTTGATTTTTGGCAACATCGTTCCTTGGTTAGAGTCACAAATCAAATATCTGCATAGTGTCTAGAAAATGATCATAGTAAGAGAACATGACAACCTTTATGGATGCTACTGTTACACATCACAGTTAAAGTTACAGTTACCCAGGTCTGGAAGTGTTTATATATTCCATAAACATAATATCAGATCAATTTGGCCTTTATAATCAAACATTGCTTTGTTTGAATAGGTGATATCCACCACACCATCATTTTAGGAGAGAATAGTTTATAGGATCCCCTTACAGATTCTTTTAGTTGTGACTGGAAGTAGGGCTGGGCGATATATGGAATATACTCCATGTGTCCCGGCTATATCATGAAACTGAGTACAAACTGTTACAGCAGTGTCGTGAGTGTCTACATGTGATTTTCATCATAGTTTGTCTTCTGTGAGTCAGAGAAGCTAAATATCTCACTCCCTTGCCCTTCAAGAAACCTCCTGTCCACACATACTGTTTCAGGAGAGACAGGAAAGAGGCATAGAGACAAAGTATGAAGCTAGCTAGCTAGCTAGCTAGCAAGTTAGTTTACAACTATTAAGAGATGGAAACTAAATGTAAGATATCATTTTGAAGTAGTCTCAGAGTATATTTAGTATGTCTCAGAAAAAAAGAAATATTGACGAGACCAATTGTTCAGCTGTGTGTGTTTTCCAAATGAATTAATGAATCAGGGCAGGTAAACTCTTCCACCTGCTTCTCAACTACATGCTGTTCCTATTATAAAAGAGCTGATCTGAAACCGAATGAATTTGTCTGTTTGACAGGTAGTTGAGGAGACCATTTTCAACATGTGCTCTCTGTCTGCTGATGGGAGAGTAGCTTGCTGGTGTGTGTACACAGCATGGCATGATGTGATTTATTTAGATATCACAATGAGAACAAGGTAAATAAGATCACACTGTTTAGTTTTTATAATAAAAGTTAAAAATACAAAGCCGTAATTGAGGAAAGGGAATCTTAAATTACTTTTGCTGTAATCTACTGCAAAACAGCAATTACTTAACTAAGAAAATAAGAGAAATACTTGAAAATAAAATTATTCAGATTTTTAAAAAATGACTGAGTAGACTAAACAGAATAAACAAACTGATCTATTAGTGGTAGTCGAGGTTGCTATTAGGAGGAATGACCCCCTGATATAAATAGTACTTTTTATTAATAAATGTTTTATGAGTACTGGTTCAAAATACAAAAAAAAATTGTTGAAAATGTAAAATCTCAATGAAGTTAAGTTTTGTAGAGTTTGCATAAATGTCACTGGTGTCTTTTCATCCATAGGACTGTTAAATTCAGCACTGATGTATATATTGTGCATAAATATGGCAATACCAGTTATAGAGCATATTATATATCCCTAAGAGGAAGGAAGATACACATTAGGTTTCCTTCTCGTTTAATTTGTATTTGTTCTGGAAATCCTTACATTAAATTATTTTAAATTATGACCATTAAGCCATTCACAGAAATGTGTGAAGTTTGAAGACACTGTTATAAAATGTAAACAAGAGAAGCCACTTAAGGAATAACTGTTTTTTGGTTTGTGGGGATTACAAGCTTCATATCACAAAAAAACCTTTGTAGTATACCTATCGATTAAGATCTAAGCATGAATGAGCATTTAACACCTCTTCATCCTCTAAACACTCTTTTGTTGTTCTGCCTTTTTCTGTGCCATCACTTTCTCCCTTATATTAAAAAATGTCTGCCATTGAAAGTTCTGTGATTTTGGTGATTTTGGCAATATGGTTTAGACTCGCTAAACAATTTTAATCTTTCTTTGTTAGATTTTTGTTTACCTACCTTGGTCCAAACAGTGAAGCCTCTTACTTTTGATGTTCAAGCAAGCATTTGACCAATCAGCATTCAGTTACTTCATACAACTTCTCTGGATAGTTTGGTTCTTTGAAGAATACAAGTTAGTTTCCAAAGCATTTAAAAGTAATCCATAATCTTCAGTCTAGAGACACAGAGCTATGCAGATATGAGAGTAACAACATTTCAGACGTGTGTTGTAATTGTTTCTGTCATAAATGTCTCCCCAAGCCTTGATAACAACATGTATATCTTTTTTTCTTGGAAATGACAACCTTGTAAAGATTAATCCAACAGGAAACTTATACTTTTGATTTTGGCAATGACCTTTCAGCCTGTATATTACAAGTTCATGTAACAGTCACTGATCTATTTCTTAATTTTATAGTAAGTATAATATTTGTTCTATAAATGAATGTAGGATAAATATATAAATGTTATCAATTATATAAATGTTATCATTATAAAAATTCAGTTCTTTGAAAATTTGAGGTCTCACAATGTGTTTTATCTATTACCAAACCTTCCAGATCCCATTAATCAGCTGCATCACCAGACTATCTTTGTTCCAAGTGATCACATTTATTCTTGATTTTATATTTCAAATAAGTTTGTCGAGATTCAAGTTCATAGTTCAGTGGCATCTGAGCCAGTAATAGTATTTTTTTAATGATACTTTGTTTGCGCAATGTTTAATTAAATTAAATTGAAACTACAAGACAAAGATAACAAAGGAAATTCCGAAACAGTATTGCATGAATGTTTGTCACAACACAGACGTGGGTGAAGTCATACATCACAAGGGATTCACAGGTTTCATCCAGCCATGCTTTATCAATCGCATGAAAATTTGGTCCGACTTCAACACTTTCTTCTCTCTTTTTGGATATTTCTACACTTTGACTGCTTTTCATTACAAAATTGTTTCAGCAGCAGAAAATTCTAAAAGTTAAATATTTCTTTTAGCAAGAACAAGTTATTTTTTTATCTACCAAAGCTGCAGAAAAAAATCTGTTAAGTTACTGAGTAAACACCTTCAGATCTCCATTAACGTGCAACAGTTCTGTGTATCAGGACAGGTGTAACACTCTTTATATGATTTTACAACAAATTTAAATGTAACCAATAGAGTCTACATTTATTTTGGCACAAGTGTCTCACTAAGGGAATAGCCCATCTATATTTTGTAATAGAATTATAATGGAACTCACACTGATACTTAAAACCTCTTAATCTTACACTTGAGAGGGGAGGGATGGAGGGTTATGCAGTACGATCGTGTGAAACTATCTGGAATGAGATTTAAGTCTTCTAATTACATCTATCAACAATGGGGGCTTGCACGTCAATGCCAATGTGTTTCACGTTAGCTAAACACAGTGCGTGACAGCCCTGCAATTAATTGAAACATTTGAGAGAGGAGAGAATGCTCCTGGGCTCTTGTGGCCTTGGCTGATGTGTTGCATGCACTGCAGCCCACAAAAGACACGGAAAGCCTGAGCTATCCTGCAGCAGCTTAGCTTAGCCTTAGTGTCAGCAGGCTAACTTCCCTCCCAGCCAGGGGAACCATATGTAACTTTTTGTAACAGCATTAACACGTGTATCATGTAAAAGCACTTGCACCGGAAATGTCCCTTCCGTGATAAAGTTATTGGTCTGTATTATCTTTTGAAGGTTGCGAGTATTAAAGATGAAAGTGCTGAAACTGAGACTAGTTTGTGTTGCTTATATGATTCAGTGGCTTGTGATATGGAGAAAGGGTGATCATGGAGTAAAGTTTATTCAATGGTGGACTGAATTAAAGGTTTAATGTCAGCTATAGCTTATGAGGCCATAAGCTATGCAGGCTATCCATTAAAGACATTTAAATGTAACAAATACTTACTAATCAGTTCATGATGAAATCTGACTTTTCGTCTGCTGTTTCTTTGAAACCAAGAGTTTACTAATGCTGTATGTGGAAGATATAACAAACAAAACTTGCTACTACTTTTACTTGTAATTATTAGTTATTGTCATATGTAATTTGTTCATATAAACTAATTTGATTTAACCTTTTAAAAACAGCTGGCAACAGAATTAGCAGATAAAGCCTTCAAGTAAACTTTCAACGTTTCACATAGAAGGTTTAAAGGGACTTTTCATCATGACATTTGATTTCTTTTCTGGCACTGTGTCACATATTTTATTTTGTAACTTTTTTAAATCATAAGAAAAACTAGCTTTGTATCTTGACATCATTTTTGCCCTTGTGAGACAGAGACATCTTTCAACAGTTGTCAGGCATGTATTTGTAAATTTGCTGTCTTGACTGAATGAGGTGTCATGCATCCCTATAAAATTTAGCTTTTTCTTACTAATTTCTGCTCTTCTTTGAACTATTAGTAAGAGTCTCGTGTTGGAAAATACAGTGGAAGTTATCTCTTGCATTGTTTGCATCTGTCCTATTGGTACAATGGAAACTGTTGTGTGACATTCACAGCATGCCAGGGGTCAGCAGCGTCGGTTTGGAGCAAACTGGCATGTCAGTCAAAGGACACGCTTGGAAACAATCTTAAGTATTATTTATGAGACTGCCAACTGCCATTACAATGAACTATGACATCACCTAAGCTCAGTCCATTAAGAATTTATTTGCAGCAATGTGGCACCTCACACATCAATCTGTCCGCCTAGTATTATTTGTACCTCAAGTGGCCTGCAGGTAATTACATAATGATTGTGCCTGGATGCTCGCTGTGGGTTGCTGAGTTTTGTACAAGTATTCACCACTACCTCTTTAACAACAGCAGTTGCTTTGTCCTTGAAAAAGCAGTCAACCCAACAAGTCACCCAATAGCTTCACACCAGCCAACAAATAAAGTCTTATAGATAATGAACTTTTTGGGTTTTTTTTGCCAGATATGTTGAGATCTGCCTCTAATATCAATACAATTGATCTAGTTGCTGTGGCTTTAATCTTTAAATATGTGCCGGCAAATGCTTTGATCAACTGTATTCTTTCAAAATCTCCCCCACGAGGGGATACCCCTTTATAACAAGAAAGGAAGTGACCCTGAAGCCATTCCTTTCACACTGACAAGAACAAACAATTATTCCTGCTCAGCTGAGACAGGAAGTTCACATTCAGGTGGTTTTCAGAAGTAATTCAGGTTATTATTACAACTACAGTGCCAAAGTGAAGAACCATCTGTTGCATTAAAGCAGCAGCAGCTGCAAGTAAGTTCCTTCCATGTTGAATAATTTGAGTGTGTGTTTGTGTGCGTGTGTGGGGGTGCGTGTGTGTCAGTGTTTGTGTGTGTGTGAAAAATTAGGTAAGGAAAAGCACATTAGGGCCTCGTTAAAGAGCTCAGCGACTTCAGTTTGGATATCATGGCAGTAATCAATAGCTTTTGAGACAGTAATTATTTATCACAGCACATACAAGATGTTTGCTGGATTTTATTTAAGTTGCTTTTTAAAGGTCATCTGGTACACAGTGGTGTCTAAAGATGCACTGAAGATATCTGTGATCCCAAATAAGTTGCTCAATTAAAACAACACGCTATTGTTTGACAATCAAACAGAACACACTGGTTACTGCTGAGTTGTTTCTTGACACATGCCTACAATATCAAACCCAAATCCCAGTTAACAACCTGCCATGTTTATTTGGGTATTTGCAGGAGCCTGCATTGAGCATAATGAAATGCCACTGTTTGGCTGAGTGACAACATGGAAAGTCATTGTCATATGTGATCATTGTCAATTGTTTGTTGGAAAGATTACTGAAAAACTGTCATGCTGATTTTTCATGAAACTTGATGAAGAACTAGATCATGGACAAGGGAAGAAGATGGTCTAGTCTGGTGTCAATGTCATGGTGTATATTTTTTTATACTACCAGTCAAAAGTTTGGTCACTTTCCCTTTAAATCCCATTAGTTATATATACAAACACACACACATACACACACACTTTAATCTTTATTCCAATGCAGAGTTGCATAAATACCAAACTGACAGTGTTGGTGTCTTAAAATAATTATTTTTCTTTTTAACCAGAAGTCAAATGGTTCATGATATTTGACCGATCATTAACCAAAAAGGAGAATTATGTTACTGTGTATGTCTCCTGTGGTGCAGTCAGTGCTGAGCATTGGTTTCTCAGGTGGTATCACATATAATTTAACATTTTTTAAATATTCTTTTCAGATTTTTTTCTCTGGAAACAAGATTTCAGATTTGGTCAATGTCAACCTACAGCTTTGTCCGTAACCGTTACTGTTCTTAGGCCATATCTCCATTGTTTTGGCAGTGGAGAGAGAAAATGTGAATATGTATACCTTTAATCCCCCTTATCCTCCTGTTAGGTCAGGGTGTGTCCCCCCGACTTCTATAATAGTCTGCAATGAGAAGCTTGAGTAAACACAATCAATGGATGATACAAGCATATGCACCACAGAGACTTCCGAAGTCTCCCCTCCATTTATTCCTCTCTCCACAAGTCCAATCAAACACCCCCACCATTTGCAGGTTTTTGGCAAATTACACCCCGAGACAAAGGTATTGATGCAATATTATAATGAAGCTATCTGTAATTTTGTCACTATCACTGGACTGTCTTGGAAAAAAGCCTCATTTTGTAAGAGGGGTGCCCTCCTGTCTGCCTCTCTCCTTCTGTACGGTATTCTTGCAAGCTCTCTTACTCCTGGATTACAATCTCTTCATCCATTATTAATGAAGTTAAACTACTAGTGGCATGCTGAATGTGCTGCATGGGAGATTTGTTGCTAATCCAGCGCAAAACAGCCCCAGTCACATAATGAAGGGAAAAAAAGAACAAATGTCAACAGTTTCACACTGGGACTGGATTAGACACCCCCACCCCCCTCTTTCACGCACACATACACACATTCGCTCCCCTTTCCTGTTTCTCTTCCTTACCACTTACACAGAAACCTCTGCACACACACACACTGACTCAGACACAAATCTTACATCCACCATGAAGAGTTATGAGCATGCACATGTACCCCCCTTCATCACCTTTTCTGTGATGTTTCCTCACAATGGATTAGTGAATCTGAAGTGCAGACTTGAAGGAAAAGGCCAAAGAGCTGCCGAGGTCTATATGAAAAATCATCTACACGGTCATCCAAAGATTAACACTTGCAATACTATTTCTTAAAATCTGCCACAGTTCCAGTCTATGATGTTTGAAATGTGAGTCTAAGATGTACATTATGAGTGGATGTTGACCCACTGGTATCTTTAAGGTCACTTATCATAGTGACTACCTGAGCTCAGTGGTATTTTGCACTCATGTGAGGTGCAGCCAGGCAATGCAGCTCCGTGAAAAGGACAGATGAGCATGAAACACTGGAACTAATCAGAACATATGACATGGAACAAGCATTGTGATTTCAGATTAGCCATGTCACCCTCCTTTGCTTTTTATTTCTTTCTATCTGTGATGTTGTGTTTCCCACATGGAGATGCTCTTTTGAGTCTCGTTATGACAGATCACCTATATGTACCTATTGTTTCCTTTAGTCTTCTTACACATTTTTCTTAAGCTCATTTCAAATTTTCTGACATCGATATATAAACACTTTCATGATTGTCTGGTCAAATCAGTTGAATTTTCACAAGATTATCAGGCCCACACAAACAAACACACACACACACATATAAACCAAATTTTAAAATTGAAGTTTTTTTCAAACATTTTTCTCATATGCCTATAAATGAACCCTGCACAATAACTTTATCTTGCTTTTAATTAATTTAATTTTATTTTGATATTTGCTGTTTTTATTCTTATTTTTTTTCCAAAATCTGTAATGCTTTTATGTATATATGTAAACAACTTTGAATTGTCTTGAATTGGTCCTATACAAATACATTTTTTCTTACCTATATATACAGACATATACAAACATATGTATAATGCATATATACACAAATTAATAAATGCTGCTCCCCCTCATCCTGAAGAGAGAACTAAACTAATATGTAGATGTTCACACAAAAGGACACAGATAAGACAGAGTGAAACAATTTAATTTATCACTGAAAAGGCCTCAGAGGTACATACAATGAAATTATTTATCTTCAGAATTTACATTACAATACATATTATACAGTCCATCTATCCATCACCCACCACTTATTCCCTGAATGGAGTCGTTGGAGCCAATCCAAGCTGACATTGGGTAAGAGGCAGGGTATATTACAGTAATTTACTGCCTTTTCATAATAATATAACTTGGACTTTATTGCACTGGTCTTCTGCTACATTTTTAGGCCCGAGCACCGAAGGCGGTGTGAAAGCGTATTGAAATGCAAGTGTTTCTTACAGCAAGTACCAGTAACTCATCCATTGAAAGGTTGATCTCAACAAAATTGGGCATGGATGATGGGAGCCATGCTGTGAACTCAGTTAAATTGAAACAGTTTGAAAAAGTGCGATCGTAGATGGATAGCGCACACTAGAAAACTTCAATCTATTAGCCCCGCCCACTCAATTGACAGAGATGCATGAAATTTGGTACACAGTGTAATGTGGCAGCACCTCCAAAAAAAGTCTCCTGGACCTATGGGCTAATTTGATTGGATGGTCTGCCATTTTGAAATTAATTACAATTTTTATGCATTTTTACATTTAACTTGTACAGCATGATCAGACATCCCTTGTGATTAAAAGTTATCAAAAGCTTTTTGATACATTGATGGGTGTGGCCGTGGCATATGCTCAATGTCGATGATGGGATATAGTGCAAGGTCTTGCTGTATCTCTGAAATACAACATCCGATCTATATCAAACTGATCAGAGGTCACTCCAATTACATGCTGACCGCAAATCCATTTCTAGATAAAGTTACAACTAGTGCCCCACCCACCTGGTAGCAGGAAGTGACCTATTTAAAAGCCTGAATGGCCTGATGTGAATACTGTAATGACCTGATGTGATTTCTGACTGCTGTGAGGTTGAGCTGAGCGTGAGTTGTGGGTCGCCGGGGGGGCGGTGGTGACCTAGGCCGAGCGGCGCCTTAAGTGCGAGGGCCTCCATCGCCGCTTGCAGCTTTAATTTCTAATTAGATTTTCAGTTGCATTTTCCTTTTTATTATATCTAGAAAATAATTATGCTCTTGTGCTTCTGTAACACCTATGTACTACCACATACAACCCTATTTTTATATATCTACAGTAGAATCTAAGTGAATTGTTAAAAAACAACACTAAATTACAAGATGCCCTTTAATACTGAGCCCAAACTCACTTATCTATGAGACATTCACAATAAGATAAACCCTTTCCTTTGTTCATAATTTCACCACAGAACTTCCACGTCCTCACTGATTCCTTTTTATGATCATTGACTTCGTCCTCTTTAGATGTTATTCTGTACTGCAAAACAGCCTCAAATGCAGGTTTCCACAAATGACCAAATGATGCATCCTAAAAAGATAATAAATGCATGTTTATATTATAGTATATAAACTTCCATTAAAATTTGTGTATAATGTGATTAATACATAAATATGTTTAATTTGTTACATGCAAATAAATGCGAACAGTTACTTTACGTGATGCAGTGAAGTTAATAATCACTTAAGTTTAAGGTGATGACGCTAACCGACATTGCTAAAAGTTAACTTTGACATTAGCTAACTTCGCATCAAAACGACAGCCTACATCGACATGTAACATTACATAATTTGCATCACCTTATTAATGACTTCTATAAGGTTGCTATTTTACAGCACTTTTATTGTCAAAGAAGACTTCAAACCAAGTATCTACTTTCTGTGGATACACAAAATCACCAACTCACCGCTACACGGGACAGATATCCTGGGTTGCTGGTCTCCTCCAAAATAAAAGGCAGGGAAGTGGAAAAAAAAGTCTGACGTCTGAAAGTGGAGGAGTAACTGACAGTGGAGCCTGCACCGGAAGGGAGCTCTCAGTGAAGGTCTGCAGCTAGGTGTCCCTCGATTTGAGGTATTTTAATGAGAAGAAACATACCAGTTCATATTCATCAAAAAGCTGAATCAGCGAGGGAGGAATGAAGGTGTGGAATCCCTGCAGGAAGGCATTTATCTGAGGTTGGATGGCCCGAGTCATCCTGAGCTCCGTCACAAGCTGGACGTACTCAGCCTGAAAAAAGAAACACAGAAACTTCAGCAGAGCTGATACATGTGTTCCCTGAAGGAAGATGAAGGTACTGAAGGTACTGTCTGACAATACATAGGCCCAATCCCATTTCTACCCCTTAGCCCTTTGCCTTAGCCCTACCCCACATTTTGTGTGTATTTGAGAGACAAGGGGCTGTCCCAATTCTCTTTTGCAAGTAGGGGTAGGGATAAGGGGAAGGGCTGTACTCCCCTTTAAACAGAGGAATTTCGGATGCACACTCCAAACGGACGGGTAGAAAGGAAACTTGCATTTTTGCACAATCATATGATTTATGATGCTTATATAGACTGCTGTGTCATGTTTTGTCTGTAATTCGCAGACTATGCCTCTCGTGTTTATTACTAACAATATCGTCAAGTAATGAAAACTTCAGCGACGCCTACATGGCTTACTTGTTATAATCTACAGGTTATAATTCCATTTCTGATGTATCATAAGTTTTTTTTTACCACGTCATGTAATCTTGAGACGGTGTAGTGCTTTTGAGGGTCGACAGTATGTTTCTGTACTTGTGTTGTAGGTGCTGTTAGCTAAATGAAGCTCCACAGTACTCAGTTTGTAAAGATATGTTAAATAGTATTTATTTCGTTTCCACAAGGCTTTCTTTTTACAGGAGTGATGATATTCAAAGTCTAAGAAATCCTCTAAATGTCTACCACTACGGTAAGAAAACAGTATAGCTTCCATCTCTGTACTTGCCCAAAGACCCACTGTCCTGCTTCACCCTGCGGTCTCCCACTCCGGCTTTCTTAAAGGGACAACTGTACTGAATATTTATGATAAATTAAACTAAACGTCCTTCTGACACATATCTTAATCTAAATTTTTAAATATATCTAAAGCCATCAATGAAGATATCATTCTGCCAGAATACGAACTTAGCAACATTCGGTTATTAACTGTGCTGAACTGCATCAATTTAAACAGGCTTGCTGTATATAATCGACTTGTAAAATGAAAATACTTCTAAAATAACTCTGCACCCCAAATATAATCCAGTGTGAATTGGCTACTAAAGTGCTGAAAATCCCACAGGATTAACTGCGGCTGGCAAAACCCTAGCAACCCTTGATGACGACATAGTAATGAGACGGAACAAGGGATGTCCCATTTCGTGGGGCTAAAATGTTAGCCCTACCCCTTAACCCTCATTTTCAAGAGGTACCCCCAATCCCAAACCGAAAGCTTGAGCACTCGCCCTGAGCCCCTGATGACTAAATGACATCACCTGCGTGAGGAG
>JBAMHX010000008.1:10741086-10758586 GCA_037177515.1 Pseudomugil tenellus | reverse complement strand
TGTATATATGTATATGTATATATATATATATATATATATATATGTATATATATGTATATGTATATGTATATATGTATATATGTATATATATGTATATGTATATATATGTATGTATATATGTTGAAAATATCTACAACAACAAAAGTTAAAGAATTGGCAAGCTGAGCAGTTATTGTATCTTGTAATTTAATTTAAAAAATGCTATCACCTTTTAAAAGTATACAAAGCTTAAACAATAGGTATGTTCTTTACAAACATCATTAGGCTATACGTGAATAAACTGTGTGTGTGTGTATGTGTGTGTGTGTGTGTGTGGGGGGGGGGGGGGGGGGGTTTCTCTCCCCCTGCGTTTTTTTTTTTTTTCTCCCCAAACTCCCCACCCCACTACCCCCCCCCCCCCCCCCCCCCCCCCCCCCCCCCCCCCCTCCCCCCTCCCCTCCCCCCCCCCCCCCCTCCCCCCCCCCCCCTCTCCCCCCCCCCCCCTCCCCCTCCCCCCCCCCCCCCCTCTACCTACATGTGAGTTTTGCTTTTATTTAGCTAAAGATTCAGTACCATGATATACTCATAAATCATACCTGGAACCAGGGAAATACGCGAAACTGAGTTTATACATAATAAAACGCCAACATTGGAAATGTGCCTACAAATAGAAGGGACCCAGACGTTTGGCATTGCCTAGATTGTTTGCATCTTAGTGCAGGTAACTTGGACCGATCACGTTACCGCCTTGCGCCGTGCGCACATTTTTTTTTAGATCCCATGGGCGCCAAAAGTGTGCTGCATGCGTATAGGCACATCGATGTGAGTGACGTTTTGGTGTTTACGGAAGTAAAAATAGCTAATAAGAGTGTATCTTGCTATTTTAAGTTCATCTCCAGCAGTAGCCGGCACATTTCAATGCCATCGTTTAAAGGAAATTACAGACGAAAAGAGCTGGATGGCGTTTTGTGGAGCAGGTTACAGAGAACTATGTGGACCCGGAGTCACAGCCAGGAGTGGCGGGAAAGTGATGTGAGGTTTTTACAGATAAGGAGTTTATAAATAATTTAAGAATAACAGAACCTGTATGTAAATTGGGGAGCACCTCTCTAACATTGTGTCATTCATGTGTAGGTGGAATTAATGCAACCTGGCCTTTTAGACTTAAGTGGCGTGGCAAAAGACCAGTGGCCTCATTTATAAAGCTTATGCAAAAAGCAGGCCTGAAATTTGTGTAGGAATGTTACTACACAAACTTTGTTTTTTTATAAAAATAATCTAGATGCAGAAGTGTATGCACTGCTTACACTTTGGAGATGGAAAACCAGCTGCACAGCTGATAAGACAATACATTTAGGCCACATTAAACACGTTTGTTATCATTCACACTAGACTTTGTGTCATTATAATCAAAAACACGGCAAAACAAATCTGAAAAGTTAAGTTCATGCGCCTCTCAGTTGCCATGATTCTGCCACAAACACTCCATGATTCATATGCTGACATATTTATGAGCTGCTTTGCATTGACCGTGTATGGTAGAAAGTAGGTGTATAGTGGCGGGAACGTGAACCAAATCACCTGAGCAACCTTTTCGCCAAGGTTGTGATTTATAAAAGGAATTTAAGTGAATCTGTGTTAGGGTTTTGGATTAGCTCACGTTGGTTTCCTGTTTTATTTTGTAGTTTTTCCTGATTTGCCCGTTGCTTTCTGTTTCAGCTTCATGTATTTGTTCATTAGTTCACCTGGTTTGATTTTGGTAATTGTTTTCACTTGTGTCTTGTTCAGTTTCCTGTGTATTTATACCTTTGGTTTTCTTTCCCCCTTGCTGGTTCATTATATATATATCTATGTTCCATTGTATGTTTCTGAGCACCCCGTTTAGTCTGTGGTTTTGTTCCATTAATTTAATAAATCTAATTCTTCCACATTCCGGTTGTCCTCCTGGTCTGCATTTGGGTCTCCAGCGCTTCATAACAATCTGAGCATACACAATGTTTTTTTTTTTTTTTTTTTATCAGTCTTTTACGGTGGCATACCAACTATTGTGCTTTTTTTGCTAAGCAGAATTCAAGCAGAGATTCTACGCAGTTTTAGGTTTTATAAATGAGGCACATATACATATTGGATTTTGGACCACATTTCCAAGTGGCCTGAGTCTCGTTTGTAAAATCGGATCTGTGTTCTTCGGACTGTCGTTAAAAGAGCGGACAGGTTATAAAAGCGCGAAAAAAATTGGATTTGTGTCACTTTAGCCTGCAGTCTGAACGCAGCCCTAGAAATCGTGGAGTTGGGCTCTCGTTGGACAGGAATGAGTGACCCTTTCTTAGAGCAGCAATATCAAACTCCAGCCCTAAGGGCTGCTGTCCAGTAGGTTTTAGTTGTTTCCCTGCTGCGAAAAACTATTGAAATGGCTCCTGCAGCTTGTTGTCAACTTCTCCAAAAAAGACCCAATCATTTCAGTCAGGTATGTTGCAGCAGAGAAACATGTACACTCTGGAGGAAAGTGACCCTCGTGGACTGGAGTTTGACATCTGTGTCTAACAGGAAGTCATTGGAATTATGACACTTAACTGAGGCATAATCTTCTACTAAGGATAAAATGAATGATTTGGAGTAATTCGCATACATAGGGCTTACTATTACTAAGTACTGGCATATAGATCAGGATCCACCAGACTGTTGAATTTGGTGGAGATTGATTGCTGCATGAGGGAGCTTTAAGAACATCCTGTAACATGATGCAACAGAAAAACTTAAAACTAAACTTTACTCATGTCCTAAGACTGTAAAGACATATTTTGATTTCATTCTGATCAGATCTGTTGAAGGAGTGAATTTCATGATTTTTTTAGGCATGTCGAGGCCTTTTAACTACCTTAAATACTCGGGCCTAATAAGCTGATTCCAAGTTGTGACCTCTATGTCCACCTCCGGTCTGCTGACAGGAGTGTTAGCATGTATCCAAACTGTTTTACATGTTATTGACAGGGTGGGAGGCATCATAGTCATTTCATCACACCAATTTCATTCTTGGCCGATTTCCCCTTAGGCAGGTTCGTGGCAGCTTCTCATTGATTTTTCCTGTAATTGATCAGAGACCTGCTTGAGCAATTTATTGGCCCACTCGCACCTGTGATTAAGGCTGGGGCCACATGTGTTTATGCATGCACCCACAACCACTTTCTCTGAGATCAACCCGCCATCATAAAGCACTGCTAGGCTGTCCGTCCAAGCCTTTCAGCAACATAATGAATGTCTCTGGAACATTTTTAATCATGCTTGACCGAAGCCATGTTATGTCCAAAGTCAAAAGAAATGGAGACTGCCTTGTTTCACTGACCAGTAATGATAGACGTCAATGTGTTCATATAAAAACATGGAGCAGAGTTTAACTCAAAGTAATCTTAACTCATTTAAAGCTGCCTCGTGCATGGGATTGATATTAAAGCAGTCAGGGGCCAAAACCACCATGACATCAGCTAAGCATTCTCTGTTGGTGCTGAGGATAGGATAATTACAGAAGAAGACAAAGACGAAGAGCTGAGTACTTTTTAAATATACACCATGTAAGCTGGGCATGTCAGGAGGAGTGAGGGTATCATGTAAGCCATTTACAGGCCTTGCCTATTACATTCTAAACCACAAGCCATGTTGCTGAGATGGAGTGCTTAGCATCGGTGCAGCTCATCTCCCTTTGGTACTGTGACAGAGCTGGAATAGTGCGGATCAGGCATAAAGCCGTTCAACAAGCTCAAGAGCTATCAAAGATCCACCCTTTTAATTTGGTTAATTTACAGGCAGCTTTTTTGCTAATAACGTTCTTGGAGTGATACTTGACAAATTGTAATACACACAGGATGTTTCTGTCTAAGACGAGAAAGTCTCATCTAATGTTTTATTCTTTTTTCTGTCTTTTGTCAGCTCTGCCCTGCTTTTATCCTCCCTGACTTCCATCTTGCCCCTTTTGAATTAATCACAGTCTTCAAAAAAAACTACATTTCTGCTCATTACTTTATTTCGAACATGTTTGCACTGCATAAACGGATGCGTATACAGATGTGTGGCTTCGGAAACCCCCCTTTAACTTTAAATTTTGTCACACGGCCACAAAGTGTTGGCCAGACAGAAAACTAGGCGACAATCACACGTGGTTTGAAGCAAAATCAGTAAAGAAAAGAGAAAAAAAGGAAAGAAATTCAGACTGGTTTCTTACACTAAGGCAACCAATTTATGTTGGAAACACTTTATATTTGACAAGCTTCCCAAATGGAAAACTATTTTAGCATTTATTGGTGAATAAAATGGGAACAAGGGGGGATTAATTTAAAGTACTGCAAAGACTGCAGTGATAGGAAAATGAATTCTACATGGGGATAAAAAAAATAATAATAAGGGCCATATAATTATTATTGTTTCATTACAGTTAATTGAGAGATGAGTCCAAATCTCCAAAAGCTCCTTTAATGACAAATGTGCCCATTTGAAACAAACCAAACCTTTCTTAAGAATAGATGTGCTTAAATAGTCAAATCTGCAGGACAGACCCCCAGGACTGAGGTTTGACATTTCTTGACTTTGTCAAATGACTAAAAGATGTATACGTTTGCAACCAGTCCAAGAAAAATGGCAAAAAAACTAAATATTAAAAAGAGATGAAGAAAAACATAATGAGTATTATTATGACAAGTATTTAAAGTATTAACACATATGACAGTATTCTCAGGGTTTGTGTATGTGACTATTATGCCTGGCTGGATGGGCATGCAATCCTCTCCCCTCCTTAAAGTGGATGCTTGGATTGCTGATATATACATAAAAAGCCGGAAAGAGTGTTTTAAAATCCTCTCCAGTATGCAGGAGAAGGAAAAGTTGAAGTGTCCAACTACACTGACAGCGGAGGGCTGATGTGCTCGTTAAGAATCAGGAGAGAGCATCGGTGGAGCAGGTCACCCTGTTTCTCACATCACAGCCCCATCAGAAATTCTTTCAAGTGTCCTTCTGCGTCGCCAAAGATGACAACGGCAAATCGATAAGCGCTTGAAATGAAAAGAAGCCGCCGGTTTGCCCCCGAGGCGAAAGATTTCATACCCGCCAGCCTGCTCTGAACTTCAGGCATTTCTCTGCACCTTTCTGCGTGAGAAAAAGGGGGCTCTTGACTGTTTTTTTTCTCTCTCTCTTTGTATAAGAAGGTAAGAGAAAGTATGAAGGCGAACCATCATGCCTCTCCAGACGACCCACACCCCTTTTTTCTCCTCTTTACAGGCGTGGCATGATGTGAAGATGATGCAGGGCTGATGTTTCCAGCATGGGTTTCTTGGCTTTGTGCTTGTTTTGTGCGTTATTTTGTATGCTGTCAAGTCACAATATTTGATCAAATAAGTTACATTTTGATCATTCCGTTTATTTATCTCATATTTCTTTGCAATTGACCCATTAGGCCTACACTAGCTTTGCATGTGTGCTTAAGTGATAATAAGATATAATCTGCACGGGCCTTGGAGGAGAATATTTAAAGTTCCCTTTAGTGAAATACATTTAGATTAATTCCACCATTTGTAAATTAGTAGAACTAACCACATTTTGTCTTTCTTTTCCGTTTTTAATACAATATCAACCAATTATGGACTGATAGTTTAGATTTACAGGATACGCACCCGTTTTGCTTCAATGTCCCCCTTTTTGCCTTGAAATTCCCGTGTGGATGTGCGCATTAATTACTGCTTTAATGGAGGGTATGACTAAAAATGTAAAAGACGGATTAGGCGCAGGGAAAAGCAGGCCTACGTCCGGTCTGCTCGCCTCTCTTAAGATGTGAATAGAAAATCAGTCTGTATCTAACGAAACGGATCTATAAAGAACATTTGCATCCGAGCCAGCTGTTCACTTCATCTGCACATAAATCCGCAACACGATAGCGCACTGTCTGGCGCTGAGTGAGCCCAATGCATTGGTGTAAACTCTTATCTTTTTTCTCCTCTTATGTTATCGTTGAAATGTTGTGGACGTTTTATTTTAAATGTGTTTAAAATAAAATGTTTTGTGAAAATGGGAAGAAAGTGAAATACTAATTACTCAGTTTTAAAATGAACATACACGAATTTCTTATTAGATTAAGGTTTGGCTGTTTATTTAACAGGTGCTTCGTTATAATAGCGGGTTCCCGTGTTTGTTGGGAAAAA
This sequence comes from Pseudomugil tenellus, assembly GCA_037177515.1. Classification (NCBI taxonomy): domain Eukaryota; kingdom Metazoa; phylum Chordata; class Actinopteri; order Atheriniformes; family Pseudomugilidae; genus Pseudomugil; species Pseudomugil tenellus. The sequence goes on along the minus strand of JBAMHX010000008.1, from coordinate 10,752,425 downwards.
GCAGCTTTGTTATATACAAATGAAGTTGTACATGCCTGCTGCGTTTTGCTAAAACGCAGAGCTTTAGCAGGCATATCAGTTCTTTAAAAAAATTGATGCCCCCGAAATTTTCCTCCTTTTTTTTTTTTTTTTTTTGTTTGTTTGTTGCTGAAAGTTGAGAGGCTCTGAATTGCCCTCTGCTACACAACCCAGGCGCGTACACAAACACATACACACCCCTTTTATAAGCGCAAACCCCCCCCCCCCCCCCCATACACGCGGGTCCCTCTCGCAGCTCAAAAGCTGGAAAAATTGCGCCACTCATGGAGCGTCTTTCAATGGAGGAAAAAAGTTGAAGGAAGACAGAAGAGGACGAACCAAGGGGAGACTCGGATGAAAGCACCTCCTTCGCTATTTCTCCTTTCACTGTAAATAGATGGTTATTTATGCGCATAAATGAAAGAAACTTAAAGGTAGCCGCTGCGTCTCCCGGGTGTTTTGGATTTATAGCGCACATCCATGCAGCGCTCACATTTACGGACAGAAACTTAGACTTGACGGCTGTACTGGACTTTGTGGTTGCGTGATTCGTTTTGCCTTCTTTCTTTTCTCTTTTGTTAACACCTACTGGTCTCTGTGCGTTTGGGAGGTGGAATTTTATCTCTTAACTTTTACAATAAAACGCCGACGGCTGGAAAAACATCCTCACCGGTGTCCACAAGTGGTAAGTGCAGTGGAATAGTACAGACACTTAAAAAAAGAAACGACTGAGATGTGAGTTAATGCAAGTGGAGGAATTTGTTCCACTCCGTGTGTTGGCCTGTGCTCTTTGGATTTCTGATGTGAGTTTCAAAATCACGGCCGGAATATAAAAGAGCATGAAGTGATGTGAGGGCAAGGTTCGCCCAACAGGTCGGAGAATGAGAAGCGTTAGCGGTGATATGGTGTAAGGACATTTTAAAAGAAGCAGGAAGGAGACGGCATTGCTGAGAACTTTGTGAAAACATCTAAATATCAATGAAGTGAGAGAACAATTAATCTTTCTATGAATAAAAACTTAATATAGTTGAAATGAAGAAAGCTTTTAATCTCATGAAATAATCTAAATAATTACTGACCCCATTTATTAAGTTGCTTATTATATATTTGGGCTATGAAAAGTGATTTAAGATCAATTGCACTCTTTAACCTGCGTTGCTTTTTTCCCCTGTAAGTATTAAAAGGAGGGAGAACAGAAGATGTTTACGGCCTCACGCCTTAAATTATTGCTGGAGCATATGGTGGAGGCTGGATCACCGCTAAAGGCTGCAATCTCATGCTCTACTCTGTTAATTTCAGAAGTAGAGCCGATGTGAGACAATGCCAGTTTTCTGTCTGCAGTGGGCCTGATGCCATGGGAGTCACTGTTTCACATCAACTGTTGGTGGTCAGAGGAGAAAAAGAGATTGAAGATCAACTATATTAATATTCGTATTGTTTTTAAAATGTTCCTATCGACCAATTTATCCATGAATTCACATAAAACTATTATTATTATTATTATTATTATTATTATTATTATTATTATTATTATTATTATTATTATTATTATTATTATTATGTATTAACATATATTTTATTTTCCAGTTTAAGGTAATAGTTACCTTTTGTCTAATCCATTATACCTACTTTTGCACTTGCCAAATAAGTTAAACTCTCTTTTTTTTATTTATTCTCTTATATTTATTTATGCCTAAATGTGGTTACTTTTTTAACCATTAAAGTAAACGTTTCCAAAATCGCAATAATAAATCAAATAATTAATCTGTCCATATAACTGTGCTCACATTTTAATGAAAGGCGCATTTGAACAAAATGTGAATGAAACCGCTTCGCATTCAGAGGCTGTGGAGCAGCTAAAGGCAGGATGAAATATTGGAGGGTCTTCTCATTAAATCTCACTGATTAGATAACACGCGGCCGAGTGCAATAACCTTACACCTTCCAGCCTGACCTCCACTATTTCATTTTGCAGTGGAGATATAAAAAAGGGTGTGAGAAGAAAAGGCTGCGCAGGTACACACCGTGTAAAACTTAACCTCCAATAACTGCATCTTTGAATATGAGAGTGGGGGGGTTACGCGGAGGATGTTGAGCAGGTGAAGAGAGGAACTGGGGAAAATGGTTAACAGCATGACTGCATGCAAATTTTCCCCCCGTTTTAAATTATCATAAGCAAACAGTGTGAGCCTGGTCTAATAAAAACCCATCTGTGTAACTTCATATCGAGGTACTATGAGGGCTTCGATAATGAATTTTGTAATATCCCACCGACAGACATCTCAATCAGACTCTAATCCTGTGATTTTACCACGGAATCACTTCACTTCCAACTGCTGCAGGCTGCATCAAAACATGAAATCCGGCTCATGCAAAACACGTCGGGTTTTACTGACTGCACCAAAATAAGACAGTAAAATATACAAGGCCAATAAGACCGTATAATTGTTCTCACATAAAAATATATATATATATATAAAAATGAACTTATTCTATTGGGCTATTCAGGAGCATTTGTTATTGCATTTGTAGACACGCGTGAAATTAAATTTAGTTTATCACTAAGATTGTGATCCGTTTCTTTCTGAAAACTAGGAACCAGGACATTAAAACCTATTAACACCATCGCCATTTTTAAAATTTATTATTTTGTGAATTAAATAATTTCCCACCAACCCACAGATAGTCTTATATTTTATTCCTTTATAACTATTCCAGACTTTTCTTTAAGCACAACGATGTTCTGTTGACTCTGAATGGCCTGAGGAAGAACCGTTATGAAAATACTAACTATATATATGTTTTACTTTTTTTTACAGGAGCAGTGTTCTCGTTGTCATAATGGACTCCCACTGCCGCAAACTAGCATCCACCTGCGCACAAATAGGTGAGTATCAGAATGCACACACACATACATGTAAGCTGTTTCTTACGGCCGACGCTTATTGGTCTATATAAACATGTATGTTATTAGGATGTTTTTCTGCTATATTTCTGTAAGTAAATTATTTGAAGCATTTTGAAATATGTGATAAATACCTGAACATGTTGGTAAAATGGAACAAATAGCCTATCTTATTCCATATTTATCACTGTCTAAATATATCATTAAGCAAAATAATTAGATGCATTTCTCTTGTAGTTATTTAGTTTTAACATACATGGGGAAAAAATGCCAAGATTTGTACACGCTAAATTTTTCTCAAAAAATGAAGATGAGAGGGGCAGACATTATGCTAAAGCTGCATAAAAACTACTGATAGGTTACAGCGATTATTGTTACATCAATGTGTCACACACACTAAAAAACTTATATCTTAATGATAACGTTTTTGTACTCTCTTTATTCATTTATTTACTTCTCAAACTCTATCGTTTGTTCTAGTTATGTGCGTTTTAAATAGTATTAGCGTGATTTTTCTACCATTTAATAATAAAATAGTTGTAATATTTGAGCAATTTATTTGTTTTGCTTTTTGGCCTAATGCAGCTTCGACTTTTAACATTTGCGTTATATACAAAAATTCTATACTACAATTAAATCATTTTTCTGTCTAAATATTTTGGCTTTTCTGGTGGCTGGGGAAGAGTTGGCCCGGGAAAAAACCGTTTTGCTATCATATAGTGCCACCTGCTGGTCAAAATGCCGAACAAGCGATGGGATAGTACGACACGACACTTAGGATTATGCAGGAGTCTGATAAGGAATAACAGCTCTTCACGGTTAAAACAATTGATGCAGCTGAACCATTTGCCATGTTTGACTACTCATCAAACTCTTTAATTTCACATTTACTTGTATTCATTAGACCAAAACAAAGGTCTCAGCGCTGTAGCCAGTTCTGGTCAAATAAACCAGACATTGGCACACGTGCTCATGTTCAAAATGGCATTCTTTAAAATAGACATAAGATTAAATAAAGGCAATTAATTATTCTTTAATGTGGTGATAGCGGTGAGGGGGGGTTACATCAGCTCTTGTTAGAGTCTTAAACGAATAACCAATAACTTTGTATCATTAAGTCGACATTTACGGTTCGGAATGACTGAGCACATCTTCATCACTGTACGATGTGAACGCTCATTGATTAAGAATAATAGCTTAAATCTGAACTGGTTGAGCAGAAGCTCCTAAACACAGACTTCTGTAATATATGCAGCGCTGGTTGGATTGGCTCCGGGGAAAACTAAATGTATAATGAAAGCCCATTCGTGAGGAGGAATATGCTAATGGAGGAATCTGATGTCTCCTTAATCCTATGTAAGAAGCCTTGTCGTCTTCCCCTATATTGACTGAATTGCTAATTAATGGCCCTCTATGGCGGAGGCCCATTGCACGCAGTAATCCGCAGAAGAGAGATAAAGCATTTGGGAGGTAGAAATGAAGAAGAAACCGATAATCCACTTCAAGTTTAGTATTACAATACGTCTAGAAGAAAAAAGGAGCAACAAATTATTCTGTTTGATTTAAAAATAGTATTTTATAATAAATGTTCCATAGTTATGGCATTATTCTTATTTAAAAGGGATGTACTTGTATGTTGCCTAGTCCGCAGCCGAAAATGGTTCAACTTTAATAATTCACGCTTGTTTAGAACCAGAATGATAAATGAATCTATATAATCCCACTCTCCTGTTGTGTGGTTATCCCTATATGTGATGTCTGGGTGTGCATGTGTGTGTGTGTGTGTTGCTCACAATCCGGTCTGTTGGTATTTATATATGAGGGGTTTTCACGGGATTAGTCAAGTCACTTCTTAAAAGCGCCAAGTCCAAACGCGCGACCGCCCGGCCACGTGGAAGTGCGCTTTTCATTACTGTGGTGATGATAATTAAGCATTTAGAGATATGTTTTTAACTTGTATAGTAATGAATTTTCTGTGACTTTAGTCACCTGAATCTCTGTCTTTTGGTAACGTCTTCCTAAATGTCTTGAGGTCTTTGAGGATTTTTCCCCCCGGCATTCCAAGTCGTGATTTGGAAAATAACAGGAAATTAGCGTTTTATTAGATTAAGATTATTATCTTCTTTTTTAAATTAAATGCTTTTCAACAGTGTCTTGCAAACACCTGAAGTCTCAAGCCGCAATGTGTGGAAGTAATATGTCTGAGTCTGTGCGGGACTATGAGGTTGATTGACCATATAGGTGAACTTTAACACTAAAGTGGTAAAGAGGATTTCTGCCTTTCTGAAAGCAGACAAACTGCTCACGTTTGTAGCCAATTTGGTCTTTTTTTATTTAATTTGACTTTTTTATTAGTTAGGCTACTCTGACTCAATTCTGTATTCCCACGTATTCCTATTTGAACTCAACAGGTGGCACAGTTAATTTTTATTTCTCTTTTTTTATACATAGTTTGCATATTTGGCAGTTAGTTGACAAGTGCCGCACTCCTAAGATTTTGGAGCGGACATGGCGCAGCACTACTTTTGAAGTTACCTTTTGTTTGTCCTTTCATGGGATCTTTTGTGGCGTAGAGGGTGTTTGTCTTTGATATTCACTGTGAATTTATTTTCTTTGTGCTTTCAATACAACCCGCTCGGTGTCTACAAGCTTTATCCACTGAGCCTCAGAGTGAACTGCAATGACAGAGTCTGCGTGAGTGCGTTTCAGCTGAGGTATCAATAGCACTTTATCGCTTTACTGGGCCAGTGGACCCGTCTCATAAAATGAGGCCAAACTGTGTTATTTTCATTTTTTTTATTTGGTCTTGGGCTGCTGCGCAACGCCGCGGGTACACGGTGCGTCCCATCTCTCTTTACATGCTTTTATTTGGAACAGGAAAAATAAGCGCCAGCCCCGGCATAAATACACTGGCAGACATATCTGGTTTCTTCAGGCTCCGGTTGGTTGGGCACACCGTCACATCCACATGGATGTGCCTGTCAGAGAGAATATGGGCGGGTGTAAAATGGTGACGTGGAGCTCTGAAGATAGGTGCAGTTGGATAGACAGTGAACAGGCAACAGCTGAAATGAGCAGTGCGCGGTGTAGTGTGTGTAAGCCTCTGGATCTAATATCATCTACCTGTCCTTGTCACTCTGATAGTCAGCCAAAGGTGGCCCCAGTTTTCCACCGATGTTATGGCAAACCTCAATGGCCTATTTTAAAGCGTTCTCCATTTTAATCAGAAAGACGGCTCCATCTCAGCCACAAGAGGAACTGCGCTGTGCGTTTTTTGGACAGCTCAACACATTCCACAGTCGGACTTTCCGCATATCTCTCCACTGCTTAAAGCTTGTGCGATCGATTTGTTTTCACCGATGAACTCTATGAGGGATTCATTAAACATTGATCATCATCTAACAGGGAATAAGCTTGCCTCCACACACCACACGGCTCTGGCGATGGCGTCTAGTTTACAGCCGCTGCAACGCTCTGTGGACTCAAAGCACCGGTTAGAGGTGCACACTGTGTCGGACACATCAAGCCCAGAGTCTGTCGGTAAGAACCGTCTGTGGCACAGATGCTCCATGGCAGGGGCTGCAAATTTCATGCTGATAACAAACAGTTTGGTTCTCATCAGTCAACGTGGTGGAAGCTTTGCATGCAAGGTTGTCATTTTATTAGTGGGTTTGTCTGGACGTTATGTGGCGTGGTAGGGAAAAGTTTCTGTTACGTAAATGAAAGATAGGTTGTCTTGTCAGTATCCAAACTAAAAAGTTTTTTTTAAATAGTAGATTAATATTTCATCAAATGATATGAAACACAAAAACCTCGGAATTAACTTGCTTTATTTGATTATTAACAGTAATAAAGCTATTATTTCCCACAGGAGTCATTAGTAGGTATTAAATTCTGTTCATGTCTGCCAGATCTTGGTTTTATTTTCTTACTTTCTTTCAACAGAAAAGGAAAAAATACAGAATAAAAACGACGACTCTTCAGATGACCCTTCTAAAAAGAAGAGACAGAGGCGGCAGAGGACTCATTTCACCAGCCAGCAGCTGCAGGAACTGGAGGCCACTTTCCAGCGGAATCGCTACCCGGACATGAGTACAAGGGAGGAAATAGCCGTGTGGACCAACCTCACTGAGGCCAGAGTCAGGGTGAGTGTCCTCCTGGGTGCAAACACAAACTGTTGTGTGTGTAATTTAGGATCATTAATGCCAATTGTCTGATTTATCTTGTAAACATATTAGCTTTTAATACATCTATGCAAAAACGGCTTTATTATTATTATTTATTTTTTTGCACGGTTAAAATTTAATTAAAAAAACGCAAGACATTATTTTGTAAGTGAAAAAAATCTGTCTTGTTAAAGTAAACTTCTGTTAAAAGAACATTTTAAATTAAAAGTTATTAGTTATAATTTCAAGCACAAAATGATAAATATTTCCTCCTATTTAGTTGTAAATTTGTAGATAATATTACATTTTGTTTTAAAAATAGATTCCTGACAAATAATAAATTAATTATTTAAATGTTTGCTCATTAAGTGTAATTAAACATAATTTAAACCGTTAACAAACAGTTAAATCTGTTGACATTAGTCGGTGACAGATACCAGTCGTGCTCTTCTGTCCGTGTGAAAGAGGTGCAAAGCTTGTATTTTGCGATTGTCACCCTGGCGTTGTGTGATGAGTTCAGTGTGTTTGCAACACAATACGCATCCTCTCCACATCAACATGTTCCACTGAGACCACAGTGTGTATTCTGCTCAGATAAGGAAGGTCTTAATGAGGGATTGTCTGAAGAGAAAGAGGAAAGTTAATACACGTTTAAGTTTTTATATGTTGGCTAAAAACATTTATTTTACTGTTAAATGTAGAACAAATAAAAAATATTTAGACCTGCTTTGGAAATTCATTAAGTAGTAGGCTTATTGTTACAACATAAACAAAGACATTTTTCTTTTTTTTCGAAACGTGTTTCTATTTTTCCCGTTTTTTTTTTCTTATTTTATTTATTCCTTAATTTATTTATTTGTTTATTTTTCCTTTTACAGGTTTGGTTTAAGAACCGACGAGCCAAATGGAGGAAACGGGAAAGAAACCAGCAAGCCGAGCTTTGCAAGAATGGATTCGGCCCGCAGTTCAATGGACTCATGCAGCCCTACGACGACATGTACCCCAGCTACACGTACAACAACTGGGCCGCCAAGGGTCTCACGTCCGCCTCTTTATCGACAAAAAGTTTCCCCTTCTTCAATTCAATGAATGTCAACCCTTTATCATCTCAGACCATGTTCTCGCCGCCCAACTCCATATCCTCCATGACGTCCAGCATGGTGCCATCGGCCGTCACCGGTGTGCCCGGATCCAGCCTCAATAGCCTCAATAACTTAAATAACCTCAGTAACCCGTCTCTCAACTCCGGGGTGCCCACGCCGGCGTGTCCCTACGCGCCTCCGACCCCTCCTTACGTGTACAGGGACACTTGTAACTCCAGCTTGGCCAGCCTGAGACTGAAAGCCAAGCAGCACTCGAGCTTTGGATACGCCAGTGTGCAGAATCCGGCCACCAATCTGAGCGCTTGCCAATACGCCGTGGACAGACCAGTCTAATACCTACCTGCACTGCAAAAAATAACCATCTTAGCAAGATATTAGAGGATGCAAGTGATATGCATTAAGTTATATTTTTTAGTTAAAGAAGATATGGATCCTGATGGTGAGAAGTTTACTGTTTTCACACTTTTTTTTTGGTCATTGGCATTTTCTTGACTCAGTTGGATATTTATTATTTTCTGTCTCTCAAGGCACTGCCAGTTTAACCATGACAAAGTCATGTGAAATTACATTATCACATGCTGTTCATCTTTTTTTTTAGAGGAAATCAAATTTTAAGGATGATTATGAAACCAAATTATTTGTTATTGTGGTCATTTTTTGCAGTGTGTGGGTAATCACAAACAGCCGTCCACAGGAACAAAAGACTACTACAACTACGTTCCCCCCTTTTTTTTTAATTTCTCCAAAAGGGCACTAGAAGACTGAACCACTGAAACAAACTCGTCTACATAATCGGAATCAAACTGAAACGGGACTTTTTCTGTTTATTCCCTTTTGATGAGCCCAGACCTGCTTCACACATGCGCAAACTTCTGCTTCACTGTTTTCACTTTTCATAGCTCGTCTTGAGTTTTCTTTCTGATGGATTCTGGATGTTAACTGATGACTGAAAAGGTTGTGTATATATATATTTGAATTATCATCACCTGTTTGTCGAGGCGAATGCGCTATAACCCTCAAGTCCTCTCCAGGTTCAATTTATCAACGCATGTGGAAAAAAAAAGAAAAAAACCCTGAAAAGGAATCATGTTTTGCTTGCAAACAAAAAGGGAATGTACATACTAAAACGCACCAGTTGTGTGTTTCTAACATATTATAAATTTATTATTAATGTCTGTGTGAATATCGATTTAGAATAGCTATTCTGGATTTTAAAACATAAAAAAGAAGCATCCAAAAAATTTTTTTTTTCGTTGTGTACACTATTTGGTACGGAATTATGTTTGTTTTGTTTTTCCAACATCCAAAAAATATTGTGTTTTATTTAATGGAAGTAAATATATTGTTCAAAAACATCCTGCTGGGGATTTTTATTGAATCTTTGTGCAAGAAGTCTTTTAGTGAAGTGCAAAGCAATGACAGTCTGTCTATAGCCTTTCGATTATGTGAGGCGCTTGTGCGACTAATCTATAGAGGAAAACAATGGGCCGCTCCAATACACATAGCACCGAGATGCTCCGTCAGATTAACTGCTGAATACATGTCTGCCCGCTCAGCCGAGCCTGGTCAGTGGTGCTTGAAATAACACTGGAATCAACAACAACAAAAGCAGGAGAAGCTGGACCACACAACAAAACCACCACTCCATTATTATTATTATTATCCTATTATTGTTCCTCCCTGAGCTGAGAGTGTTCTGGTGTGGATTATGCACACTTATAACTACTACACCGTTAGTTTGAAGATGTGTTTAACATAGAAGCCGTGTTTTATTTAGGTTTTACGCACACATTTTGAAAGTATTGTCTTAGATCTTTCGTTAAAAAAATCTAGATTATCTTTTTTTAATCCGACAACCTGTGTCTTATGTGCATCTGTTTGCTTTTCCATTGTTTCTTTTGTAGCATTGCACACTTCTTTTGTGCAAACCGTGATTCGCAAGCTTAAGCAAACAAAGCAGAGTTATGCAGAGGTGTAAAGAGGCTGCGGTGGAGAGGAGGAGGCGGGGAGATGAGCGCCGCTCCACGGCTGCAGGCGGAGTGGAGACACCGGGAGGAAACTCTGCGACACCTCCTGCAGGAACGCGCAAATAAATAATAAGAGCTCAGCTGGACTCAGCAGTTTTATAATGTCGTTTATTGGATTTATCTGTGTTTATAGTTGACATAGTTGTTTGATGTGAAGCTGTAAAAGAACAATATTCAGTTAAACGATTAGGCAAAAAGAATGTTTTGGAGGGGTTTGATGTTACAGTCGTAGGGGCTTTAGGCTGTCTCTCAGGGGCTTTATGGGAAGAAATAAATCTAAATTAGTCCCAAATGTTGTTTATACAATACTGCTCATTAACAAACATAAGCACAAAGCAAAATTGCTCTATTTTTCACATGTTGGGTCTCACCAGCGGCATGAACTCTTCACTCGTCCCCAGTTAGTTTCCTCTTAAGAAGCTGCTTAGGTGTCAGCTTTTTTATGGAGTTAGTAAAGCAGAGCAATGATCAGTTGACAGGAGGATAAGCTTTAGCGAATACACAAGTCTGCATTCTCAATACACATCCACACAATCAACATGTGAACAGTGGGTGACCTGAAGAGAGGAGGCTCCAGTGGGAACTTGCTCATTTGTCTGAACTGGTGCTCAGGATATAGCCCACTTTTTCTTGCCTCTTCCATCAAGTAAGGTAAGAACAGTTTTTGCCTAATGAAAATGACCAAGCTGTCTTTAAAACATCCAAATTTTGCCTCCATTTTGATTTATCTTCTTATTTAGCTAAAATTACAATACATGAGCCTCTTTCTTTGTGCAATACGCGGAGAATTTTACTATCCAAAATAAAAATGCGTTTAAAATAAAACTCATTTAAATACAAAAATTAGAGTTTTACAACTAGATCTGAAAATATACTCATACCAATATGCAATGCATGATTCATTAGCATCAATTAATGTTAATGTTAATTAATTAACAAAACAAAAATGCCCTTTTCAATATTGACTTAAAACAAATTGCAATTTCTATGGGCCGTTTTTGCACTCCCACATCTTGATGTGAGATTTGCCGAGCCTTCTTTATCACACACACACACACACACACACACACACACACACACACACACACACACACACACACACACACACATATATATATAT
>JBAMHX010000008.1:10707916-10723703 GCA_037177515.1 Pseudomugil tenellus | reverse complement strand
CCCTGATTGAGAGATGCTGGCCTTGCTTTGACTATAACAACCAAGGTCTTAGCAGATGGTTTACTAAAGGTCAGAATAACATCAGTTTAGGAGCCTTATAGTCAGAACTTTCAGCTAGACAGTAATTAAGAGCAAGGTAATTAAGCTAATACATGAATGTCCTCTACATGGGTATAATAAAGATAGTGATAAAGATAATAATAATATTGAAAATTGTATTATTATCATTTACATTAAGCGTTGGCATATCAGCTCAGTTGACAATATTGATGTATGTTGTGTGTTGTGCCAGTGTTTGAGATTTTTATTTGTGTGCAAGTGCCTGTTATTATTAAACATAGATGTCAAAATTAGAGTGTAAAATGTCTGTATAATTTTTAATGTGAATGTGAATTGTTTCAGTAAAGTTAGCTGAAATAGTTTCCAGTTTCCCCCAAACAACAGTATGTTACCCTTAAAGCTATGATTTAGGCAATTATGAATTATGTCATTGATTGAAATTAAATAAATATGATTTAATTCCAGTTTCACAGAATTTGTTTCTTGCAAGAGTTAGAAAGACCTGTAACAAATTTTATAGTGTGCACACCTACTGTTTGAAGATCTCCGAAAAATTACGGGCATGGACAGAGGAGGCTTCTGCAGATCAGGAGCTCAGAATGTTTTTGTGTGATTGTCAGCCAAAACTATAACTTTGGTATGCATGATCAGCAACACCCATGACGTGTGATGTGTACAGATATCAATGGTAGTAAGTCTATTTAGTTTTTGTTTATACTGAGTAATAACACCTGTTCTGTGGATGGTTTTGTATTGGATATACTGTGAATGATTCTTGATATATTTAGCTGATATCTATCCAGTAGAGCAGTAAGAGGTATGTATGTATCTTAACTCCCTTTTTAGTTGTAATACTAGAGATAGATTTAATTTATAATTACTGAAAATATTGTTGATTTCCAATTCCATGTCTTTGAAATAAAACTTTTAATAAGATGAACTGACATTATTATTAAAGAGAAGTGTGGAGCTTTCCGTTTCCTTGTGCATTTGTGATGTATGTTTTGTGAAGATAAACATGGATTAAACCATAATGAAGGGGAGTCAATACTTCAGTGTGGGACAGGTTTTGGAGTCTACTCTCAAAGGAAGTTTTAAAAATGCAAGCCAAGAAATATTAAAATGGTTATCTGTTACTTTTATGAATACACAAAACTCTTGGGATTAAATCCTCTAATCAGTCACTCCATACTCATACACTGGTTGTGGGACATTGCATCTGTACCTATGCAGAGCTACAGGAGCAGACGAGCAGAAACATGATGACAACCTCTCCAACCATACGTCAGTGTTGCTGACACTGGAAACTGTGAAAACAGTTTATATATATATATATATATATATATATATATATATATATATATACTGAACAAGTTATGCGTCACCTTGTGTGGAGATGGTCCACAATTCATTTTACTTCTAAACTTATTGTCAAACTGATTAAATAAGGACCTCACTAACAAATAGGATTGGATTTTAATTGCATAACTCCACATTTATTTATTTTTGTTCCTAAAGTGCTTCAGGTCAACTCAGTCAACTCAGTAGTGTTGGAAATCCCTTTAAGTACTAATCTTACAGGATTGCTGCAAGATAAACATTACACATCATTTTTGCATTTTGCTTCAGTCCAGTTTTACTTTACTACAAGGTTTGGAAAAACAGACATACTTTAGATAAAGAGGATACATAGATGGCATCCAGATGACGACTAAAATGTACCAGATAATTTTCTTTTACAGCACAGTGATAGTTATCATTATATTTATATTTTGGCCCAAGGACAGCAGAGCATGCAAAATAGAGCAAGATTAGAATTGTTGGGTCTCCAGGGCAGATGTCCGTGATGCAGGGAGATTGTGTGTGTCATAGTGATGTACGTCAAAACAATGGGGAAATAGTTACTGCCCCTTGGAGAAAAAACACAAAATGATAACACACAACAGCAAAAAGAAAGAAAAAGAGCCCCGGAGCGCATCTCAGCACAGATAAACATCAGCAATTTGCAGCATGTGGCAGAGTAGAGCCAAGAGGACATTTCATAGTCATGGGTTATCTACTGAGATTACTGTAGCTGGTATCACTGTGATCTGAAAGGGAAGTTAGACAACAGCTAATAAATGCAACTGTTTTATAATTATGTTATACTGAAACCATTCACCAATGATCTGAGTTCAGATTGGACTATTAAGCTGCATCTCAAAGATTCCTGTTTAATACATTTTTGAAAGAGAAAATATAGAAGAAGGTGGTCAGTATTTAAACAAATGTCTGTAAAATCTTTGGCAGCAAGAGTTGATTTAATAGTATATGAGTCTAAGCAAGGGCTAAAAATATTACTGCATTTAGTGACCAGAAGAGATGAGATCAATATGCCACGTGGTAGATTTTTTTAATTAAACTTTTTTTTTTGCTTGATGTTTTGTGGGTTAATTTTTCACTCCTTCGTCTAGAATTTTTTCATCATGGTTGCATGCGTCCACCAACTGGTCAAGTATAAGTTTACATATAAAGTAGGTCAACTACCGATTTCTCATACTGGAGAGGTTTCTGATGGAAAAGCACAAATAGATTACTTTTTATTTTTTCTTTCTTTAATATTACCCCCCAAAAATATATAAATTCACTGGATCCCAGCACTCTTGCCGGAGAGCGTGTGGATCAATTTTTGAAGATAATGCTCGTGCTCAAAAGTAAATTCTTTGTCGAGTTGAGCTGCTCATTCAATCCTGGCATTTGGGGCTTCAAAAGTAAAATGGTATTCATTTTAGCACAGCTTGAAATCTTTCCATATAGGTGAGTAAAAGTGTATTTATTCTCAAGATTTTTATGGTTTTAAATAAAAATATTAAAAAGGTGCCTTATATTGGCAGGGATCCTTTGACTACAAAGGATCCCTGCCAATACAAGGCACCTTTTAAAGATAATACATTTAATTTGTTCAATGGTGAGACTGACTTTTACCCCTACACTTTCAAAAAGGAAAAGGGAAACTATAACGACTCCAAAAAAATGTAGTTTATGAGATCTCAATTAAGCTGATTTTTGAAAATCAAATCTGGCAACACACCTGACTTTATGGTAACACCCTAACACATAGTGCCCAAATTTCAGAGTTGCATCCATTAACCTCTATGTGTCCAAAATCCCATGAGCAAAACATGATAACAAAGCTTATGTCATCGGGAGTGACAGCCAAGGGTATATCCCCGAACGCCCCAACTCTTCTATTCAAATAAAGACAATACAGTAATATAAAGCTGCACATGTTCAGTCACAATGCTCCACCTGAGGCCTGTACTACAAAGTGTGATTAACTCAGCCCGCTCTTATCTTCGTTCTCTGGATTGACTCAGCCAAACACTGAGGATCTGGGATAAGCTGTACTACGAAGCTGGTTATCAACTTGCTTACTCCATCCAGACCTTTCCACTTAGGATGAGTGTGCGTTCACATAAAAGAAGAGGTGCTTGGAGGATCTGATCAGTGGCAAACATAAACAAATCCAGAGCAGTGTATTTTACCATTCTCCACAAATACGAGGAATCTAAAAATATATGCAATATAAGCTAAATATAAGAAAAAGTAACACTGTTGCTGCAGCAAAAGCAGGGGGGAATGTTGGCAGAAAATTACCGATTCCGTTAATGCGGAAGTTCATCAGATTATCCAAAATTAATTAATGGGACAATATAAACTAACAGCACTCAGATCACTGTATTACAGTACAAACATTACTGGGAATGTTTTATCTACGCCATATATCCCAGTTTTTTAAATGATCCGCTCCCATGTGAGCGTGTTATATTTATCAATGTCACCATGAATGAGTGGAAACAATTACCCAGCAGTATAAACCTCAGTTTTAGACGCAACCACAGTGGAGCTAAAAGAACATGGGAGCAAGTAAGGATCAAATATAGAAACATAACTCAGTATAATGTGGTCAGTGACAGTAAGTCTTTATTACTGTATCTGTTGTGTGGATGAAACTTAAGTAATGCGGTGCACACTGTCTGGGTGACAGTAAGTGCCCGACTACGTTGGGTCACGTTTGCTACAAGCGCTCTAACAGCTCACATATGTATCTCATGATGTATCTGATGTAAATCTCGACCTTTGGTACAGCATGTCATCTGAACAGTTTGGGATGAATATGTCCCGGAAGACTCTCTCCTAAGCCGTCATCATTTTTAATGAGATCTGATTGATCAGGAGGTGGTGCTTTTTTAGTCACTGATCTCTTATCCCGGAACCTAACCTGCTGGTTAGTTGTCCAGCATGTGTTGCTGCGGTGATACAGCTGGATCAAAAGTAAGCCAGCTTCGTAGTACAGAAAATGCAGAAGTAATTCCTAAAGTTATGCGGACAAGCGAAAGTCCAGCATCATGCATCTGAGGTTATGACCTTTTATTTGGACTTGATTTGTGGTCAATTAGAGAAATAATTCCAGAGTTATAGCCAAAAATATTATTTTTTTGTGTATAGCTCAAACAATTTTCACAATTGGATTTTAATACTGGGAGTACATGTTTAGGTCTCCAAGGGACTAGGGTTTACCTTGATACTCTGGGTTATTTAAACCCTCTTCCTGAAACCGAAAACCCTGAGTTTGCCTTATTTCAGGGTTAACTAACTCAGAGTTTTCAATAAACCTGCTTTGTGAAACGGTGTCCACCCCCATCCACGCACAGGACAAGGACAGCCAGTTTGTAAATCTTTGTTTACAAACTGTAAAAAACGTTAAAAACAGATGACGCTACAGTCTAGTTAATATATGCAATGGCAGCGGCGGATGTGTCTTTCTGCCGCCAGCCCGAAACTAGGTCAATGAGCATGTAAATGCTACGTCAATCATCAATGCGTTTACGTCTCCAAGAGGACAATCTGTATCAGATTTCACAATTATTGGATTTATGGTTTCCCCACCAGGTAGCACTTTATGCACGAAAAATCAGATCTTTGGCTACATCCCTGGAACTATTCATCTCATGACGTCAAATCAAGTGTAAATAAAAGGTCATGACCTCAGGATGCATCCTGTTCTGATGTCATACTGGGCTGGTTCAAAGTTTCAACACCAGGTGGAGCCTTGGGATTGAACATGTGAGGCTTTATATTATTCTACTGTCTCTATTTGAGTATTTGGGGATTGGGGGTGTTTGGGGATATACCCCTAGCCATTGCCTCCAACGACACAGGCCTTGTTTACTTGTAGAATCATGAAATAGAGTATTTGGATGCTCAACCTGAAAAAAGATACTAGTAATAATTGGCTAAATAGTGTTGATGATTCATTCAGCAAGCATTTGTTTGAAGATCTTTAACTACAGCCAGACAGTTTTCTCTCACACAAGCATATGGATTGAAATGCATCCATATTACTTATATTTGCTTCTTTATCAACACAGGTTTGTTTGCTTCAGAGAGATTTGAAGCATTTGAGCAGCTGATCCCAGCTGCTGCTGTGTGCACTGCCCTAAGCAGCACATGCTCTGCTGGGAGAGCTGAGGATGATGTGTTTAGACAGACAGGTGAGAGGTTACACCTTCCTCTCTCACAGAAAAATTGTTCTCAAGAGACGCATAAGTAGCTAACAATGAAGCCCAAATGCTCTATATTTTAGAAAGTATAATCAGAAATCTATGTTACATACATCAGAAGGGGAGACATGACAGCAATGTAGCAAATAATTGCCCAAATGTCACAGACAATCTACAAAATATGGCTCTTGTAATGAGAAAGGATGTAAAGGAATTAGGCTCAGTAGCAACTTTAATTATGATAATGGAATTACAATAAAAGTGGACCATTCTTTGAGTACTGCTGAATGATTCATTGTTTAACTTGCCTTCGTGTGCCGAGCAGGTTTGTCTCCATGACCAAATTCCAGAGATAACTGTGAAACTACATAACGTGCAAGAAAACAACAGATATGTAAAAGGTACACACTCAGTCTAATAAATTCCATCAGAAACTTAGTATCTCAGTATGCAGTTGGCTTTTACGACAGAAAGGTAGATTAGATTTGATCATCTGTCTGGGGCTGACGTTTTTGACTTTTCAATTTGTTTTGAATGACTTTTCTGACAAAACTTTGTATCAGAGCAGGAAGTAAGTAACAGCGAGCAGTTGTCAAGATACTGATGTAAAATTTCTATTATTATATCACTTCTGTGCAAATATTAGTTCCAATGTGTATACAATTATAAACAACAACAGCACAAAACTATTTAATGAAGCTTTAAAATTAAACTACAATTGTTCAGTGTGTTGATGTGTGTTGATGTGTTTTGAACTACATTAAACTGAAAGGGAAACAAACTGCGGTATCTTTTTAAGCATCAAGTGCCACAGAATAAAAAAACAGTAAGTCTGTCTTCGTAAGATTAGTCCCTCTAGAACCTTTGGCTGCAAAACCTCAACACGTTGGCCGATACATACTAAACTTAAGTCCTCATTATTTTAGTGGACAAACAGATAATGGCTGATCATGGCAATATTTTAAAGTGTAGTCGATCAATCTACTTTATTGTAGAATTAACTGACAAAATCTTGAGAATGCAATAGACGGGTGCTGTCAGAATGAAAATAAAAACAAGTCATTGTTATTTTTGGTTCTCCCTGTAGTCCAACTTTGCATGCCCTTCAGCATCACATGCAAATAGTTAAACTGCTGAGGATCAGAAGAAAGGCTGTCTAAGCTGAAGCTTTTAAAATAGCAAAAACCACATTGACATGAGTATATCTATGAAACCACCAGGTTTCTTTGAATTATTTTGGTGATAGAGCAGAGATTTGATAAGATGTTTTCACATCCGAATATGCATTAGTTTTCTGTTGTACAATAAATATAGACGCACAGTTTCAGGGAGACCCACTTTGTCAAGTTCTGCCCTTAATTTATCCAGTTTCCCCTCGTGAAAAGGATGTATTAGTCTGTGCAGTGCTTGATTTGCTTGATTCTACTCAAGAACCAAACAAACACTCTTCTTTTTTCCTATTTATTTCTCCAAAATTTCAGGTTTTGTGAATGGTTGATGCAGGTAAAAAACCTTAAACAAACCCATAAACAATAAAGAAATTATAAATCCCTAAACATAACCTTACATATAATTTACAAACAAAGAAACAAAATTGACACTAAGGAATTTAAGATTGTGTTGTTCCTCAATTCTCTGCTTTATTTTCTCAAACAAGATACCATTACTAAAGGCAATAAAGTGCATGTTTATCAAAGAATTTAATATAAATGAACAATTTATTTTTTAGATATTTGTACAAAGGAATAAAATACTCCTAGATAATAAAATAGTTGTAGAATAAATTTAGACGCACAGTTTCAGGGACACCTAAAAGACCTTGGAATAAAGCAGCTGTAGTTCCAAACTTGAATCAAGTCATAGCACAATATGTAAACATTATCTCTGCAAAGGCTGATAAAAGGAAGAAGGAAAGAAAAACAGAGGTTTGCCTAAGCTGCATGTTACTTCGTTTTTCGCTTCATTGGTTTATATGTATAACCATACAGTGGTGCACTTCTGATGTATGGTTAAACAAATACAGGTAGTTCAGGAGAGGTCTTTAAAATGACAATTTTAGCAACTTTGAGCAGTTTGTTACATCTATTCACAAAGTCCACCACTCAGTTTTCAGAGAATGAAACCAGGAACTGACTTAGTCAGCTTGTCAAGCTAAATATGTAACCTCTCTTTACCTTTTCAAGTCAGTTCCCTTTTAAAGCATTTCTTGTAACTGTAAAAGATCCGAATGATATTTAAAAGAAACACACTGACCTTAAGTCAGCTACTTTTGCAAGAAAAAGAACTATTATTTTGTTGAATGCAATACTGTTTTCAGGATATTTTTGTTCAAGAGATCATGGACTTGGTTTAAGTTAAAAGGGGAAACTGTGTAAAGGCTATTTATTGGCCTGATAAGATTCAAAGCAGGTGGGCTGGGTTTAGCACACCTTTGTATGCAGCCTCACTGTAAAAAAAAAGTTGGGGAAAGTTCAATCATATTGCATCACCGACATGGCTCAACCCAACCATTAACCTTTATATAAGATAGAAAAAAAAGGATTTCATTACAAAAAGGTTGGTTGCACCAAATTATAGTGTAACTAACCAAAGGAATACTTTTCACTAATTAAATACTAAAATACTTGCAGAACATAAAGTGGTTTAGTCTCATTAGTCTCTAGGAAGGAGACACAAATCAGTATTTTTAGGTGCCATTGACAGTTTAACTTTGGTTTTACTGAAAGAGGCATATGAAATGAATCACTCTGTTGACAAGATAGTGAGATATGGCTCTGTAGTCACATAACCTGAAAACCTGTTTTGCAACCTGATGGGAAAACTGGTTATGACACCTCTCAAATACTCTTCTGTTCATGCTTGATATCAACACAAACTTCTACAACCTTTTCTAAACTATTATTAATGTAAACAACAGAAAATACAGTTCAATTTAATTGATAGTGCACATTTAAATCACCTGCCTTTGACCAAAGTGCTGTACAACCAGTAATGTAGTCCAGGGTACACACAGATATTTGTATATATACAAAGTATACCCACTTATTTTTCAGTCAGCATTGAGTACACCCACTTTTTAACCCCCTGTGATGTCTGCCATTCAGTTGTATCTGCGAGTCTAAAATGATGAGGCCATAATCCACTTTATCTCCCTCTAGATGGAAAGTATTCACTTCCTTCACTGATTAAATTGGTTAACTTTGAAATCGGTATAAGGACTGATTTAGAGACAGTGTTTTCATGGAAAACAATGTTAACATTTGAACATATATTTATAGGTTAACTTAAAAAGATCAATTTTTTAATATGCACGATGAAACAAACAATTAAAATGAGTTTTTACAAACGTCCATATGATTTTATGTCAATCAGTAACTAATAATACGAACGCCACACTAGCACGGTTAGCGAGCGGTTTTGTTAACTTTAGACAACTTTAATAAGGGCAAAAGTTTGGGAGTATACCCAGTTCTTAAGGGACCACTAGAACATTGTGTACAACAGTAGTGGCCACATAAAATGAAAGTAACGTAAGTAAAACCAATAAAAATAGATACATTTTTGCAAAAAAAAGAAAAAGTAAAAATAAATTAAAAATTAACAAATGTGTTTTAAAACAGTTACTGAATCTCATGCTCATTATGTGTATGCAGCAGCCCTGTTTCCACCAAGAGTCCAGTTTTGGGAAAGAAAAGCTTGGTGCGGTTTGATGCCATATATCCTTATCTCTGCTTAATTTCCACATCCAGCAGTACCCTTACCTGCTCAGCAGTCTGGCAATAACATAATTATCATTACAGTGTTGTGAGACTTACTTTTAACAATAACCATTGAAACCCCGATTCTTTATTGAAAACCAGAGAACAGAAAACAAGATCAGCCCCTTTAAATGAAACTAGAATTTATTCTAAGTTCAGGGGACAGGTTAAGCTAGGGAGCCAAAGTGCGGTCCTCATGATCGACCATTTTACAACTTTTAGCTGCATCCCATCTCCAGCACACCTGTATCCAATATATAGCTCATTAGGCAGCCTTTGCAGGAAACAGCCATTTGGTTTGCAGGATAGTAACCCTCGACAAATGGACTTGTGCACAGCTGGATTAAGCAATGCCTCAAACTATTTGATGTTGTAACAAACAAAAAGAATAAATAAAACTGGACAGGTATTATAGATGTGAGAAGGGGTACCACTGCTGACCCATTAGATCAGGATATGCTGCTGAAAGTTTGTGAATGTTGAATGAAAGTAACACAACAGACTTGACACCCTGCGTTATGATCTGGGGTGTCAAGGAGAACCCAAATACAAGAAGGGCAAATGATCCATAAACTAACAACTAATGATCCAGGCCTCAACAGAAAACCAGGGGAGTTTAAATTTACAAAAACCAAACAAGAAACAGGTGAACACAATGACTAATCTACCCAGGTGCACTAACAAACAGAGGTAAAACAGGAAAAAAGGAACACCACAAAAAAGACAGAAAACTAAGAAACCAACACTGTATGAACACAGTATGCATGGAGCTTTCTTTGCAGGTCTTACAGGTGACAATATAGCAATAAAATGGACGAATCAGCCAAGTAAAAAAAAAACAAAATCATGATGATCTGGACATTGTGGTCTTGTTGTAGAAACAGAGCCATTTTGTTCTTAAGGTCGTCATGACAACCATCACCCAATCATTGGCATGGTTGCATGTTTCTAAAAATGTCAGGCTTTGACTTTCCAGGATTTGAGAAGCTGATATACCAACAATTCTTATATGTCTTTAAAGGCTTTGGAAATTGGTGCCTTTCACTATGGCTGAGTTGATTAATGTTATACACCGTAACATAAATTGAGAAATGATTCACAAGCAATTGTTAGCAATGGCCATATATTGACTCTAAATTATAAGTGAGGAAATTTGAGCTTCCAGTAAACAAGGTACCCTTGATGTCTAAGACATTTACAATATTTCCACAAGGTTCTCAGCAGGACCTAACTGACATACATAACACATCATTGTATGGTCTTGTAGTGTGGGTCTGTAACTGAGCCTTTTTTATTTTTATTCACTGCAAGTGTAGAGGAATTCTAGATTTTCAGTAGATATAAGTGTATGCACATTTTTTTTTTGTTCTTTTAGAAGATGTGTATAAGAACATTGCCAACCAAACTCTTTTGCGACTTGAATAAAACAACAACACAAATGTGTGTGTAACTACCATCCTCGACATATTTTGCTTTTTGCAATGGTTGTTTGAGCATGATGAGGAGAGTTTAGTTCCAACCATATCCTGTCAGAACGTTGACTCATCTTTTAGGGTTCTTATTTTGTATATTTTTAAAGCAATTATTCTGCAAATAAATCATACACAGCTTTTAGCGATGAGCATCCCAGAGATTGTGTTTTGTTTGCATATTTCTTTTGTGTACATGTATGCATATAAAAAAACAAACAATGAGGAGACACAGCCATCAAAGGTGGATGAATTTCCAGTGCAACATTTATTGTCAGTGACAGACAAAGCCAGACAAATCCCCATTACTACCTGCATGAGACTGTATGACCGTTTTGCAAGCTGTAATGTAAAAGATAGAAGGGAGTCCGAAGGAATTGCTTGCAAAAGCAGTTGGTAACCAAAAGATACTGGGACACAGCTGGCTCAACAAGTTGGTCAGCCAGCCTAGCAGATGCTAGTGAACATAATGGGTGTAAGAATGATCATATTTATTATAAAATGATTATCTAAACAAGAAAAACATACTAAATCAAACCCAATATATATTCTTAACATTTATTTTTTAATTATTTAATTGAAATTATTGTAATTTTTTTTAATACTGGGAACATAAGATTCGTTGGATTTTTTGCGTGAACTTGAAATTGTGAGTCGAGCACTGAAGTCAATCACAGAAGACGGTAATGAGACGGCGCTAGGACCCGGAGTGCAGCTCCTCCAGGAAGAGGGCGTCGGCTTGTCAGGCCGGTGGTGAAGGAGGAAAGAGCAGAGACCGCCGAGCTGCTCGCGCACAACCGCGAGGACCTGATAGCGGCGCGAGCGATGCTAGTCACGGGCTGAGAGGAGACAGACTCAACAGAAACAGCTCTTCCAAATAATATCGTCTTGTTTCAGCGGGTGAAGAAAAGCACAGCGCAGCGAGCATGTCGGTGCTAGCTCTCCAAGAGTATGAATTCGAGAGACAGTTTAACGAGGACGAAGCGATACGATGGATGCAGGAGAACTGGTGAGTCTGGCGGCTCTTTTTTTTTTTTTATAATTCCACATCACAATAACCAGCATATGCAAACGTGTCTTTGTGCTAAATATGAAGCGGATGCTGAAACGGCGCGCATACATCAGCTTTGCTTGCAGGGATTAAAACCTCGTCGTATCTGCCTTGTTTTGTCAACCTCTCTCACAAGATGCAAATTACTGGACGTGGTTAAAATGACAGAAACGGGCCTTTAGCAGCGCGAGAATACAACCTTCTGCAGTCTGTACAACAGGACATAAAGTATAATATGGCTTGAACTTTACACTGTACGTCCTTAACGGGTTGGATTTGTCCTTGATATCCAGTCATTTATTCTCCTGGCATCACTACCTTTGTAAAGGGCATCCATGCTCCAGCTGCCCCGTTCGCCCAGTCACTGGACCAGTTTATTAAGCCAAACCTCTCCATATGCTGCTGCTCATCATTCTTCTCTTGTCATGTAGACGCTTTATCATTCAAATGAGGAAGACTGCTTGGAAACCACGTGCCAGTCATCTCATGAAGCTTTAAAGCAAACTGATAATAAAATATGTAATTGGATCTTGTGTTGTTACTAAAAAAAGTTTTTTTTCTCTCCCTTTTTTGTTTATAATAATAAAATACTCTATTGATTGATGTGGTAGATGATATGATATCACATAATACAAAAGGAACAAAGGTGGTGCTTTTTAACATCTTTATTTTCCAAGTCGTGAATATTCAGTACACAAAGCAGAGAAATAAAAGAAGAAAAGCTAAATTAGGCACAATATATTGATTTTAAAAGCAGTCTGCTTCATGTTTTTGCTTAAAGAATTAAATTAGCATCTCTAATCCAAATATTTCTATTAAATTAATAGCTATTGCTAAAGTAATCTAGTTAGATTTCCGTGTTTATTTACTTGTTTTCCTGATGAAGGCATCTATAAATTAAATAAGCTGTTACCAAACAACTCTTATCACTGTCCCTGAGTAGTGTTGATCCATAAATCAGGAATAAAATCATGATGTCATTGTTTGCCTATGGTGGAGTCTGTCAGAGTTTGCCCAAGCTGCAACGTTACATTACTCAAATGATTAAATATGACCGTTGCTCTTCATCAAATATTGCATTTTGCACTGATATATTTCTCAACTAGGTCACGTGCTGGTCCATCCATCCTCTGCATGGGCTCATTGAAGGGTCGCTATAGTCCAGGTTCATTCCAGGTTGATCAAGAAATGGCTCTTAGCACAACAAAATGAGTCATGCGTAAAGTTGGCATAAGCTTCATTAAGCATTCAGAGGCAGTGGGTTAGTAAAAAGCAGGAGAGGGCGAGCAAGGCTGCTTCACTGACTCAGTTTGAACTGACTGTAAGAAGAGTCACATTTAATGAATTAGTTATTTCACAAACTTCCCAAAATAGAGCTCTTGCAGGCAATTTTAAACATATTTTTGTTTTTATTCATTGAAATGAAGCATGTGTCTGTGTGTAGCTGGAAAAAAGGGGAGGCAGCATGGTTGCAGTGTGTAGGAGCTGTCCATACTGTGGTACTGACAACTGACCAATAACGTTCATGTTCTGATGTCTGCTGACAGAGCGTTAGCCAATCACATTGCAGCTGATCTGTGTCACCTTCTTTGTTGTTCTTGTGTTGGAGGATATCAGACTTAGCCAGTGCACATTTTCATCTGAAGCAACAGCAAATGGGATTTGATAAGTTGTTTATTACATCTGTAGTGTACACAGAGATACCTATTTATAGCTCAAGGGTGAGATTTTCAGATAAGATTATGTAAGTAATGCAGTTTATTTTTAGGCAGAAAATTAAATATTTACCTTTAGATTAGATGTAGACATTCGCCTGTCCTATGTTTGTTTTACATATTGATCAGGTCCTGACTGTAAATAGCTGCAGTTTTGAAGTTTTAGCTCTCTGAAGGAAAATCATTATTCGCCAGAATTGTAATACACACAAAAAGTTGGATATCAGAATTAGTCAAGAAAATATAAGCTACATGTAAATCCCAATTTCAGTCATCGCATATTTAAAAATGTACATAGTCAGAATCTAGTTATTTAAAAAAAACATAAATGTATCACTTAAACCTATATGTGTTAACGGTTGGTCATGTTGCCATAAGAATAAAATATAACTTAACAGTTTTTATTCTAACTCATTGTGAAGAATAAGATTATAAACTTATTGGCTTTATTAAAATTCCCCACTATCCGCCTCATAGTGATAACAAATGACATACGATATATGCTCTCTCCTAATAATAGATAATGTAACAGTAATAATGCAGTCACTAATTTTATCTGCAAGAACATTTTAAGCTGTGACAGCAATAGAAAGCATACTACTAGCCACCATAGTGCTACTATGTTAAAGGTGCACTTTAGGAAATGCAAGATTTTACCTCCATCAGCAGAGAAGTGTGTGTGGGATAGATCTGTCCACAAGCTTGTTTTTGCTTTGCAGACCTTCAGCAAAGTGTGTGAAGATGGCAATGATGCCAGTGTGCATGCATAAGGATTAAAGACATTTGCAACTTGCACATGCAAACATAGTATACTTTTGCAGAAAGCAGCTTTATTCATTGACTTTATGTGACAAAGTATAAATATTTGCTTTTTATGATAGCAATAAAATAATCTGCACAGTAAATTCTCTGATCTACTGCTGTACTTATTCATTTGTAACTTGCAGCTCATTTTTCAATCTCTATGTAGGGAAAATAAAAGAAATACGACTGTCATATTTTCATTAGGGCTGTAAGAAAATATCGATATACTTTTATATTGCAATATTTTTAAAAAGACAATATATCAATGTGCAAAACAACTGTATTGATCTATTTATGAGCATATTTTTACTCCTGAGGCAGATTTAAATTTTTTTTACTAATCTTGTACACAGTGTTTTTCAAATGTTATTTTTTATTTTAGAAAAATGGACACACCCCACAGTTCTTTTTCAGTAAGTTGGGCATTTACTAGGCTGTGAGTTTTCTTTCTATTCTACTTTCTATTAAATTCTATTAAAGAAAAATAGCAATTTATCGCCTTGTTTATAGCATCACAATATATCGCTATATATTGTATTGCTACCTCTGTATTATAATACACACCATATCGCCAGATTCTTGCTGATACACACCCCTAATTTTCATGTTATTAATACAGGTAATGTTTTCCCAAAATACAAGAAACAGTAAAAACCAAAACTTTTTCTCAAGCTTTTTTAATTTAGTTTATTTCTGGTAGTGAAGCCGTTTTGTTTATCTAAAACAAAACAAAGTAGTTTTACTTTGGGAAGAACTTTAGTGTCCCTACAGTCCCAGCTACACTCATTAAAACATCAAGGCATCTGTGCATATTGCATACATACTGTGTGTGCATGTCATTGTTTTGCAGGGAAGAATAGAGGCTGGTACTCTGATCTCGTCTTCCCAGGAGACAGCCCCACATTGTAAAGCAAGCAATTAAGGATGAGAAGGAAGTAAACATGTACTTAACTGTTGCTGTACTACAACATAGCGCTGCTCGCTTTATTTCGCTGTATAACATCTTATCAAAGTGGACATTGGAGTTATGGTACAGCTACTGTAAATTGTAACTCATAAGAAAGGGATACCAACATATGCAACTCTTCTATTGCAAACGACTACCGGTACTTGGACAAAAAAAAAAAAAAAAAAAAGGCAGACATTTAATAATTTAACTCTAATAAAACTAGACTAAACTTCACCTTTTAAGGTGAAGTGGTTGAACTGTAATGCTAAAGAAAGCTAAAATGATCATGAAACTGTCTGAAATCGTAAAGCAGAAACGGATGCTTAAACAGTGTGAAAAAGGTTGAAGGTTTAGCAAAACTTAGCATAACTGAGTTGAAAAGGTTTGAAACCAGCTTGTTGAACAATTTGTATAAAGCCTAAGTCTAAACCTTAAGTC
>JBAMHX010000008.1:10683884-10698148 GCA_037177515.1 Pseudomugil tenellus | reverse complement strand
GTTTTTTTTTTTTTTTTTTTTTTTTTTTTTTTTTTTTTTTTTTTTTTTTTTTTTTTTTTTTTTTTTTTTTTAAATTTTATTTTGCAGTGATGCTTTTGGTGTTTACTCTTCCAGTCACAAAGACAGCTTCCATCCATACAGCAAGCATGAAATCTCTGCTGATTCCATTACTCCTCCATGCTGATCCTTCCCAAAAGTGCACTGACGCTGTGGTTTTTTCATTTGTGCTGCCTCTGGCCTCTTTGACAAACAGCTGAGTCAAGCCTTTTGCTGCAGCCCACTAATACACACATAGCATCCTATGTAGACACAAGTCTTAGTTCCAGTTTGCTTTTAAACTGGATTCTGACACCTTTTATTCCAGAATGGCTTATAACGTTTATATTGTCTTATCAAAGAATTCCTTGAAAATAAGCTTTAAACACTTTAATGAAATGTAATGGAACTGCAGCCTGTTCCAGATAGTGTAATGTCATGTTTTTAATATGTTGGGTGGGCCTGATCATTGGCCACAGTGGAGCAGAGGAGGTACAGGAGAGAATGTGAAAATTGAGTGAATTCCCATTGGTGTCTCAAGAAAGTGTGTTAATTTCAGACAACATAGCTGACTTTTTTTCATGTTTTCATCTATCTGACACAATGGAGCGTTTAATTTTTT
This sequence comes from Pseudomugil tenellus, assembly GCA_037177515.1. NCBI lineage: Eukaryota > Metazoa > Chordata > Actinopteri > Atheriniformes > Pseudomugilidae > Pseudomugil > Pseudomugil tenellus. Next base: position 10,697,490 of record JBAMHX010000008.1, on the reverse strand, counting down.
TAAAAAGCCGCATGCTTGTGCAGTATTTGTCACCTGCATGCATGAGAGAGAGCTGTGAACTCACAGTTGTGATGAGAAGGAACACATTTCTCACCCAGGCTGGATCACTGATCCCGAGACTTATTTTAGGACAAGTCACCAAATCTAACAGTAGAAAATCTAACTTGCATATGGAAAGATTTGTCCAGCCTTTTTCTATCCTCTTGTCCAAAATAACTAAAAGGATTCCAAATGTTAGCTTTCCAACTTCGAGTAAATCTCAAGCTCTGTAACAGTAGGTCAAATTATATACAGATTACAGACTTTATAGTTCAGTGGTGGGCAACTCCCGTTCTTGATGGCCGTAGTCCTGTGAGTGTTGTGATATTCTCTGCTGCAACACACCTGATTCACATCAGACTTAATTAGGAGACTTGTGATATCAAACTTGATATCACTCCCTCCAAACAAAGCCAAGAAAAACATTTTTCTTTTTTTGTGCACTTAATGCATCAAAAGTACATTGGCTATCTCAAACTAAATGTTATGCTGCAGTAGCAAAATAATGATTTATAGTTAGGACTATAAAAGTATTTACTGTCTCTCTTTCTCCATTTCAACCACATTCTGGAATAAGCAACAACCATTATAGTATTGCCCTAAAATAGTCACCAAGGTCACACAACTGTCAGAATTAAAACTAATATTGGAAAGCTTCTAAAGATTCACATTTCTTTCTGTTTGAAGTTGTCTGCAAATGCAAAAAGCCTAAATGGAAAAATGGAAAAATTCTACCTCTTGTCTGTGAATTGCTGTTATGGGCTCCAGCTTCCCTGTGACCTTGAATTAGATTAAGCGGTACAGAAAATGAACAAAAAACTTCTACCAGTGCTGACCTGGGAATGTTCCTGTCAGTGCCTTTCTGGAAAAGTGACAAAGGTGCTCATTTACGCTGTAAGATTGATGTAAAGTGATCCACGTCAGAAACGGCTATGACATTTTTGTGACTGAACAGTAACTGGTTCTTCAGGGCCTTTGCACAAACATTAGCCGCACCTCCCCCATCTCTATCACCTCAACCATCTCTTCATTTTTCATTTCATTTTCATACTCTTCATTTTTTTCTGATGACAGGATAATTAATCTTCTAAATATACCACAAAAGGCATTGTATAAATAATAAATCTGTGCTTAGTTACTGTATATGAATAAAATCAAGGAAAGGAATTAAGTCAACAGTATAATTTTGTCTAGATATTTACCTGCTTCATGTTAAACTATGTTGGTTCTTATGTTAAGACCCTTTCTTTGCCAAGGTTTCATAAAGACCTTCTGCGCATGCTCGATTAGTGTCTGAAGTCATTACAATTTCACAATGACTAATGACATTGCCTCATTTTATTTAACATTGTAAATATGTTATTTTAAATCCTTTGTCAACGTCTTTGAAAGACTTTAAATAGGATCCAGAAATCTAGACTTACTGTAAGGCATCTTGGCAGCATGTCACCAATTCATTGCTCGAAAGATGAAATCAGATTAAAGTTGCAATGTGTTAAGGTTTGATACCTTTTAATAATTTATCTTTATGTTCTCTTTCAGAACCTACTTTTTGCAAATTTTGTGGCAATGCATACTTTATATGGGCGTTAAAAAAACATCCTGCATGTCTTTGTAACTATTCCTTTGACATTAAAGATGAAAGGGAGTCGTTTTACAAATGCTAATGACCAGTTGTTTAATATATAAAAAACAAATGGGAACAAAAAACCTCAATTTATTATGAGGAGTGAAATTATCTAAGTTATCTAAACACCTGATAGTTACCCAGCTTATTTAAAACAAACTTTGATAGCTAAACCCAACAATGCCTATGTCGTATGAAGCAGCTTGGGGTGTATCCCAGAACGCCCCAAATCCTCTTATTCCCCAATCCTGGAATAGACACAGTACAATAATATAAAGCCGCACTAATTCAGTCACAAAGCTCCACCTGGTGTTGAAACTTTGACCCAGCCCGGTATCAGGAGAAGATGCAACCTGAGGTCATGACCTTTTATTTGCACTTGATTTAAGGTCAATGAGACTAATTGTTCCAGAGATGTAGCCAAAAATCCGATTTTTTTCTTCATAAAGCAGTACCTAATAAAGAAACCATAAATCGCAAAATGTTAAATTTGGATACAGATCGTCCTTTTGGGAACATAAGCTGATATACCGAGTATCAAAATCCAGTTTGTTTGAGTTATCGCGCTCACACGAAGGATATCTGGTGGTGGCAGGGGCGGCTGTCGTGATGAAACCGTAATATTCCAGACACTCCGCATTCAGGGATATAATAAATGGAGAAAGTGTCCCATAATGCTAAAATGTTAAGTTATTTGTTTGCTTGATTCCAGTTTGTAAAAAGAAATTTCTAATATTCATTCAAACATAGCATTTATTCTCTTTTAAATGTTAATTGTAAAAAGAAAAGAAATAAAAAGAAGAGAGACTGTTGATAAATTTTCCTCTGGGTTGTAGATGGGCTACATTTAACCATGCCGTGTTGTGTATCTGTGCAGGATTTCATTATGCTTACAAATTAAACCTGACACTGGAGAATCACAGCTCAGGCTATATAATCACTCTAACCTTTGACCTTTGGGCTTGGATGGCAGTACACGGAAGAGGAACATTGAGATTGTTTCTTTTCTGCAATCCCCTCAACAACCCTTCAGTATGTAGGACACTTTGTGTTGTGTGTTGCTCTGTTCTCCCCTCCTCCCTGTGTGATGGAGAAACAGTGATGTCATTCTGCAGTCCAACCCCGTTGTCATTCTGTGAAAGCAGCTCTTTTTGACTTTGACCGATTTGCTTTGTCCTTTGTTCTGCAGAGGTGGACCATTTCAGTCTGTGGGTTTCTTGCAAGATTGTTGCGATGCCCAGCATTATTCTCATAACAGATAAAAAACAGCCAATGATGTCTTTGATTTTAAACAGCCTGCAGTGTTATAGTGTATCTTTGGTCTTTTTCTCACCAACTTACCATCATTCTGTCAGCTTCACATTATTTGCATTACGTTCAACAATGTGAGATTTTGAGTGCCTTTACCAAATTTTTAATGGGTTCTTTGTTGAGCAACAACAAACAAAGGTTTTCTTTCATGCACAGCTGCACACTTAATCAGCAAGATCAGGTAATTTATTATGTTGGAGTGCTGTGCTGGGGCTGCAAAACCAAATATGATGAGTCAAAAAGATGTATATGCTGCTTGAATTGGTTAACAATAATTTGGAGCCTTACTTGCTTAACTAACTACTTGGTCACTGTTGTGTCCTGTTTTTTTTGTTTTTTTTTACACTACCAAATGTATTATTAGCTTTTTGTAACGTCAATATATTAAAAAAGCAGTGTACATGAAGGCTAAAATTGAATCATTATGACAAAACTTAATTTTCAGCATTTGCTACAACAGCAAATGGAAGCTACAAACTTTAAACACCTGCAGTCAGAAGGATAACTGCATCGTGGGGACTGGCATCGGAAGCAAAGGGATAGCCAAACTCCTCAATCACTCCCTGTAGGCAGGAAAGTTTAGTCCAACAGAAGGGCTGGGAGAGCTCCCATGCATATGCCTGTATATTATTTTTATTTATTTATTTTTAACTCAGTTTTGCTTATATATTGTCTCATTTTGACAGAAAACTTGCTTGTTTGTCTCCTGATAGTTGATACATCTCATACACATTCGGGTCATTTTACTTTAACTTGCCATTAATTACTTGTGTGAACATCAGTCATATTTATGCAGAGGCTTGAAAAAGGTTTGACAAACTAATTAGACCCCTCAAACTTATCATACTGAATAAACTTTTTACCTTCAACTCATTTCGGTTACTTTGTTTTGTACTCAGTACAGAAAATGTTTTACACAGTGCTGTTTTTAGTGTACTGTAACTTGCACCTGTCTGCTTTTGGTCTTGTTTAGCATTTATTTCCTGAAGTCAGCCATCTCTACTCTGTAATGGTGCTTATTTATGTGGTAATCCTCTTTACATTTACTGCATTTAGATGTGTTTTTATAGATTTCATTTCATTTTGCTAAAAGAATAGCATTGAAGAACATAGTTGTTGAGAAAAATACATTATATATATATATATATATATATACACACATACATACGTTTGGACACACTTTCACATAGAATTTAATGTGAAAGTCTGTCCAAACCGTTCAAACCTTTGACTAGTAGTGTGTGTATTTATATACTACTACTACTAATAATAATCAACATTAAGTTTAGAAGGAACGAAGAAACACTGGTGCAGTTGGGGGCAATGAAGGGGGAAGGGTTTGTAGGGGGTGTGGGCTCTGAGGGTGTGTGCCCTGTCTAGGCTACCCCTCAGTAGGGTGGGACACAGCCTTGGTATATAGATATAGATAGATAGAATTTAAGACACAAGCACCCTTCAACTGAATGTAGTTAATCTAATAGGAAGTTAGTCGAAAGTTTCATCTTGTTTCTTTTTGTCTTTTTTGGGTTTGCAGGAAGAAGTCATTTCTGTTCTCTGCGCTGTACGCTGCATGTATCTTGGGAGGCCGTCATGTCATGAAACAAAGGGAGAAGTTTGAGTTGAGGAAACCCCTGGTGCTATGGTCACTCACTCTTGCTGTGTTCAGGTAAGATGACTAAGCAGAAGGTAGAAACTATTTAAAATGAAATCCTGATTATTTTATATAAAAACATGTCAGTTTGATCAGCATTTTGATTAATATTATTTAATGAATATATCTTTTGGCTTTCCACCATAGCAAGAAATGTTTTTGTAGTTTTTAACACTATTTTACTGTTTCAAAGGGCTCAAACAGTTTCAGCATTTAACTATATAGTAATTTTTCCATAGTATTTTTGGAAAACTGAATTCAGTGACAGTAATGTACTTGTCCGTTTTATTTAGCTAACTTTCCTTACCTGCTTGTTTGTGTATAAAGAGCTAAGAATGGTAAGCAAAGCTAAAAAAAAAAATAAATGGGCTATTTGTGCCAAGCTCTCCTTATAATATAATACAGTATGTATGACCTTTGAAATATCCAAATATGTCTTGAGACAAATAAAAACTGTAGGCCTTTTATGTGCTATGATGGCCAGTAATACAATGTCTGTATCCATAAGTGGGCTAAGATACAGATTAGTAACACTGATCAGATAGTAAAACCTGATGCCAAACTGTGATCAGCATCATTCAAACACTGTATTGTTGTTTTGTAATCTGAAATCAATGATCAACACAATGCCTTGTGATGCAGCACACCTGTAGAAATCTCTCTCTTAACACACTTTGTTGTTTCCTCTGTGTGATGTGTAGACGGCTCATAAAGTTGTCGATCATGTTCTTTGAATGATAAAAATTTTGTCCATTAAAGTTCTGCACATCTACACATTTTTATCAGCATAGATAAGCAAAAATGAAGACCGCAGACCTTGTTGTAGTATGAGTAAGCATACCAACTTTTTGTATCTGTCTTCTCTTTTTTCTCATAGTATATTTGGTGCCATCCGTACTGGGAGCTACATGATGTACATTCTGATGACGAAAGGGCTTAAACAGTCTGTCTGTGACCAGAGCTTCTACAACGGGCCAGTCAGCAAGTTCTGGGCATATGCCTTTGTTCTTAGTAAAGCACCTGAACTGGGTAAGTTGAAACCTGCTGATGGTTTGTCTAATACGGTCTGTATAGTGGTTGTATTACAGTGCCATGCAAAAGTTCAGGCGAAGCAAACTCCTGTGTTGAATAACCAAAAAGCTTAAAAGGATGCGTACCACTGTGGAAGCAGACGTCCTCTGATGTCGGATAAGTAAATTCCTAAATCCAGACGTAGATAATCGCTAAAAGATCGCTGTTACATCTAATCCATGGATCACTTTAGGTAAATCTCTTACGCAGATTCATTCATTTTTAAGTAATGAAACCGATGATCAGATAAAGAGACAACAAAAGAACTGAACCAATCACACCCCTTTTGTTTACGGCAAATATTTTAGTGAAGCTGGTTTTAGTTTTATCTTTGCATCAAAATGGCAAAACAGCAAAGAAAGCTTCCTCCTTCCTACCACCCATTTTGGCATCATACGTTTTGAATGTTTTCTTTCTTTTTTGGGCTTTTCTTATATTCTTGGAATATCGTATAACAGAGTGTCATTTACACTCTTTTGCCTGAACACATAGCAGCTGAATGGAGGACTAAAATTTAAACAAAGGAAGCAAAGGAAAAATAAAAATATGGCATCCAGATTGGATGATGTGAAAAAATGAGTGTGATTACAAGAAGAAATCATAGAGCAAAAGTTATTTTGCTGGGAAAGAGAACGCTGATAGATGTTGTCTGGCACTGACATGAAAAACACATGATCTAAAACGGCATAAAGAAACATGTGCAGCTTAAATGTATGAAGCTACACTTATAATCTGTTTTATTTTCCTTAAAAATCCAGACTAGTGGAAATTCAGCTTGGGTGGTAACTTTAGGAACCTACCGGCAACATTGGCAGGGGATCAACAAATGAAATTACAGCCTTGTGTAATTGGAACTATCCTACTTGATTTCTTAAAGGTGTCTGTGACCTCCATTCCAGTCCCGTGGTAGAGATGGTGAGCGCTGTTAGTAATATACTTTTGTTCCTATCCGATAGGAAAAAGACATCAAATAATTCATTATTATCATTATTATTAAAATACTTCCACCACACTGGTGTTAACAGCAAACACAAATGTAAATCCTTGGTAACATAAGTTTGGATACAAGTTTATTATAAGTAAATTAATTTACCTTCATAAAAAGCAAAATCCCTCCATACTACAGATGTTGTAGGGAGGATATTTAGCTCACTTCTCACTGTTCATGTTTCCCTTTTTTACATTCTGTCAGCCTTATATTTGAGCAGAAAATCTATGACATTTCTGAATTAATTCAGAATCTCCCCCCTTTTATTCAGTATTCTGCTGGGAATAAAAACTTTTTCCAGTGCCGCCTTCCCTCCACTCATTTTGTTGTCGTTCCTGTGCTGCCTGTAACATCGGTGATCTTGGAACTGTGTCACAGACGGTCTGTGTCCAAACACTCCCTCAAATAAACTCGGATATTAAGTTTCATTGCATATTTCCTGTTGGAGAGTGTTTTCTTGTAACTGTAGCATTTCTAGTGACTAAAAATAACAGCTGGACAGGTTTATCCACTATATTTCTTTCTCTGTTGTGATTGGTTTAACATGAACTGCAGTGGTTATTTGATGAGAACAGCAATGAGTGTTTTCTTTACTCTTTCTCCTGAAAGGTGCGATAAATGACACTCTTACTTGGCACGCTGCCCTTTTGCTAAACATTGCAGTGTTTGTCTGCCAAAAGCCTTGAGATTCACCAAAGCTTATTTAGCAAATATCTTCAGCGTATTTGACAGCAACTTGAGTTATATCCAGTAATTTGTTTTAGTGCATAAATGCTAACCATGTTTTATTTTCTTCTTTTCCTGTCTCTTTTTATCCTCCTCTTAATTTCTACTCTCCTACCGACAGGTGACACTCTGTTCATTGTGCTGAGGAAACAAAAACTCATCTTCCTCCACTGGTACCACCACATTACCGTGCTGCTCTACTCCTGGTATTCGTACAAAGACATGGTGGCTGGGGGTGGATGGTTCATGACTATGAACTACCTGGTCCATGCAGTCATGTACTCTTATTACGCCTTGCGGGCGGCCGGCTTTAAGGTTTCACGCAAATTTGCCATGTTCATCACACTGACCCAGATCACCCAGATGTTGATGGGCTGCGTGGTCAACTACCTGGTGTACTCGTGGATGCAGCAGGGCCAGGAGTGTCCATCCCACATGCAGAACATTGTCTGGTCCTCCCTTATGTACCTCAGCTACTTTGTGCTCTTTGTTCAGTTCTTCTACGAAGCCTACTTCGGCAAGTCCAAATCATCAGCTACGGCTGTTGGCAAGAAACGCGAGTAGAAGAATCCCAAAGAATGGGAAGAAGGGAGATAATTGGGGAACAAAAGGGAATGGGAAATGGAGATTGGGGCCAATGACTCGAGAGAGGAATGGGTTGGAATGACAGATCTGACTTGGAGTCTGGGGTATTGTGGGGGTGGAAGGGTTATGGAATGGTTGGCGTATGTGCTTGAGCATTACTACTAATGTGCAGATCTAAAGAAAAAAAAAAGAAACAAACAAAAAAAAAGAACCTTATCAGAGGTGATGTCTCTCTTCAGCAATGCTGAGAAAGCAGCGCCACCATAATCAAAAGCCATCACGAGTTGTTCAGTTAAAAACTTCCCCTTATTATATTAAATACTTTTTAAAAACCTAGAATATGTCAAATGAATAAACTCATCAAATTAAGATAGATTACATCTGCCACAAGCATCTTTATTTGATATTGGGAGAAAAAAAAGTACACACAGTATGAAGATGGATGGCGTTGACATTACGTGACCCATCTGAGTTTTTGTCTGTCTGTTGTTAGTGTTTGTTGTTTTTTTTTTTTTTGGTTTAATCTCTGAAAGATACATTTGGTGACACTGGTGAGGGAGTGAAAAGCTGAAATGCTTGTGGTCTATGTAAACTAATGGGGTGAACAGCACTGAATCGTTTGTCTTACATTGTGAAATGTAGTCATTTTCTCAGGTCTTAGGCTATGTCTCACTTAATATAATATGCATATCAAAACAAACAAACAAAAAAATTAAACAAAATATGTGTTTATCACCTGCTCTGGTTTACAGTATGACTGAATTTCTTTAGAATGGTTGATAATCTGAAAAAATATTATGAATGAAAGAACGAAGTTGATTGGACTGCCTGACTAAGATGAACATAATGCTCCTGCCCTTGGTTGGAAACGAATGCTGTCAGTGCTCTGCTTCACTTCTTGTTTTGAGTTTGCAGAAGTTGCCCACCACACTTTGGCAAACGGCCTGCTATCTAGGTCCTAACACGTAAATAGTGTAATAGGCTCCCTACCAGTCTGTTGGACACCGAGTGCTTAAATGAAAGGCAAACATATTCATGTTTAGCAAAAGAGAAAAAAAATCAAACATACAAATTGTCAAAATCTGCTGTATTGAAAAATAGTATGTATCTTTACTGGTGTCTGTTGTGCTATTGTGCATTTGCACTGTTTCAATGTCAGAAAACAATTGTTGCTGAGAAACTTAACATGTGAAGAAAGTGTGAAAAAAATGGACTTGTGGTCATTTTTTTTGGTCTGTCTCCAAATGGCATTTCTCATTCATAAGAATAACATCAGTGTTTTTCTGTCAGAAGTGACAAACAAACAAAAGTTAACATACTGCATTACAATACGACACCATCTAACTTAAATGCTAATTGTTTACTTTGTATTGGACATAAATCTTTATTACACTCAAAGATAAATTTACAGAGAAAGTAGGCAGTCAGAGACCCAAACAAGGTATTTTTCATAAACTCTTGTGTTGGACAGAAAATGATGCCGTATCCGACTTGCTATGTAGGTTCAGTGTCCATTTAGATATTTTGTTCTGATGAGTGTTGCAACAAAATCCATGACTCATCAGAATTTGTGATGGCAGGGGGGCTATCTTATATTTATCTACCTATGTCTTTAAAATACAACCAATGCTTTGAAAATACATGTTTAAAAATGACAATTATAAAAAAGAAAACATTTTTAGGGTTTTTTTTAATCCCTCTTATGTCACTCTTGTGACATGTTGGCCCAATGCCTCTTGCAAGGATCACAAAAGTCACTTTCTGATCGCCAGCAGAATGTGTGACTTCATTTTCATTATAATGAACTAATATTATAATTTCCCTACTGATGGACTAATGTTTATCATTCATTTCAGTGTTTTCAAGACCTGGCTTGTCTTGCATAATAAATTGACTAAAAAAAATGTGTATAACATATAATATGCAATGGCTAGCGCCCCCTGGGGTCACATTTTGAAGGGTGACAGATTTTGTTGTGTTTAATATGAGGGTAGCTGTGGGAGCTGACAAGAGCTTTTATAAAGATTAAGGTAAGTGTCACCTTAAATTCTTTTTAAAATGTGAATTGCTAGCTTATTTGGCTAGATAGCTAACGGTGCTCTGTTGTGACAAACTTGATAGACATTAGACTGTGACAATTAGCCTAACCTACATACTTTTTTCTTTTCTTTTTTTAATCTTATCCTTTCAAATTAAACCAGAAAATGTGGGTTTAAACCGTTGCTTTGCTATTAATGCTGCTTTTATCACCTTTGTTGTAAATTTTATCAATCGACACTCAGTATTGACAATGCAAAAGTAGGTTATATGTCTGTTATTTTGTAAGAAATTGTTCCAAAAAATTGATGTTCCATTCTTTATTTTTTCCTAATTATTTATTTTACAATCAGAACGTTTTAAGTAATGCTGTTAAATGGGGAAATGGATTTTCAGCGTAGACTGCAATAATAAAAGGAGATGCATGATTGTTGAGTTGTAAACCTATATGCATATGTCATAAGAGCGTTAACTCAGTGCTGAACATGTAAAACCTGTCAATGTTCTTCTTTTCTTAGCAGATACAAACGCATGATCTTATCAAGCTGAATGTATGTGGTAATATGTGAGACTTAGTTAATAATATCGGTTAATCACTTGCTTGTGATTACTCTCAGTCTCACTGACATATTGTAGTAAAGACATTTTCGGATTCAGCCTACTGAGCAATTGTTCAGCAGTATGTCCTGTGTATAGATTGTATATAAAGGTCCTGTATCATAGTAGAGTATGTTGTCATCCAGCATTTAGATCATGTGCAGCCTGTGAAGTCTCAGCTTGTTTCTAGCCTCCTCTTCCTCCCTGACATGGGATTCGAAGTGAACATTTATGTGGCTCAGGGGAGTTGTTTAGCAAATATTAACAATAGCCTCCGCCTGATAAATGAGTGTACACGAACGGAATGTATTCATTTAGGCTACATAACAGCCACACAACCTCAAACCCTGAGGTGTAGTGATGATGTAAACCGGAAGTGACTTGTCGACGCCACTTTATAGTTCAAGTCTTTTCAGTTATGAACATTAAATATATTTGAATAATCGTCTCAATTTTTTAATTCGTGTTGGCTGTTAGTAATTGGGTTAAAATAATAAAATTATATCTCAAAACGACTTATTTCGATGCGAATTATAAGAGGGTCATCAGCTGTCAGTCACCACAGGGGATTAACATGAGATGCAGGATTATTACTGAGCCACTCACAAAGGAAAACAGCCATTTCAATAAATTAAAGAAACTAAAACCATCTGTCCGACTTTTGTTTTGGGGACAGTGGTCTGTATTTGTTTTGCGTCCGAATCATTGTTTTCCCTTTATTCATAAACAGCTATTATGTTAACCAGTCTAACTAGAAATGGTTTAAGCTCAAGTAACTTCCATCACCCTGGCTTTATATGTTGTTTGTTTTGCTGAGATAATGGAGGGTTGTGATGGTGCTAAGAGGTACATTATATTCGTTACAACTAAGTGAATGGGGGCTCAGACACAGCAGCCCACTGCTCTCAAGTGAATATGCAGGTAGAAATTATTCTACTGGAAATTTGTATGAACATTTTTTCCTGCAAAATTGATCTGTAAGCAAATAGGTACTAGATTGTTGCAATAAAAACATCTTTCTGGTATTTTCTCACAGCGACCCAGTTCAAAATGGCTTTCGTTATGCATTATTGCCATCTAGTGGAAGATTAGCACATCAACCTGAAAACTTAAAAACCTTTTGGAGCTTGCTACCAATGAACCTTTTGGTCAAGTAGTTATTTTAAATCGTTTTTCTAAAATAAACCGATTTGAAATTCAGATGTTTGACTTTGTTTGTCGGACTTTTCTCCTATATCCATCATAAGATCTCCCATTTTTCTACTGTGATGGCTTAATTGGAAAGCTGTAATTCAATTATGCATTTTTAATAATAATTAATAATAATTATATAATAATTATTATAAATGTATTACACATGTAAAATAGTTTGTAAATATTTTACAGCTCCAGCTTAATACACCTCCTGTCTGCAGGAAACATGTGAAAACACCAGTTTGGGAGCTATATTTGCTGTAGAGTTGGGAACATCCCTTGATATAACTCTAGCTGTGATTGGCTGTCACTTGAGGGACTTCAGATTTTAGACCTTGAATCATTGAACTCAAAGTGTAATCATCACCCAGTGCTCAGGACTTAAAACAGGGAGCTACCCAGGTTTGGGACTTTCTCATTTTTATAGTCCACCATAGATTCTGGCCCGTGTGTCTGTATCTAAACACATGCATTAGACACCCCCCTCCCCTTGTGATTTTAAATCTACCCAAATCCACACAAACCAGCATTACTCTGTACTGCTCAAGAGCTGGAGGGACCAAAACTGACCTGAAGGATCAGAGCAAAGCCTTTGAGTGGGTAGCTAATTCCCTCTTTAGCCCTCATCAGCTGTCCTCTGAGTTGGACTGTAGACATGAGCGACAGGACTAAACTAGACCCATCTGGCAGAAATAATCAAAATTAGGTAGAATAGAAGGAGTGAAGTCAATAGAATTTAATCTCTACTGTTGTTTTTCAGTCTTCTCTTATTTATTTATCTTTAGAACATGTTTTTATTTAACTTTTGTATTTAATTCAATGTTGTTGATTCATAAGTATAGTTGTTTCCTCTGTTGTCATTAGAACAGAGATGTTACATTGGGTAAAATTGGATGTAGATTTATTAATTTATTATTAGTTGAAAAAGATAACTTGAGGTGTTCATCTCAGTTCTATTGTTGCACTATGAAGCACCACCATCTAAGCATATTCTACTAGATATTCACATGTCATCTATCATGTCGGTCGTATAGTTGTTTTTTCTTTTCTAGGTACATCTCACTTCATTACCTCAGATCTGGTAGCTTGCATTACCTGCACATCCTCATTTACTGATCTTCATCCTGCAAACAGCCTCTGGCTGTATTTCTAGTTTGCCTTTGTTGTGACCAGACATAGTGAATTTAGTGGAACAAGTATTTTACCTGAGAACTGGGTCATTTGTCTAGTCTTTCAGCATTTGTCTGTAAAGTGAAAATCAAGCTTAAAATATTGCAATGTGAGATACCCTTTAGTCTCAACACATTGGCATGCTTAGCTGAATGTGCATATAATTTAAAGTGTTGCCAAATACAGTGACAGTGATGCATGTTGTCACTGCCTGCGTTGTTTTGTTTGCTCCGCATCTCTTGGGGACAGTGGGAAAAACGTTGATGTAAACGTATAAATTGACAAATAGGTGAAACCTAAAGTTGTGTCAGTAAGATAGTAATGAACTTTAAGAGATTAAGGTGTATTACTGTGTGTACCTTGCATAAAAATGAAAGAAACATGTTTTATAGCATTTATAACAATGGAAACTCTATAAAGTAGAAAGATGACTCCTCCTTGGGACCCTGTTACTTACAGTGTGAGTGACTCTATTACCCCCTGTTGCCCCAATTGAGGAGTAATAGAAAATAAATTGACACTGAGTCCAATTTCATCTATATGTGAAGGTAGATCTGCTTCTGTTTAGAGCGGTGCCATAACCTGTCTGTTAGCGCTAATGGAGCCTTAT
>JBAMHX010000008.1:10670762-10683784 GCA_037177515.1 Pseudomugil tenellus | reverse complement strand
TAATATATATATATATATATATACTGTGGTGTGTGTGTGTGTCTTGCCACAGAAATCAATATCGATGTGGCCCATGATGGTTTTTGAGTTATAATGCTTTGTTTTTCTCCCATCGTCTTGAAACAGAGACTGCGGGTGCTTCTATTAACAATTCCCTGTCAGCCAAAGATGTGCAGTCAGAGATAGAGGTAGAAGTAGAAATAGACAGATGAAGTGGTGGTGAAGAGTGGCAGCATGGGTACCAACATCACTCGAGCGTTAGATTTGGTGGAAGCATCATCAGTGGAGCACACAGATGAGCTTCTTAGAGGAGAGATGAGTGCAAAAGAGACTGAATGGCCAAAAACTCATTCAATTCCATAAAAAAATCAGGGTATTAGAAAACTGTTATGGAGTGAAAAGATAATATATAAATTAGCCAGATGAGTTAAAAAATAAATCGACTAAAAAAAAATCTATTATCATGCATCCCTTTGTATGTGTGTGTGTGTGTGTATATGAACCAGATAAGTAATGAATACAGTGACTTTTTTGTAAATATAAATTTATTGATAAAAATAAATGCAAACTTGATGAGTTAACCCCATCTTCTTTCTCTAAACATACATCTAACAACGTAGAGCTGATAGTTCTCTATATGAAAATAAATTAGGCTTAAACTTTGCTAATATATCATAGCCCAGGTTAGTTAAACACGCTACCAGGACAATTGCTTTGCCTAATTTTACCATGGTTATACCAACGGTAGTGCATCATCTGTTCTTGCATATGTTTACATGAGTTAGTTCATTTGAAGGGTTCTGAAAAATGAGTAGCAAACATTTTACTCCGCTTGTCTAAAGAGTTTAGAACTGGTATAAAAACAATACTGATAAAAACTGTATTCCTGGTATATCATGCGTAAATAGGAATGAAAAAGAAAAAAAAAAAACAGAAATAGCAGGGGTCTAATGATACTTTTGTGATATATATGTAGCATCTTCATACAGGCCCTCATCATATGAAAATTAGGATGATGAAATTCACACTTATCAGCGTCTATTCAACTAAAGTATAACACTGTTGAAGGATTAGCTTTAAATTTGCATTATACATTTATAATTATTTTGAGGCAAACTATTTTATGAACCTGCAACTTGTTTATTCACCAAAGAAGAACACATATTCAGCTGTTGTATTTGTTTACGATTATACTCACTGCAATTACAACATAGAAAAGTTTCTATTATTACTGAATTATGTATATAAAAAAAAGCAGAAAAGTATGAATAAAACTTACTCCAACGGCTGTTACCTGTACAGATACACTGCATTTTCACTTCAGTGCTTGGAAGGAAAAGTCATTCCTAATTTAGCCCTTTTTCCTTTGATTTACTTTTCTAGAAGCTCGACAACTTTCATATTAAACATAAGGTTCTTAAAGTTTTATAGTAAAAAATTATTGCATCTAATTGCCAAAGTCCGAGTACTCTACACAATGTTGAGCTAGGATTGACACTCAGGGCTGGAGGTTGGGGAAATAGAGGCTGACTTAAAAACATTCCCAGTATTTGAGCTTGTCAGTGATGGATCAGAGTGATGAGCATTGGGCTGGGTGGTCTCCATAGCAGCGGCTGATACCATGGAGCACTGATACCCTCTGTTGTGCTTGGATAATGTTTCTGGCTCTTCAGACATAGTATTAGTGCCTGACAAAAAATATACATAATCAGTTTAGTTAATTTAGCAAATATGCACAGATAAATAGTAGTTAGAGTGAGATAAAAAAAAATATTGTGTAATGTTACATGTACCTGTTTCTGAGGAGCAGGATGGGCAAGCAGCTCTCCTTGGACAGGCCATTGTTGGAACCAGCGTTACGTCCACTCCTCTTTCTGCCACCATGTAGAACTGCCGATTCATGTATTTCATTATGCGTTTATAATGAATATTCAGGGGTTTATTTACTCTTATCTTAGCATCTTAAAACAGAGGTTTTGAGTATAAATTACACAGGATTTATTGTTTTTTTTCCTTTCTTTTTTTACATTTTAATATGAGTGGTAAAAAATGTAATTGGATTTCATTTAAACTGAATTGTTATTGATTTAACTTTATTTACTGTTAACCTCGCATTGTAACCATATTCGACATATAAATCCTGTTTTAATTCACAAAAATCTATGGTTATGGTATAACTTATATATAACTAAGGTTGGTCTTACCTGGGGAACACTGGAAGTGATGGTCTCTGACATGCTCTCATCTGTTTCACTCACATTATCTATTGGGGGCTGTTTCTGGAATATTCTTCTCACCCTGCAGGATAAACATAAATGTAAAATTAATACTCATTTAGGCATCACGTGTCTTAAAAATCAATGATTAAAAGGTTAAGAACACCCCATACTTCAGCATTTGTCTATTAATAAAATTAGCATATAACATGGTTATTTTTGCCTTCCTTTGCGAGTTAGCTTTGCATCACAACTTAGTGAAGACAACTGTACTTCCAACACAGCAGATTCAATGGGTGCATTCCTTCTTTTTTCTCTGCATACTCATTGTTTGTGGGTTGCTGAGGAAACTAAACCATCAAACTCAAAAGACTGCACAAGTACACTTTCAGTCAAGTGCAGAAAGCAATTTGAAGCAGAACTATTGGCGAGCATGTAGCGTTTTCTTGGGGGTCATACCTCACTGGCTCCATTTTGTAGCTGAGAAATGACCTATTTTTATGTGTAATTGCTGTAGAACAAGTTAAACCAACCATGTAATTGAAAGCGTGCCGCTTCCACAGGGGAACTGAGACTGTAAACACTAAGATGTGGTGAGCTGATGGGAGGGGTTTTAGCTTGCTAGTCAAAACGAGTGGAGAAAGCAAGCAGCCTTGTCCACAAGCTAGCAAAACAGCCATAACACAAATCAGCTACTTAAAGACATCACAGGTGGAAATAAAAGGGATGAGGTGTCGCAGTGTGTGGTTTATGTATGCTTTTCACTTGGCTAACCCGGGTTGCTTGCTGTCATTGGTTCCACATGCGATCTGCTCCCCAACACCCCGCTGTCATGCCTAAGCACATGCATTACACGGCTCATGTCACGATGAGTTTGATAGACACCTCTAAATGCTATCAGCTCATTCACTATCAGAGCAGATGTTTCCCAGGTATACTGAAACTGAACAGAAGCATGCTTGCATTCATCACAACAGCCGTGCAAACACCAGCACACATGGTAAAATATGTCAGGGTATACATAACTGAGCTTCTCCCTGATCTTTTTAGCCATTGGGGTGGAAAAGCCAGTGAAGATCCCAATAAGGACAAAACATGACTCGTACATTTACCATTTCATTCAATAAAACAGGATCAAATGGGATTTATTTTCATTTTTTGCATCTGATTGTAACTAGTGTCCCTAATATCCCCTCTAAATCAGGGGGGCACAAACTTTTTGCCTCCAAGACACAAACTGAAAAGAGCCAGAGAGCTACGGGCCAAACACTACAGCTTTAAGGATGAAGCACAAGTAAATGTAAAAAGTTATTTCAGTTATTGTTTAATAGCTAAGTCAATGCATTTATCTATCAAGGTACATAAAATATTACACTAAAAAAACATCTACACAAATAAATGTGCTGCACAAATGTGAAAAACCACCGAGGGTTAATTTTTTTAACAGCTTTTAATTATTAAAGTTAATATGAGCAGAAACACCATGTGTGAGCTGGTTACACCCATACAGCCCTATGCAAATAGTCAAAGACGTAATGGACATAAATAAGCTATATTGTTATTATCATCCATCATTAAGTTCTGAAATATCTTTTCAACCAGTTCTGTAGGCTCTTAATATTGACCAGTGAGCTAAGATGAAATGCTGGCGAGCTAATTTTGGTCCGCGGGCCCCACTTTGGGCACCCCTGTTCTAAATGAATTATGATCAGTAATTAATAATCTTGTTTTACTTGACATATCAGCTTCTTTCTCTCCTTTTCCGCATAATCTTCATGTTATGTTTTTTTTCTAAACTTTTTTTGGCCTCCAGCCCTGTACTAATATCAAACGTTTGCTACTTGATTTAATTTAATCCTGTTAAGCAGTTTCCTTGTATTATTTCTGCTTCCAATTCTTATCCCTCTCACCTGAAACAGTAGATGACGCAGGCAGTGACAGAAAGCAGGGAGATGAGCATCACCGCGCAGGCAGCGATGACCACGTTCCTTCTCTTCTCCTTTTCAGCCTGCTGAAGCTCCAACCATTCCAGGTCACTGAACTGACAACGCTCCCCCAAGTAGCCTGATTTACAACTGTAATGTGTCAAAGAAAAACATGGGATCATTTTATTCAATACAATTTACTATCCCTGGTAAATTGACAAGTTTTTAAATGAAAAGATCAGTAAAAGTAGGATATTGTATTAAGAGACAGATACCAGAACATGTCATTACATGTTATATGAAAATAGCATGCAGCAAGTGAGTGGCTCTAGTCACTAACATTGTTTTTTATCTGAACCTTGCTGAAAAGTCGGCTGAGTTTGTCCTTTTAAACTCCTCATGATACTGTTACCAATACCAGCCTAAAATATCTAGATTCCTGTGTGTCTTTGGGAGAATGTCATCCACACCTTCTACCTATTGAGAAGATTCTTAACTACATCAGAAACTTCCCTCTGAGACAAACTCTGGCTTCTCCAGAAATGACAGGTTAGTCTGGAGTTCTTCTGGGTATAACGACTGTATAATGGCACTTAGAATCAGTTATCAGTAGATAACTCTACTTTTCTTTACTGGGTCTTCTGAAGGGGTATAATAACTTTTTATACTTAGCTGCTATTTTTAACTATTAAAATCTGTAAAAATGAAACAAACAAAGTCAGTAGTGCTATAATTAGCATATTTTGATTGTAGGGTTTGATGCTGCTTTAAACTTGACGAATAAGGTGACAAATTATCTGACTTTAAAGTTTATTTTAAGCTTGATCATGTCACAGCAATTATCAGTTGGGAGGCAGGGTGAACCCTGCACATGTCGACAGCCTTTCACAGAACTTTCAACTTAGCTTTTGATTTTACATGATGCATTAGAGCTGGAGGGATAATGGGTGGAACAATAGTGACACCTGCTGCCTGTTAACAGCATCAGAATATAAGAAATGAGAAGCATCTGATGTTTTATTCCTGTTCCTAATGCGTTTTTATCCATTTGAATCACTGCAAATTTGAGTTTTTTTAAAATTGTGAGGTTGTTGATACAAATTTTAACAAGCAAGGCTACAAACGGAAAGATCAGAAAAGAATAATTTACTTGCAGGCATAGGACTCCATTTCAGGAAAAAAGATGCAGACCCCCTGGTGCAGGCAGTAGGCCTCATGGCTGGAGGGGCACTTCTTTGCTGAGTTAATGTTAAGATGCTGTGTGGTCACATCAACAGGGCTTCTGGGTGTCACCCATGGTGGTCTGGTCTCCAGCTCTTGAAAGGAAAATGTATTTATTAGGTCAACATGGTATGCATATTAGATTTTAGTGATTAAATTTTATAAATATATATATAATATATATTTTATAAATGTATATAATGAATTAAGGGACATAATTAAACTTTAACATATGGTTTAACATTTTGGTTTACATAATTTGTTTGAATTGTTTGGCTGATTTTTTTTTTTTTTATATATATATACACCAGCTATTGGAAACATCCTGACTGATGTTAAATAACTAATTTGTGTGTGTTTGAGTTGGGTTGTGTGTTAAGGCAATTTAAATTTTCATTTTCATGAAAAAAAAAACATATATAAATATTGGAATAAAAAGTTGAAGACACACCTTGACATGTCTGTCCGTCCCCATAGTATCCAGTAATACAATTGCAGAGAAACTTCCCTGCTGTGTTCTGGCATTGTGCATGTGTGTCACAACTGTGTGTTCCCACTTTACATTCATCAATATCTAGGAGAAGATTAAATACAGAGATTTAATTAATTAATTATGCCCCTAAACAGACAATTGTGGGTATGTGTTTATTTCATTTAGCTTGGTTATTGATTTAAAAAAATCTAAAAAAAGAGATTATTATTAATGGTAATATTAATTGTTGTGCTGTTTACCAAAATGTCTCATTCAGTAAATTCTAACTGGGTTACATGGATAATAGCAGACACTTATTTGATTACTTTTTTTGTTTGACTTTTCTTTTTTTACTTAAATATTAGCATGATGTCTGTCTTCAGCTTTGGAGGAACTCTGCATGCATACAATTTTATTTTAGAAATTTTGATTTTCCTTGATTCCCAGATCTGCTAAAGAATATTCATTTACCAGTTCAACCTGCACAGAAAAATGCTTTTAACCTTTTGTTCACAGATATTTTGAGATACTGTAAACCCATATTTTTTATCATCAGACCTTCTTATTAAGACATTATTAAACTTTTTAAAAAATAAGCATTAAAACAGCTTCATAAGAAACTGAATCCCTTTTTAATATTCTCAGCTCTTGGTGTATTTGAGATAAATTAAGCAAAGTATATTTATAAATACAAGTGGATAATACTAAGTAAAAAATAAGTAATAATTAATAGTGATGCTATGCACCTTTACTGACTTTAGGAGCCAGAGGGGAGGTAGAGGCTAAACCCCAGCTATAATAATGAGGGTGAAAGATATCTGTTATCATATGGAAACCTATTAAAACCTTCTTCATACTATTTTTATTGCTTTAAAGCAATTTCATCACATAGTAAAAGAATTACTCACCAAGACATGACTGCCCATCACCTGCAAACCCATCGAGACATAAACAGTTGGGCTTGCCCGCATTCAGCAGGCACTGTGCATTTATGTCACAGCGGAGTGAGTAACACTCATTCTGGTCTGACAAAAGGAAACATGAAACATTAAGTGGCATGATGTTCAATTAGACAACTGTATTAAACTGTAAGAACTGAATTTCTTTGAATTTTAGAAATGCATCACCACCTGAAATCATCTGGTCTAGGAAGAGAGTTGGCTCATTGTCTCCATTGGAGTGGAGATCAAATTCCTTATCAGCTGTAATCCCAATTGTTGTCAGCGGTGTGCTCTGCTCATTTAAAGTTTTGTTTTTGAGAGATGTTGAATCAGAGGCTTCACTGTCTCCAGAATCTGTAAAAAGATAAGGATAAACGCTTTGGATTTACTTCAAATTTCATGATGAGGTCTTCACCTTCAGAAGGCTATACTACCTGTTGTTTGATTTGACTCATTGACGGGCAAACAACTTTTCCCATCAACTGAAAGGATGTAACGTTGAAGACAGGAGCAGCGGGCAGATCCCACCTTGCTTTCACACACCTGTGCACAGCCTCCATTCAGGTGAACGCAGACATCTGCCTCTGAAAACGTAACAAAAATAGTTATTTACTCGCATATGGAACATCCATCCAATATCTACCGCTTACTCCCTGAATATCCACTGCATATGGAACAAATAAATATACTGTACTTGGAGTTACACTTTTGATTAAGGCTTTTTATTTAATACTGTAGTTGCTTGAATAATGCTGGGCTTGTCTGGTATTGTCTATTGTTGAAATGATTTGCATGAACATAATAGCACACACGAAAAAAAATTCTGAAGGTATTTTCTTGAAAGAATATAATCATCATTGTTCTTCTGTACCTGGTTTAGAAAGTGGATGAACCACCACAATGGATGCTGGTTGGATCATGCTGCCATGGATCCGCTGCAGTTTCTTCCCAGTCCGCTTGTGTATGCTTCGCAGCTGCTGGTGCTCCCAGTCAGATATCCAGAGTTGGTCTTCAAATACTGCAAGGTCAAAAGGACGGTCTGAGAAAATAAGTAAGTATAAGACAAGAAGACATGAGTTATCTAAATAAAGTTATGGATGTTTTTGAGCTTAAACAAAGGCAAAGACGCAATTTATCGAGAAACTGTTGTAGCTGCCTTGACCAATGTCTTATTTGTACAGATGTAAAAATTAATATTAATATTAGTGAAAAACTATTGCATTAAAAAATCAACACATTTAATCAGCTTTTCTTCCAAACAAAGCAGAACGTTTATCAGTGCACAATTTTCTGGTACGCCGATAACACCGGTGCACACGGATGAGCTGCGCTAATAATTAAGTTGCTTTGCGGCTATATTTAGCAAGTCGTTATACCCATCCAGCGATCTACTTTTAAAAAGTAACTACTGATAAATTTAGTGACTTTTTTTTTTAGCGTCATTGGAAACTTTAGGTGGCTTGATGTGAAAACACGTTTTGTTTATCCTCCTCAATGAAGAGTAGCTGCCACAAACTCCTTCCGTTCAAAAACACTGACAAGAAGCTTTGTTTCTAACGCAGCACCCATTTCAAGCTACTGTTACAGCACAGGACACACTCATAAAACCAGACTGACAATAAAACAGAAAAAATTGCACAACGTTTTATGGTATATGACTGCTTAGTAATCTGCAGTGTGGGCCAAATCATTTCAAAAAGTTAAAGGTAAGCTTTTCTCCGTTTGGCAATAGATACGTTCGACTTTGCCTGCTGGTATCAATTCAATGCAATTTGATTTTTTTTTATTTTTGAAAAAAAAATTTTGATTTTGATTTTTTGATTTTTGAAAAAAAATTTTTGATTTCAATTCAATTCAATCCAATTCATACATCTTTTCAGATGTTACTTGAGCTTGGGTTAACAACGCCTTTAGTAATTTATTTAGTTGCTGGCTAAATTCCACTAAAATGAAAAAAAATGTTATTGGAGCAAATATTGCTTTAAGGTTAAAATTTATTTAATTGAGATTCTAGTTAATGAAAAATTAACTTTCTAACATTCATTGACCAAATTTCAATATGTGGTGAGCCTTTTCTATAGCACACAACATGCTATGTTGGAACATACGCAGTCATACGTATTTTTGTTTAGTTCAGAGTATTTATAAAAAGCTTTTAGTATTTTTACAAGATCTTTTAAATTATCCTATAATTTTAAAAAAAGTAATTATAAGCACTTTTTTTGTCCCATAATTACTTTAAAAACAGCATATCATTGACACTTCTCTGGATCTTGCTGCATCCTCAATGAAAGAAACGTTGGCTGACTGTATACTACATTCAGAAATTACTCTGATACTGCTGTTCTATACTGACTTATTAATCATTCATGTGCTCATTATGGTACCCTGCCATGGTGACTGCATTAGTTAGATTGTTCTGATACGTGAGATCGGATTCTCTTCACAAACCTGTGCTATGATTCATACATCATTGGCTAAGCGTCATGTCACAAAGCTGAAACAGTTTCCTAAATATGTTTTACTTTGATTTCTCTTAGCTTATTGGTAGCAAAACCTACAGCAATTATACAATGCTTTCTATTCTAGTTACGTGCATCTATCTATGTTTGCATGTGTATCTTTCACACAAACCTCACCTACTTGGTTCTCCAACAGGACTCGTCGCTCTGAACCATCTAGGGCAGCAGTCTCAATCAGGCCCTGCTTCTGGTCACACCAGAACAATCGATCATCTGTGAAATCGATGGTGAGGCCGGTGGGTGACACAAGCTTAGTACTAGCAATGACAGCTCGTTCTTGCCCATCTAAAGAGGCACATTCCACCACAGGCTGGATCCCTACATCAGTCCAGAATAACTTCCTCAAAAAAAGAAAAATAAAGATTGTTCTTTTAGTTTCACCTGTTTAAAGGGGATTGAATTGATGATATCTATTTTAAAACTGAATGAAAGAAGGTCAAAAGCCTAAAGTACATTCAAGGGATTTTATAGAACTTCCACTTGTCCTTACAATGTCAGTCTCTTACAAGTAAAACCGTATTTATGCATGTGTTTTAGATCCACTTTGCACTTTTATATATGGAGGAAAAAAAGATGGCTCACTTTGCAAAAGGATGGACTGCTATTCCTCTTGGTTTCTGCAGCCTTTCTCTCACAACCGTTTCTTGGTTCAGTCCAGTCAGAGTACTGCTGTCAACAGTTGACTTTCTGTAGAGTCAAAGCACATAGAAAGAATGTTTCATGGAGAACAAATACTCCGTTCTTTTTAGAAACTGTAGACAAAAATAAAGTTTTCAAAAGTCCATCTCTTAATTAGTTCTTTTAAAAAATGTTTTATTATTTTTGCCTCTTTAGTTCAGTTTTACATGAATGATAGATTAATTGTATACAATCAAATAAGTAAATATTAATAAATAAGTTAGATATCAAGCAACCTTTTATCTGTCCAGTACATCCTGCGGTGGACCCAATCAATTGCCAGTCCTTCTGGTGAATCCAAACCATGTGAGACAAGAACAGTCCGTGAACTACCATTTAAATCCACTCGCTCAATTGTCTTCTGGCTTGTACTTGCAAAGTAAACCTTTTAAATGCACAAAAGAATATAAAAAGGGAAAAAATATGAAGAAATAGCCATTCTTAGAAAACAAAGCAGTTAAACATGAAATCATGAATTACCACTAGATGTCACTGCATGTTTACACTAAAACCTTCTTCCAGTCTGCTAAGATTACTATCAGCAGCAAACGGACTCAAAAATACTTCCTCAAAAATACATACATACATAAATATACATATATATATATATATATATATATATATATATACATACACACACACACTCACACTAACGGCAGCAAAATGGGAAGTTTATTTTACATGATTCTCGACTGGGTCATAGTCCAAAGCTAAGATTGTTCCTCTGGGCTCCTTCACCAAGGTTTCATCCACAGTGCTGTCAGGGTTAATTCTTCTCACATCTGCTATATTGGCAACAAGTAGATAAGCTGGAGGTCCTGGAGTGTAAGAACATAGTCGTTCATTATTATTTGCACTACAGTAAACTTTTGTACCTTTTAATTGATTATTTGAGAGCAGAAAATAGACAGAGAGATTTAGATGGATAGGAAGTGTTTCTCTATGTGGGCTAATCTGCCTCCGCCATCTGTTCTGCCACAATATGACTCACCAGTTGCAATGCAGTGTTTACCATCTTGATGGAGCTGGTAGCCAGGCAGGCAGCTACACTGCCACCTACTAGGGGTGATGGGGATACAAATCTGACTGCAACCGCCTCTATCTACTGATGAGCAACCTGCAACCACACAAACGAGTGTTAGCACAAATCAGCCCACGTTGATTACAAGCAGGTTTTATTCTACATTTTCAATTAAAAATCTGATTTTGTTGTTTGAGTCTTCTGCTCTTTAAAATTGGTAAACAGAGACTCAAGTCAGAAAAGCATCACTGATCAAGGTTGTCATCTGTAATAATGCCAAAAAATAAAAGAAAATAAATAAATTAAGAAAAAATACTTAACTGCAAAGGGAAATACTAAAAGTGGAAATCATAGGTAAATTGTTTGTTCTGTTTGCTGCCATCTTTCAGAGTGATGCATATGCCCTTCATATTCAGGATTTATATAAAAAAAATGTGTGTAATCAAATATGTGGCAGCTCCTACGTTTTATGGGGGCATCACTTCAGTTGACAATGCAAGCATTTTATCACTGTTTAATAAAAGTAAATATTTCCGATTACTCGTACCCGTACATGTTTGTCCATCCTCCTGAAGAATAGATCCTTCGGGGCAAACGCAGATGACACTACTTTCCATTGCTAAGCATCCATGGCCACATTTTGTATTGTTGCCCTCACATGGTATGATTTCTATTTTTAAAATGCAAGGAGAAAAGTTTACATTCAAAGACTGTTATTATATTTTATAACATGAATGAAGAAATAAAATTCATTGGATTTTAAATCAGTTAGAATAATCAAAACAATAGTCATGAAAAGAAAGGTAAGAAGAAACTGCTGCAAAACATTGTCAGGTTATTTTTAGGCCTAGCTGGTGCAGATGATCCGGATGGGCAACAAGCTTCTTAGACCATGTCCTGGTACAATCCGTTTCTGAAAGCAGACTTAATCCCATTGAATAGGTAGAAAGTGTGATGCGAAGCTCAGTCAGTGAGAATGATGTAATGTTAGCTCACAGGAGAATGATGTTGCCTGTGAACCCTGGCCATGAATAAAGAGGCAAGCCAAGAATCTGATGTAAAAAGTTGCCCTCTGCCAACTCCTGGAGCCAAAGCACTACCTCCAATTACTAAATCATTTTGCAATTCTTTCTTAATACTTTCTGCTTTGGGGGATGTTGCCAACTACTCATTTATTCATTCACTTTTTATACCTCTTAATCAAATTGAGGGTCGCGGTTGCAAACAGCTAATTGTATTTAAAGCATTTGTATAATGGATATTATTTAGAGCGATGTCATTATAACTTGGTGATGTATAAAAATCTCATTAAGAAAGTAAACATTACTCAGGCTCAAACAGCTACTTACCACCTGTTTTGGTCATGTCCTTTGATCAATCATTTTTGGATTATAATCCATTCTGACCTGGAAGTCATCCCTAACATGCAAATTTGCATTCAATAGACACAGACAGAGAGACTAGATGTTTGTTTGGTATTTTAAGTTTGGCCACTCGAAAAGATAATAATGAATAAAGAAATAATAAAGAAATGGTGAGGTTCAAATGCTCCTACTTTAGACGACTGGCACTACATTGTATATGTGTTGTTTTTTACAGAAAGAATTAAGTTTGCTTGTAGATTTCTGTCTGATAAATTTGACAAGATTTGTGATAAATGGAAAAAAAAATACATTGTGTCAAATCTTAGGTCACTATGTCAATATCATGATGTTTTTTTAACTTTAGGTACACCCCTGTTCCTTTTTCACATTATTCTCTGTTTTATTTTATTTTTTTATTCTATCCATCCGTTATCTACCGTAGTCCATCACAGCCAACACACATAGACAAACAACCGCACACTCACACACACACTAACGCCTATGAGTCTCCAATCAGCCTATACCCAAGGTGCATGTCTTTGGACTGTGGGAGCGAGCCAGAGTACCCGGACAGAACGTACGTTACTCAGGTTCACGCAATTTCCTTTAATAAATCACAACCTTGCCAATAAGGTTGCGCAAGTGATTTTGGTTCACGTCCC
>JBAMHX010000008.1:10648748-10659886 GCA_037177515.1 Pseudomugil tenellus | reverse complement strand
GATGGATGGATGGATGGATGGATGGATGGATGGATGGATGGATGGATGGATGGATGGATGGATGGATGGATGTTTTTCTTCAAACATTTTCAATAATGTAAATTACAGAAATCCTGGAAATCTATATGCTTTTATACATATTTTGTCATAAGAAATGTAACAGAAAATGGATTAAGGCAAGGAATACCGAAAACTTTCACTGTTTTGTTTTTACACAATGTTAGGGCAAGTATTGTACCAGTTAATAAAATAATGTTATGACAGACAGATCATGGTACATTATTACATGCTAATTTTATTTACTTGCACCATTAAAATGATTTATCAATGAATGCATTCCTTTCTATTTTTCAGTAAAATAATCATAAGTTAGTGCCATTTTTCATGATATCTATTTTTACTCTTTTACACATTGGTTTACATTGACCTAGTACTTTTATGAAAGAACATTTTTATTCCAGGACTTATTTCTCTATAAGTTATTTCTGCCCTGAGAAGGTAATACCTTTTACTGTTTTGAAAAGGCTCAATGCCTGTATACACTTGTAAGTTACCTGATGTATTTTTTTTAACAAGTTGGTTGATAAATACAAGACTATCTGCAGTGCAAGCAAGGTTGATACAGATCTTACTCTATTTTGAGCTGCACAAGTCTATTTTAGAAGAACCTTTCTTACTTTCTCATATGAAACAGAAGGTTTTCAAGACTGATGACATGTTAACAGAGACTTTACATCAACCAGGAGCTCTTTTGAATGGTAATTTTCTATGCAAAGAAAAGTAGAGATGTTGTTCCTGAAGAAATGGTGGTAAGCTTAGGGCAGAGACTTGGAGCTAACCAATGTGATTAAAGGAGAGAGAAGCAAGCAAGAAAATTCTCTATGTGGTCTGTTTCAACAGTGTGCAGACACACGACACCAATATGTATCCATATGATCACATTCTCACAAAGAAACATTTATTCAAGCTCACCTCCACAAGGCGTACACAACAGCTCATCATCCACCCTGAACAGAGATAACTGCTCCAGACTCTTACTGCTACTGGCACAGGAGAATTCTAAAGAGCCCTTTTCCAGTTTCACTTCTGCCATTTTAACTGGATTTACTCCAATGCCTCTTCAGATCTTCAAAGAATATGACAACTATGACCCACATTTTCTGGATGAGCACATCTGGTTTAGCTGATAACTGAGTATGTGATATTTGTGCCTTTTACACTTTACATTAACAAGCATGAGTAAAAATAGAGTGCAGTTGCTCAACATCCCAGTGCTGTGTGAATCAGCTGAGCATGAAAGGGAATAAAAAAAATCCAGACTCATAGTGAGAGTTTTGATAGCACCTGGGTCCACAGAAGTTCAAAATTTTTTGAACTTTACAGAAATAAACTGTGTTTGGCAGAGTAAAAAGTATTTCCTGTTTTCACACATTCTGTTTAAACTGTCTTAAGATTTTCCTTTTTTTCTTCTTCATCCACAACTATTTAAACGGCAGAAAAGCTGTTACACCTCATTGTGCAGTCTCTTTCTGGCCAATCAGGGATCTTCAGTGTTTTCATGCAAGGATTTAACAATGGCTCAGCTTGTTTGGAGCATCAGCCCAGTTTGTACTCAGAAAAGTAGATTGTACCAGGTACTACTCACAATAGAACACCAAAGAGCACCAAGCGAGTTGAGTTAAGCTGTGTCTTCGCATGGAAACGGGCCATACAGATTGGTAGTGTTTCGAGCTACTGTGCATGAAACTTTGAGGACAAACTAAAATGGTAGAGGTTAATTAGTCTTTACAAAAATGTTTAACAATCCAGTCTTTTTTCTTTTCTTTTTAAAATTTTAGATATTATAAAATTGTTGTTAAAAAAGTGCATTGTTGTTTTTGTGAGTACATGAAAAATATTTTCTAAAATAGAGAAGGAGGTTACTATCTTTGGAGGAAAAGAAAGAAAATCTTTGCCCATTTTTAGTCTGAAATCTCAAAAATATGTGTCAAATTGTGTTACAAATTTTCCGATGTTTCATGACCCTTTCAGTTTTCTCATCATATGAACAGGTTTACTTCCTGTATGTAGGGTTAAATGTAAACACGAGGAAACTGGTTTCAGTTTGTATGCATCTAGGGAAAGCCCCCAGAAATATGTTCATATCCATGTAGATTATACATCCCTCTGCCCAGCTATGCTTGGATCCCATTCCAGAAGTGACAGGCAGAAGATAGGGTGTCCACTGTACGAGTTACCAACCAATCCCCGGCTTTTTGTTTTAACTTGAATATTTTCATTTTATTGCAACAAATAAGTAACCCTTGGAAAAACTTGTGAATTCTGTAAAATATTTGTCTTAATTTTGAGAAAAATGTAAGACAGAGTAAATGTAAGAAATATAAAATTACTTTGACTGTAACTCACTCAAAGATTTAAACCAATAAGACCCTTCATGAATTTAGTGAATAGTGGTCAATGTTTGAGTCAGGAGTCAGAAATAATCACTATAAGACAATAACAGATTTTAATTTAGCATGATAGTTTCCATTATATACATATTGATCTGTCTTTCCTCCAACCAGTCGAGATAGATGGCTGCCCTCCCTGAGCCGGGTACTGCCAGAATTTCCCCTTCCTGTTAAAAAAGGAGTTTTCCTTCCCACTGTTGACTCATGCTAGAAAGTCCGGTGTATCTTAAAAATACTTGCTATTGTAATGTTTAATAATTTCAATTTGAATCAATACAGTTGATTAGTTGATAATTGAAGTAATGATGATGTGTGCATATGTTCTGATAAACAACACAAATATGATTTTAAAATTGTTTAGTTTATTACAAACCAAAGTGTACAGATCAGTTTATATACAAATAATCATACTTAGTGGCAATATTTATTGAATGAGTCACATACTGCGTTCTATCAAACACACTGACAGCACTTTCACATCTAAGGCAACCGTTGGCTTAATCCTTAAAGCAACAATGATGCTGTAGATGAGATGGAGATTAATTTCCCTGACATCCCCACAATATTTATACCTGACACTTTACAACTTTGGCATTGAAATTGACATTTATCACCATACATAGATCTGATGCTGTTGGAAAGGCCATCATGACAAATAAAGCCCTACAGTCAAAATCATTCAAAATTCCTTTATGAAGTATAAGGCTTTAAAAAACAGGACATAACTTAAAATATCCACTCATCTTGTTTTTAAGAGAGGTTTTCTTTCTGGGAGCTTTTTGTTGGTAATGTAATTGTTTTAAATAAAATGGATATTTAAAATTAATCATTCTGTCAGTGCATCACATTAAGTTTGATTGGCCCAGTGGTGTAAAAAAATTACCCACAACTTTAAATTTATTATTTCATGGTAAATTAGTTTTCTTTTGTTTGCATTTGTCCTGAAAGGCAAAGGTTATTTTGTGTATTGTTGTAGCTATAATGGTTTTGTGGTATTGGCCATGGACTTTAACCTTAGCAGAGATATTCAGATCGTGAGCTGTCACTCTTATAGGTCATCTGGGAGTCAATGCTTGACCGGGAACAAAGCAGTAATCGCTCTGATTCATGAGTTGGTCTTCTTGCCCAGAGCTCTGTTGGATGTGTATTTAGAGTCCTTGGTTTCATTGAAATAGTTTCAAACTTGACATAGCTCTCTTTTTCTAGCTCCTCTTCATCCAAAGCAGTGTTGCTACCCTTGCAATAGAGAGCAAGAATTTTGTAGACTAAGAGAGCAATGAGGGGCAAAACCAAAGCACAGGCAATGCCACTTATGATTATAACAAACTGGTTCTGCCCACCAACATCTAAGTTGTCCAGAGTGTAGAAGTCAATGCAAGGATCTTTTCCAGCAGCACCACCTTTTGCTACCAGACAAACTGAGTACCTCATCCCAGGTGACAGTCCATCAAGGAGCATTTTTCCACTGCCAGCATTAGTCTCTATTGTCCTTTTAGCATCATCCTCACCATATGGTGAATAAACCACTGTAAGTGGGTCATCATTTAATAATCCACCCGCAGTCCAAAGCAACACTGCACTGTCATCTGTTTCCTCTACAATCTTTAAGTCTTTGATAGACTGTGATGCGTCACTTTTCTTGCTCTTCTCATCTGCTGCAAGTTTTCTCCCATTTCCTCCCTGCTGATTTTTTGGTTGCTTGATCAAGCTTTTCTGTGAACCATTTTCAGGGGTTGCTTTGGGCTTCTTTTGGATCCCAGAAAGTGTTGTTGATGATCTTGGGAGGACTGTGGACACTGGAAAATTGGAAACATTCATTGGTGGAGTAAGAGTTGGGCCTTGATTGGTTGGTCCAGTTCCAATTCCAGGCTGTAATGGAGGGATGGTAGTGCTTATGCTACCAGCAACTGATAGAAAAATGGTGGCTTCCGCTGTGCCAGCAACATTCTTAGCTTTGCAACTGTAGTTCCCAGCATCTTTGTACTCTATTCCATGCAAGCTCATTATAGACCACTTGATGCCTTCTCCAGGGGATTCCTGAACTAAATTGTAGAACAAGAACACAACAATCAATACAGATGATACTTTTGAAACACTAGAGCTGCATTCTACAGCATTGTTTAAATATATAATCAAACAGCTTACTGAAATATTACACTGAACAAATTTTTCTTTCCAGAATTGTAGAACAAGACCAAAAATTTACATTATACCTGTGTTGTTGACTGGTGAACCATCTGACTTGGCCCAGTAAAGAGTTGGTGTCGGAGATCCTGTTGAATCGCATCGTAGGAGAACATTGCTGCCCAAAGAAGATGTGATCTTGGTTGCAGATGTCATTACTGATGGTTTCACACAGTTTTCGAGCTCAGCACGCTGAAAAAGAACTCCTGCTAGATTCTCTGGTCCGGCACAGGTCAAAAATAGATCCATCAAAACCACTGGTGTGTCCGCCATTTTAGAAATCTCAATGAGCTTGGAGATTTTACAATCGCAGAACCAGGGATTGTCCTGGAGGCCTGGAGATGGATGGAGAAAAGGAATCTGATTATGAGTTGTTTTTTTTTTTTTCTTTTTTGTTCATTTGTTTGGCAATTGCTCTATCACACATTTTGCTAATACCTTCTAGAATATTTTCTGTTAAGTGAAGAGGTAGATATAACATGTTGGCAATGGCATTTTGACAGTAGAGGTAACCAAAAGCAGCATTACCTATTTCAATATGTTCAATCAGAATTTTAGTCTTTTTAAAAAATGGTAGTACAGAATTTTTGAAATAGCAATGCAATAATGTCCAAATTAAGCCAATCTTGTTTGCAAAGAGTGGGTAACATTAAGTTGTGACTTGATGCAAATATTAAAACAACACTGACCACATATTTTATATACTTTCCTGTTTTGTTTTGTTTTTTAAAAATGATTACAGTCAAGCCCTCTGGCAGTTAATGGGGATTCCTTTATAACCAGCTGTAAACACCTGATGGAACACAACATGTAAACACGCCTATGTCCCAGTGCGTGCTAAGCTGTTCAACCAGATTAGTTAGTCTTAGAAGTAGCAAAGCACCTTAGTTGCCTCAGACCCCACTGCAGTTTGTGGTAGCACAGTTTCCATTAGCTTGGAGTTAACTTAAATATCATTAGCTAATTAACAACAAGCACTTTAATCCAATTGAATTTGAAAAAATAACAACTCAAAAGTTGACACAAACTGCCATCTATTTTAAAATATGTTCTGGTGTTTCTAAGATTTATTTTTATTTATTCATTTATTTATATTGGTTAATCGTGAACTAATTAACTAATAAATTACTAATTAAATAATAAAACCATCTAACATATTTTTAAATAAACTTGTTCAGTATTCAGTAAAAAAACCTACTTGGTTTCTTAAGTAGGTGGTACCCCTTATTCTCATTTCCCATGGATTTTTTATTAAAAGAGTAAATCCCGTTAAATTCTCTATCTTTGCAGGGGTTGCACAGTGGGGCGGAGGTTAGCGCTGCAGCAGTGGCCTTTCTGTGTGGAGTTTGCAAGTTCTCCCCCCGTTAGCCTGGGTTCTCTCCGGATACTTTGGCTTTCTCCCACTGACCAAGGACATGCATGTCAGGTTATTTGGGTATTCTAAATTGTCCTTAGGAGTGAATGGGTATGGTTTCATGATGTTTTTAATCCCGAATAATTAACTCCGAACTAACTAATTCCGAATTAAATTCATGAAGCTTTGAGTTTACATGGAAATTTTAATTGAGAATAAAAAGTTTACTTGGCATCACTTTTATTGTCATCTCTTAATTCCGACGTGATGCCGGAAGTGACATAATCACGCAGCAAATCTTTGTAGCGTTAGCGGCCAAATGGAAAACTAATAAAAACCGTTTTAGCTTCACTTTTGATTCAATCTTTGAAGTACTAGCTTGTCACAATTATAAAACTTCACTATATTGAAAAGTTGAGGAGAAGAAAAATAGACGGACCGAATATATTGAAGACGGGAGGCAAACTCTTTTAAAAAAAAAAACAAAAACCAAGACGGGAGGTAGAAGACTGCCCATGTGCCTCATTGCAGCGGGAGAAGGTAAGCATGCCAGAATGACCGGAATTAACTACGAGAGGAATTAAGGGTTTACATGAGGCAGTAATTATTTAATTCCGCTTTCAAATGAGAACACAAGCCAGTTTATTCGGAATTAAGTTTAATTCCGAATTAATAATTCTACTCGGAAGTAGGTGTTTATATGTTTACTTTTCATCTGTTTAAATCGGAATTAACTTGTATTCAGAATTAAAGAGGAATTAAAAGTCCCATGTAAACGGGGCCACTGTTAGTGTGCCTGGCTCTTTTTCTGCATGTTCCCCTCTCTGTGTTGCCCTGTGATGGACTGGTGAACTATCCAGGGTGTACCCTGCCTCTTTATAGCCGCTGGGATAGGCTCCAGCTACTTGTGGCACTGTATTGGATGAAGTGGTTAAGAAAAAGGATGGATAGATGGACTTCACATCTGTCTGTTTTCACTCTATTTAGGCAGGTCTGCTGGTGAATACAGACTTGGACCTTCACAGAAATATCACAAACCTATGAAGCAGAAAGTGTAACTGTTGTTTAATAAGGTATGTTAGGTTTGAGTACGACAATTAAGAGCTGGTTACTAAGACCATGGGGTTTTGTGAGATTCAGACCAACATACTGTAAGTTATGCCAATAACAGCACTCTGATGACAACCATTTAACAAAACACTTTTTTTCGCTCCTGCTTGAGATGTGACAAAAGCAATAATTTTGGTAAACTTCAGGGTTTGAGCTACAACACATAATTCCTGACTGGCTTTGGTAGTGGGATCATTTGTTCAGATTAAGAAGTAGATCATGGTTAAGGCTAAAATACATCCCTTTATCAATCTGATTGTCATAGTTGTCAGTGCCATCTATACCTTTGACGTGCTTTTGCTTTCTGCTCATTCATACATTCATTATATACACCGCTTAGTCCAATTCAGGGTTGTGGAGAAGCTGGAGCTTATCTCAGCAATTAGTAGGCGAGAGGCAGGGTACGGGAAAGCCCATCACACGGCAGCTCACATACTCTTAAAGTGCAAATACAATGTATGGAGTGAGTCGTATGTCACTAAACAGAAAATGTTGCTTCTCACTAAAGGCCTTTTCTTATCGCACGGTCCAGCTTGTGTGTGTGTGTGTTAGGGGAGGGGGGAGGGGGGTTTGTGCATTTTGACACAATAAACCTTGATCTCTGTTATGTTTCCTCAGCCTACTGCAGCCTTACCTTACATGTTAGACAACTAATAAGCTGAATAGTGATTGACTACATAATAGCATGACATCATAGTGGTGCCTTTCTTGGATTATTATGAAAAAGAATACAACACAGAAACAAAGAATGACTCAAGGTAGTCATCCTGCACATGAGGCTTTAAACAAGAAAACTTTTATGGTGTGTATGAAATAGTTTGGAAGTGACTAGTCTTTAAAGTTATGGATTGCCGTGCGACAAGCTTCACCCTTTATGCTCAGATCACTGAGACTGGAACCCAAATGAAAGGATCTTAGAAAACTAAAACAGCTTGGATTGGTGGTCTAGTACTATTACTAGTATTCTTTCCAGTTTTTGCATGTGAGAATAATAATAATAATAATAAAAAAAAAAAAAACTCTGATGTGCAAATACCCTATTCCATACTGAGCCAGAACCATTGGTGGAAAAAGGGCTTCTGTGGAATTGTAATGATCATCATTTATATTGAGCTGGTATGCTTATGTTCTCAAGTAGTGTCATTTAAATATTTTATTGGTGCTCAGTTGGTCTTTATACTTGATCGAAAAGCAAATGATGCACAGGTGAAATAATTTAGATAGATTTAATTACCTAATTGAGTTTGTACTTGCATCTAGTCATTAAGGTCATTAGAATTAAATTTAGACCATAATCATATTTCCTACTGAGTATTTACAATTAAACTAGATAATTGTTGATGGTAGTATGTTTAATTACATGATTTGCGTGTGCTTGCGTCTTTGTTTTTCATTTTCTACATAATCAAAAGTCTGTGAACACACACATATAGATCTAACATCAAAATCCACTTTTTGAGCAAACATAAAGTGTGACTACAGTTTGAATTGTACACCAATTATCATCTATGGTGCAGTGAAATCCATGTGGAAATTTCTCAAAGTTAAGAGTTTAGGAGTTGCCCAAACGATTTAAGTAGTCCATTTCTTCTCTTCAAACAATGACACTAATTGCTGGTTTGAAACAGGATTAAAATGCAAATGTAAAACACCAACATTCTCAGATAAGTCACCCTACATATATCCAATTTTTGCTGTAATGGTATTCACTTGTTACACATCTTTCACTCTTTCTTTTACTTTTTTTTTCAAAAACCCAATGTCTTACTTTTATGAATTAGTTCACGCTTTAATAGGACAGCAACACCTAACGATAAATCTACCTGAACTTAGACTAACCTGACTTAACTTTGCCCTGGCAGTCACCACCTCTCATCAAGAGGTTCCTGAGGTATTACACCAAAAGTGTCCTGCCTTGGCCCTAATATCTTTTAAAACCCAGACGGACATTTTCCTCTTACCTAAAACGACTTTCTGAGAGGCATTAGAAGAGACAAGTACTCCATTAAAGGGTGGCCAGATATCCATAAGGTCAGATGGCAGTGTGGCTAATTTGTTGCTGGATAGATCCAAGTACGTTATGTTGAGAAGGTAGGGAATTGCCTCAGTGGGAACGTTAGTTAGCCTGTTGTTGTGAAGATCCAATGTCTTCAGTCTGGGCATCTCTTTGAGGGACTCCCAAGGAAAAATAGAGATCATATTCCCATCAAGCCTAAGCTCGTGGAGCACTTTTAAGTTGTAGAAACTTCCAGTATCTACTGTGGTTATGGAATTGTAGGTAATCCAGAGGTATCTCAGGTCTACCAGGTAGTAAAAAGCTTCTGTTGGGATTCGTCGTACTGCTGTCTTCTCTACACGAAGTTTCATTGTATCCACAGGGACATTAACAGGAATTTCAGACATGTCTGGGTCATTGCAGAGCACAGATCTGAAAGTCAAACACAAAGTTAGATTTAGAGGGTTTGCAAAGGCTGACTGAGAAAGCACTCTTATATATAGAAATAAAAACCACTATCATCATAAACACTGCCTGCAGAGTCCTGCAAGGGGAGGAATCTTCATTAAAAGAGGAAAAGAAACACTTTAAGCAGTGACACCCTGCAATCTTATATCTTTAACCCCTTTGTCAGATTGTTAACCTGCTGTAACCTTTAAGAGTGTTGTTACTGATTTACTTTCACTTATCTGCAGTTTTACCACACTTATTATGACACTTTTGACTTCTCTGTGATGTATTCCGGAGCATTGTACTAATTGGACTGATCGTGCAGATGTAAAGTAAGTGTCCCTTTGGTATAATGGGATTAGCACTAGGCCACAACATGACACAAGTCTATTCATATCTCACATCTTCATGGTGTTGTGGTCCAGCGTTTTAACTGTCATTGCTGCCGAGGGGGATCGCTTTTTAATTTATTTCACAATTTAGGATAATAAGGTAATTCTCACCAATTATGGAGTGACAAAATATTTTCTCTTTGTTATTTTAGGTTCAGTTACACAACACTTAGTTGGATTGTTTCCCTATTCAAGTTTGGGTTCATTCAAATAGGTCATAATAGTGTGAAACATTCCAGAGCATGTTTTAAGAGCAACTTCTACATCCATTCATCCATCCATTATCTACCGCTTATCCCTGAACGGGGTCGTGGGGGGGCTGAAGCCAATCCCTGCTGACTTTAGGCGTGAGGCAAGGTACACCCTGGACAGGTTGCCAGTCCATTACAGGGCCAACACATACAGACAGACTTTTACAAACATTACAATTTAATTAATACAACTTCAGTTTTGTTTTTTAGCTGGTCTTTTATTAAAGCTATACAAAAGGCATCTTATGTATAATGTAAAAACTTTTATTTACAATCAAACTATACATTACCTGGTTCCTGTTCCATCAGCACGTCCATGAAAAACACAGGTACACTGGGATGGACAGAAGGGAAGAGCCATACTGAGGCAGCATAGGAACACATGCACACCGAGAAGTCGACGCATGATGTCACCGAACACACCCAGAAAGCTCACATTGAGGAGATATCAAGGAAAAAGACATCCGGATTCACTGAGAATGAGAAGAATTCTTCCAAAAAAAATTAATAAGGGTGAGAATAATGAAAAAGGCTTTGTGAGTCCATAGGAGACTATGGTACACGAGCTGAGGATCTATCCTCAGTACAGGTGACCTGTCAGATTCACCGTGGGGGTGGAGATTAGTGAAGGATTTCAGAGGTTTGAAAGGGTCACGGAAGCTCACCAGCGGGAGACACCAGTCTTTTCCAACATGCTGCTTCTTCTTTTAGCGGCTCACTACAGCAGATCATCCGCTTCCACCTCCGCTTTTCGACAGAACGTTAATTAGTTTTATTTTAGAGAGGTTTCCCCTCACGTGAGCATAAGCACGCTTTCCCTCTATCAAAAGGTTTTCCTCTTATCTAAGATCTTTTTTCAAAATATGTGTTGATGACACACCCACAAACACACACATATACATGGACAAAGGGTATATATATATATATATATATATATATATATATATATAC
>JBAMHX010000008.1:10633852-10648061 GCA_037177515.1 Pseudomugil tenellus | reverse complement strand
TACATCACTCACATGTATGGAAGGAAAGATGACAACAGACCCCAGGTTAAAAAAAAGCGAAGTTCTCCTTTAACTTTATGGACCCTGTTTTTGGTACTTCTTTTTAATCTGTCTGATTTGGATGCTACCGGTACTACTACAATGACTGCTTGCCATCAAAATGCAAGAGACATGGAGCATTTATTAACAAGTACACAAGTGAATTTTATTTATGCAAGCAAATTTGATCATACGGGTCAAATAAGCCACTTCAAGCTGTTGGCACATGAATTTACAAAACAGATTTGATTTAAAGCCTGCTACTAAGCATCTGTAGTGAACGTACAAAAGACTAATACAAGGAGGGAGCTGGAAGCTTTTTTTTCCTCATCATTACAGAGTAAATCACATTAAGTATCAGCTTCAAGACATGATTGAAAGCTCATCACAAACTAAACAGACACAACTCAAAGACTACAGTCTCTAATATCAGTAGCATAATGCAGAGAGCGTGGGAGGTTCAGTACTGCACATATAAACAAAGGGCTGATCCAGCAGTGTGTGAAAATGAAGAAGTGAAACAGTGTCTTTTTTGAGTCGATAAGACTATACTGATGAGTGTCCATGCCACGAGAAACATCTAAAGTCACAGTCTTTACTAACAGTACAGTTATCCAACTTTAAGTTGAACACCAATGCGCTTACACCAAGAGAGATCACAGAAATGGTCAAATAAGTGCAGAAAAAACTAGCATTGAGAAACATTGATTTAAGAAGAAAAAGAATGACGAGGCAATGAAGTGACCGGCCACCTCTGTAGCCATGTGGCATCAGGATGTGTAGGCAACATAGTTACTGTTATGAGTAAAAAAAATACTTCAACACATTTGAATAACATCTCATTACTCCACCAAGGAGTGCCATTAAACTGATGACTATTTCTCGCCAGGCTTTCATTCCATTTGAAGCTGATAGATGCAGATTGGACCCATGTTTTTCCCAATTTGGTGGGAATCATCTTTAGATGGCAATGCAATATATGTTTCATATATTAATATATACACAGCAAAGTTTTGCATCACAGGGATCTTGGTATTTATAAAGTTCCATTGTCAAGAATTAATATTTTGATCATGAGAGGATGTGCTTTTGTGACTCATTCGGGGACAATGGAATCATACATTTGAAACATTTCAGTGGCAAGTTTATGTTAAAATAAGCCACAATTTATCTGTAAATTAGCCAATCCCATCACTAAAGTTAATTCTAATTTAATATTTCATGTTTTTCAACAGACTTGGCACATTTAGCAAATATTCCTTTCACATTGATTTGGTATTAAATTGTTTGCTTGTTTTGCTGTTTGTACAACTCAAAATAGAAAAAAAATAGATTGAATTGCTTTTAGCTAAAAGGGGTCTTAGGCCCTGGAAATACTGGTGTGGCAAAAATTCTCAATTCCTCTTAGTTGTAAGATTTAAAATATTTTTAAACCTAACCACCCATTCGCATACAGTACATAGTTCTTAAACATTTAATCTCCAGACACACTACATGAGAAATGTGCTTGAAAACCCCTTGAAGCCCCTGTTGACCCTCTCAAAAGAAAAAAAAAATCGTCAAAAATAAATTATGCACAGGAGCAAAATGACTCTTAGCATAAAATAAAAGAAAAATAATAATACACAAATCATTTAAAAATAATAAAAAAGCTGAAATACTACTGCTACCTCTGATTCTACAAAACACACTAAAACTACTATCAGCACGAAACAACTCGTATTCATAATACAACTGCCATAATGATAATCATAACATCATCCATGAGAGAGGTAAAGGGGCTTTTTTCATTTAAAATGCTGCTTGTGACTGAGGAGCTTTGTGACGCACCCCCCCAGACCACGCTGTCATATGACGCACCAGTAACATCAGCAGTGGCGAGGGCCCAAGGCGCCATCCGCCCCCCCTCGGGAGGGGATGGTAGAGAGAGACAGATAGAAAGAAAGAGGAGAGACAGAGGGAGAGAGGCCGGAGTGGCAGGGGCCAGGCCTCACGCTGCTCTTTATGTGTAGGCGTTGAGACGCTCCTTGGAGCGAGTGGAGTGGATGTCATGAAGCTCCTGCTCCTCCTTTGATTTGATGTCCTCATACTTCTGCATCCGGCAGGCGTCCTTCACGTAGGCCCAGTTTGCAGACAGCACCATCAAGTAGTGGATCTGTGAGGAAAAATTGTGAAATGTAAACCAAATACATGAGCAAAATGAAGAAAGAGGAATGAAAATGTAGTTATCTATAATTTATCTAGAGACCTTATTATTCATTTATGAGTTTTACTGGTAAGCATAATGGGTTGTGTTGTAATGTGTAACTGGGTTGCACACTGTTCCAGTGTTCCACCAGGAGGCAGCATAACGCCTTGTGTAGTTTTGCTTGTGTTACCATGGCAGTTGGAATTATAATGAATGCATTGTGCTTTAATTAGGTTGACACAGCCTCTCTTTTTAGCAGAAACCATAGTTTCATATACGCACTGCTCTTTCTGTCAGAAATGCAAAATGACCTATTCAGCTAAGAAACATTTTAACAATACTTACCCAGTATTCATTTATTTACTTTTTTCTTGCTGTATATTGTAAAATCTTCTGTAATTTCAACATATGATTTTCACTATTTCTATTTGGGAGTTTCAGGATCGGTAGGGAGCTGCACCTTGTCTCCTACACTTTGCACCATCATCTCTGACTAGCGTCCACTTTCTGTTACTTAGAAAATGGCTCCTCGCAAATTACTGAGTGATGTTTGCAACAATCTCTGTGCCTTTCTTCGGCTTGTTTCCATGACGACGGCATGACATGCTCGCCGCCTCTGAAAGAGGGAGGGAGACAAACCCTGTCTTCTTTCACTGCGCCAAAATGCCTTCTCTCTTTTTAACAGCTATTCTCTCACAGGCAAAACCAAGCAGCCACAGCAAAATGCAACTGGTTTCCCAGCTACATTATTTCTCCCCAGTTGCCCATAATTTATCCTACACACTGTATTCTTCTACCAGAGGATACGATACTACTGTAGCCGGTGGGATATCTGCATCTAGAGAGCCTAATATCTGATGTCTTTGAGTGAACGTTGAGTGATGTTTCTCACCATAGCAATAACAGCAGCTCCTGCACCAGCGAGAGCACAGATGAAGAGGTGGAACGTCATGTCCAGCTGTATTAAAAGCAAATTACATTACGTTAGTCTGCAGGGCTTACAAGACATGTTACACTGTCAAAAATAAATAAAAATAAAATGTAAACATTCAGTCGATGTTCTACATCCGGACAACGTCTATACGTCTCTGTTTTATTCAAACACGCTTGAATCATTTTGTTTGTCTGTTTATTTGTTCATTTCAGGTTGTAATGTTTACAATAATAAAGCAGACATGAAAATCTGTCCATCTTCAAACAAAAAGAAATGAAAACAGCTCAGCCTGAAAAGATAGTGAGTAGAAATGGTTTCACTTTCTGAGAAAATGCTAAGAATGAATTAAAACATATTTTCACTATCTTCAAGAGTAAATTTTATATTTGCTACTTATGTGGAGAGACAAATTGAACTGAAGTTACTGTACTTAAAAACACAGAAAAGAAGCCTGATGAAAGAGTTTTGCTTTAATGTATAATTATATAAATCATTTGCAACATTTATCATGTCAGATGAGAGATTTTCCATTTTACTGAATAATGTATGTGTTCCTGTAGGTACGCATAACTTCCTGACATACTGTAAAGCAACAAGCAAATACTTTATAACATCATAGTGTTTGATTTTACCAGCCACAGCAGAGCTGTTGGGTCATGTGACTTCATACGTATATATAGTAATAATATAGGTAAACTGTGTGTCCGTCTGATGAGTTATACTAGTGATTCGCTTTACTTTGTACT
The DNA here is from genome assembly GCA_037177515.1 of Pseudomugil tenellus. NCBI lineage: Eukaryota > Metazoa > Chordata > Actinopteri > Atheriniformes > Pseudomugilidae > Pseudomugil > Pseudomugil tenellus. The sequence goes on along the minus strand of JBAMHX010000008.1, from coordinate 10,644,154 downwards.
ACAAAAGTATCATATTATAAATTCTTTTGATCTGTATTGATTATGAATATTTTTGTAAATATTTAAAGAGTACTAATTCTTTTATCTTATAGTTTCTCTTTTTTTCATCTTACCTCATTAGACTCACACATCTTGTAGAATTTCTCAGATCCAGCGCACACAGCTTTCACTTCAGCAAATGGCACAATACCTAAAATAATTAGTTATATTTAATATTCAGAAATGAATGCCAAAGTGGAAAGATATAACAACAGAAACAAGGTACACAGCTGGTTGCAAGGGATTAACGAGTACCAGCACAACATTCCAATAAAGTTTTACTTGTGTAATTTTAATTAAGAGGCAGTGCTAATTGAAAATAATGAGCCATGCACATGAACCTTTAGGATCAGTTTTTAATACTGCTTCACAGTAATGTTATTTTAAGTCTTTAGAAGTAAAAAAAAACAGTATTTGAAAGTTGTCATTTCCCCTAAATAAAACTTCTTATTGTCAGACCATGTACAGCTCATTTCTAAAAAGTGGTTTCTTAAACTTCCTTTATCAAACAAATTTCTTAGTAAGCAAGCCATGACCTAAAGAGCAGCATTAACTTAGTTCATCAACTGCAACAAACTGGCACTAAGATTTACTCCACCCTCCCTATATGACACATATCCGAGCAACACAAGTAGAAAATACCCCTCTTTACCATACTGCCGTGGGTCCAGGCAGAGTGAAGCCCCTTCCAGCACTGTGGCATTTTGGCAAATATTCCAAATATTAAAGTATATGAAGACAGGAATGGAGGTAAATGCAGTCACCCCAAGCCAAGCCAGCATGAAGATGTATGTCAGCATAATGAACTGAAAGACAAGCAGAGGACATCTGATCATTAACCATTGCAATTCATTAAGTTCTTTTGTTTAATTATTATTATTATTATTAATGATTATTATTATTATTATTATTAATAAGTAATCTAATTCAAATAATTCAAAAACTGAATATCAATTTCACTGTTAGACTACAGGATACACTCTTTGAAAAATACAAACTACTGTGATCTCCTGTATTATGATGAGGTGTTTTCAAGCAAGTTTATCTGTCCTCTTGTCTATCTTCATGTAGATACTTTTTATTTATTATTACTATAATAAAATGCAATAAGACATCTCAACATCTTTTCCTCTAACATTTGAAGTGAATTATAAGTACTCTTAAGCGCTTGCTTTTAAGTTATAATGTTTATAGTATTTATAATTTTAAGTAATATTTGGTACTACAGCTGATCAAAGTACTGAGGGCTCAAGTAATAATTTTATGTTATATATTTATCCAATTATAATATTAAACTAAAATTCTTTCCTTTTCAGTAAATGTGCATCTACTGTATGCACTGTTGAATAATCACATGATTTGTGTTGTTGGACGTGTCATGCGTTCTGTCAGCTGGGACCTTTGCCAGCTCAGCCTTCAAGGGAAACTCTCAGAGATGACCTCTAATTCAGACTGTGTGATTACCCCCTCTTTTTAAAAAATGCATGTCAAAGTAGTAAAAAGCTGACCTAATTCTGGGATGCATTTACTCTTAATGAGGTCTTACCCAAGCGCTGACACACCGTCCACATGTGGTGATCTTGAAATCACCATACAGATCTTTAATGGCCCCGCTGGTGAAGAATCCTTCCACCATCAGCAGGATGCCATAGACGAAGAAAGCCGATGCAATACCATAGATCACGTACTTGATGATATCAATCCTGCATACAAATACCCACAAATAAATGCAAATATTTAACTATATGTCAGGTTTTGACCTTTAGATGCAGTCAAAACCTTTCTTACTCACATGGTGAAGACATCCAGTGTGTCCACCGGGCTTCTCACTACCTCAAAGTAGTTCTGAAGGATAGTGACGGTGCCAGAGAGGGCTTCGTGTCCGCAACCACAGAACAGTGCCACGCCCGCGTACAGCAAGATGGTGGCTATGAGAGAAGGGTATGGGATCCCACCCAGGCATTTGATGCAGCATTCAAGGCACCCTGAAACGGAGGTCAATGGGTTAGTCAATACAGATAGTAAAGGAGGTGAAAAGAAGCTGAATTTTCACAGTGAGACTAGACTATTTTCCAGAACTTTGAATTATTCAGCAACACACTGCCAGCAGGCGAGTGCATCCGCATGCCACACACTCTACTTGCATTTACTTTTAGGGGGTCTACAACACTCAAAATGCGGTCAAGAGACAACTATGTATGCATGGTGGAGCAAAACATGAAAACTTTACTAAGATGGATTAAAGCAGAGAGCCTCCTGATTTTATTGATAATGGATTTACGTACGCATCAAGTGTCAGAGTACTCTGAAAAACAGAATGACTTATTTTATTACCACTTTCCCTTTGTGTACGCAGTCGGTTCGATCCCCATTTCACACTTTATTTTACACATTAATGCATCATGTAGTCAGATGTTCACCTTAGCAGATGATGATGACATATTTTTGCTCAGCCAGCTGCTGCTGGAAGACCGTAAGATGACTACTGACTGCTCAGTTCCAACTTCAGATTCCTGCCACTCAGATTGCTCCCAGACAAGCTGAATCTGTAAATACTCTTCTATGTGACCCTGTCTATGTCAATTGCTTGGATTCAAAGTGTGTGTGTGTTTTGGGCAGTTTAGAGTAATTTCTCAAAGGAACCAAAATGAAATTTATTTACTGAGTGGAACGAGTCTGGTCTTGCAGTGCACTGCAGCATATTAACCAGTCATATTTTTCACAAAACCAGGCTTGACTGCATCCTGAGATAACCCCTCATTTACACACATTTACTGAAATAGGGAGCTGCATCCTAAACATGTATTTAAATGCTAAGTCAATAAACGCGTGTTAAAAACACAAATTTTCCTAAAAATACACCATTCTTTCATCATGTCACACAATGATGGTTACCCATGATTGACTGAATTTAATGCTTTGTTCTGAAATAAGACACTTATGTTGCCAGTTGCAGCACTTATATAAAAAAATCTACATGTTTTCAACATAATTTTTTGCCGATATCCCACTGTATCACGTTGCAAAGCAGAAGTCACAGCCATATCTCTCTGTCTCAACTCTGCTTCTGACTCTCTTCCAGACCTGAGCTGAATACCAAGTAGGTGGTCTGCCTGCTGGGCTGTGCTGAGCACTCAGATGCTTGGTGCAGCTCCAGCCCTCACCCAGGCTCCATCATCTGCATCTTCACTGACGCATTCCACTGCTAAACTGTCCTTTCTGCATACTTCATTTTCTAACAGTTTCACCCACAGAGGAGTTTGCTGGAATTTGCCTTTTCCCAGTCACCCAGTCAGCTTTTCACATACAGTACAACCCATGATTTTAGCCTGATTTGGGTTGTTTCTGCATCCTGTCATTATTATGTTGTTATTATTTGAGATGCATGAAGATGCTCATTTTTTACTTAAATCTTGAAGTAATTTTTGGCTGTTCCCTTAGAAATGATTGAAAGGAATACGGTCATATTCACAGCTACAAGGACATAGAGTAATACATCAGAAATGTCACTGTCATCACCATAACATGTACTTTAGACTTGCTTTAATCATGCAAAGAGCTTCAGTAAAAAGTTCAGCAAACTTGGCATCCAACATGATTGTGGTTTGGCCAATCAGATGCACACAAGCAAACATTCTTGGCTGGATTGCAATGTGAATGTCCTGTTCTTAGCCTTATCATTGGACTACAATATCAAATATTTGCTTAAAGATTGTTTTTGGGAGAAATTCAGAGTATTTTACAACATTGTGCAATATTTTGATCCGTGATACAACATTAAAATCAAAGACATGTTGCTTAATCTAGGCTTCATATCCCAATATGTAGCCTATTACAAAAAAAGACAAAAACTTGCAAAAGAAAAAAAAGAGAAACATCAGACTCCTCGTACAACTACTATTTATTCATTTAAAAAAAAACATCCTCCAAGGTGTAAAGTGATCTGTCCCCACATCTTCCCTCAGATTTATTATCTGGAGTTGCTTTATCTTTTTAGGAAGCAGGCAGCGACAGGATTTATTGATTCAGGGCTGTTTACTGACAAGATGAACGTGAACGATAGAGGCCAGCCACATTTACCCTCCGTGCTCTGGGTCAGAATGGATCATACGGTCATCTAAGGTATTAACCAGCACATTCAAGAAAATATTTAAAACATTTTATTATTTTTCCTGCAAGTACTGATGTTTCATAATACATTTTAATCGTTTTGTTACACTAGGACATGTATTAGTTCAACCAGATTTCAGGAAGGAGAGTTTTTTTCTAAATGCTATGAAACAAACTCATGCAGGCTTTGCTTCAGACATTTTTAACCCACACTGGTGAGATTTACTACTGTAGATGTGTGAGCCTGTGCATAATGTGAGACGAGTGGTAATATAAATGATTTATGCGCTGAACACAATCAAGTTTTATTAGTATTCCATAACTCACATTTCTGCACACAGATACACCAGCTGTCGTCAAAATCTAGTTGCTTTTTTTCTTTTTTTTAATCATCTATCTTTTTCTTCATCTTCTTCTCATTATCCCGGAGGCACGGTCAAATCATTTATCATCAATGTTTCTTACTGACCTAAATAGAGTTGGCTACTAGTGTGCATCATTAGGGCTTTTAAGTGAAGATAAAATAATGTCTTCTATGTGACTTGACTGTAAGGAAGCGTTGTTTCTATGGAAACAGTCCAATGAAGTTGAACTTTTGCATGAGTTGTAACAATATAGATGTTTTATTAATGGCCTGCTCTTAATTTTGTGGAAATCCTGAGGCTCGATAATTAGAAGAAAAGATTAAAATAAATTAGGATTTCATAAGTTGGGAAAGAGGGAATCCTGGTGAGTGTGCAAGTAAATGTACAGCATTGTAGAGTAGCTTCTTCTCCTTTTACACCTGTTCCTTGGCTAATATTCTATCATTTGCTCATCAAACTCAGGTAAACTGGAGTTTATCCCAGTAATCAGGAGCCGAGAGGCAGAGTACACCCTCGGCAATCCATCACAGGCGAATACAGAGAGACAAACAATTACTCTCACTTACGCTCAGGCCTAGGGACAACTTAAAGTGACCAGTCAACCCAGCATGCATGTCTGTGGACAGTGGGAGGAAGCTGGAGTATCAGGAGAGAACTAAATACATATATATGGGGAGAACATGCAAACTCCATACAGAAAGGCCACATCTCTAATACCTTCTTGCTATGAGGCTGCAGTACTAACCGCTGGTCCACCGTGCAGCCAATATATATGGCTAAATATCTATATACTAGTAGTATATGATAACATTTAAGATGTGTCGCTCCAGAATATCTAATAGCGGTTGATGTCTCATTTCACCTCTGTAACAATTCATCAAGCTTAAATGGTGAAAAATGGCAGGCAGTTATGCTTCCTGCCTGAGAGATGCTAGATGCATTATTTAGAAGTGGCAAGTACAGCCGCACTCAAGCCTCTCGTGTTCATTATTCATGCCTTTTGCTTAACATTACCTACAGCAATAATTATAACGACATAAGGAAAAAAAATCCCTCAGTTAATAATGGTTGCAAGTATTTCAGTTCATTTTACAAGACGTAGAACTATTTCGCTATTGAGGTACACAGAAATTCTTGTGATCCATGGAGGTGATTTGAGTAGACCAGGAGCAGAAGTGTGAAAGAAACCTGGTGTGGACACTTTTTAATGTAACAACAACCAAAGCATAAACTTAAAATGAGTAAAAATGCATGAGCACATTTTTTTTATTGCAGGGATTTGCTTCCCTAACTCAGTGTTAAACAACTTCATAGGCCAAAACATGGATTAATTATATTTCATTTTAAACAAAATGAGAGAGGATTTCAGTAAACTGTGGGATTTAGGATTTTCTGTCCTCACACAACAAAACCTCTGTTAAAAAGAAAAGTGTTGAGGGGGGTTAAAGCCTAAATGACCCAAAACATTGCAGGCCCAATCAACAGAATGCGTCTCCCTAATACAGAGAGCAAGGATGACCCCCCTTCCTGGGCCCCTCCCATCTCCCACTTCTCCTCCATCTGTCAGTGTCATATCTGACAGGCAAAAGAACACACACATGCTCAAATTCCCTCTGACCCCATCAAGGTTTCACAGGAAGGGTGAGGTTAGGCTTAAATAATACTTAGTGCTAAATGACGTTCCTCAAAGGCAAGACTGCTCAGGAGCACAGTTGGGGTTAATTAATGAGGGTTTTTTCTTTTTTTTTTTATGACTGCCGTGAATTTCAATTAAGTCTGACCAAGTCCAGATACTAGAGTTTTAAAAATATAAAAGCACTTTCCACGTATTCAAGTATTTTAGTGTAAATCTGTCATTTGAGCATTTTAATGGCTCCCACGGGTGTAGTTTATTAGCAAGCTCAGCATTGTGTTTTCTCTGGATTTTCTTTAGCTTACCTCAAATACTTGACACATTTAATTGAATCAGAGAAATTAATTTATCTTAATTATTATCAAAAGTTTTAAGTTTAAAAGAAAAACTTTCTTGGCTTTCAGTTATTTGTTTTAAAACCTGCACTGAGCTAATCCAACGTGACAACAAACCGTGGCATATAAGTCACATGCCACGTCAAACACACTGTGGATGTTGCATCTACATATTCCTGCATGTCATTTTGCTGTAATAAAGGACATAAAAATGATTAGGATCTGGGTTAAAGTTCGGTTCCGGCTTTTTTTTTTTAATTTAGACTGTTTGGCGTGAAATAACAAATGAAAAGCAGAGCAAGAATTACAGTGTTGTACGTATGGCATTTATGACTTAACAAGAGGCTTAAGCTTGTATTTTTTTATATAGCTCTCAAAACAAATTATCAAAAAGCATCTTAATTGTAGTCATAGTTGTATAATTTGACACAAGTGGAAGTGAAAACATTAATACCACCATTAACACCTCGCAAGATAGAACCTTGACACTTCCAATATAAAACATAATCCGAAAGTCAACAGAAACACGTTTAGCTCTTCATTTTTTTTTAACAAAAAATGTACATGGATCTCTGTTTGTATTTTAAAACAGATATCTAAGAAAATATAAAAGTTCCAACATTAAGCATAATTTCTTGTGCAGTCTTATTAGAGGTGGAAACATATTTAAACATTAGGCCAAGGAAATGTTCTGATTTTATGTTGAATACATAAGGCACACAAGGCATCCAATCAGACATCATTTTTGCTTATACAGCCAGCAATCATTAGGGCTTGTTACCAGAGGAGTCCTGTATGGGGGTGGGGTGGCAGTGGGCCCGTTCAGAGCAAAAGAGAGAGAGAGACCTGAGTTGGGGGATGGTGAGTCTGTGTCACTATGAGGGTAATGGGCGTATACTTGTCTCTATGCTTTCCTTGTTCCTTTTAATGCAGCCTCCCCTCCCCTGTAGCAAGCACTTTTTTTCCCCAAGTTCCCCCATCTCTTCTGCGCATGTTTAATCAACCAGTATGGTTGCCATGTCAACCGCAGCGCAAAATCTGAGAATAGACCGGGTACTTCAGAGCCGTGACCCACTTACTGTATGTCAACAAATTCAGTGGGACAATAGTGAATGAGACACATTACACACAAAACCCCCCAGGGCAAAGAGGATGTTACAGAGCAGATCCAAAAGGCTCAGCCACTGATTTCCTTTCTTTATTTCTGACTATTTTTCCACTCAGAGATGGGAGAGTCTGAACAGGACGGTGTAGCCTCAAAGCGGGAGATGTGTCTTTTGTTCAACTTTGCTTCAGGAACTGGGGGGCAAATGTCAAAAACTCATAAGATGCAAGGAATCTTGTGCTTTTTGTTTCTACCTTTTATTTGTGCAAGTAAAATCTCTTTCCTGGATGTAAAGAGCTTAAATGTCCCGTTCGCCAACATGAAAGAATGTGGGGATTTAAGTCACAGCCCCCAAACAATGGATTACAATAAAGGCCTCTTCTCAGTGTTGAATGTGAACGCAGTCTGTTAGTTTCTTTCCATTTTGCTTGAATAATCTCTGAATAACATGAATGGAATGTAATGTAACCCGTTTAAACTATGGTCATAAAATGACCAATGAGAAGACTTCTATAGGATGTAGGACAAAACATTCTCACCAGAGGCTAAATCAAATTTATGCTAACATTAAGCGTTTTATCATTTTGCCTCAAGGTAAACGAGTGTATTCTGAGCACATATTGTCAATTAATTTATTCAAGAATAACAAGAAGATCCTCTTAAAGTTTCCACTAAAACCTCCAAAAACATCTGAGAAACAATAGGTGGAACTTCCCTGACTTCTCCTGGGTCACCCTGGGCTGGGATTCAGATCAGTGAGATAAAGAGGGGGGGGGGGGGGTGTGAACAGAAGTGTTTTAGATTATCAGATCAGCATCCAGGCAAATACTGGACACAGAAAGTCAATCAGTCGTTGCAGCCCTTTAACCTTTTAAAGCCCAACCTAAGAAAAACTGGGCAGAAAAGTCTCAGATTTAAATAGCAAACGGACTTGGACATATATAGCCTATTACCAGTTATGTTTACGAAAGCGCTTTACACTACATACTGCATTTACCTATTAACACATACACCCCAATAGGCACATCGAGGAGCAAGTTCTGTGTTTTGCCCAAGGACACTTCGGCCTGTAGTCAGGGAAAGCCTGGAATCAATCTCCCCACTGTTCGGTTAAAAGACAACTTCTCTTCATCCTGAACTACAGCCGCCAGATTTAAAATCTTAAGTCTTTGTTAGTTACTTTAACAAATTATGAAAGAAAATGAATGATTTATTTTTGGGGTATTGTCACTATTTATTACCATGTGATAGGTCAAAATTAGTGTAGCCTTTTGTTTTCTGATGATCACCAGGGGACAGGAGACCAGTATTATGTGGCAAACAACAGGGTTATGGATAAAGTTTCTACCATAAAGTGATGGAAGATTTCTTAGAAACTGTATGTATCAAATATGATACTACTTGGGTTAAGATAAAATAGCCTTTTAAAATAATAAATAAGCTTAATGGTACTACTACTACTAATAATAATAATAATTCTTCTTATTTTTCTATTATTCTTATTCTTATTCTTTAAATAACAAACAAAGCAACAAAATGATTTAATGTGTGAGAGTTGTGTTGAACTTGTAATATTTATTTTATGGTTTTGACAGAAAATTACAAATTACATAAATATCAATGGGTTGCTTAACTTGTGAGCACTTGCCAAGTTAGATGCCTGATCAAACCTATCAAACAGAAGGACAAGCTGTGCCTTGCAGAGGAGATTCTTGGCTTGGGAAGTGCTAACAGGTGTGTCTTTCTCAGTTTTTCCATTGAATCTCGTGTAGCTCACTGAGTGTGAATGATATCTAGAATGTAGTTTGGTTAATTAGTCTATAGTATTACCCATCATATGCTCACTTAGAGAACTGTAATGCAAAAAAAAAAAAAAAGAAAAAAACTAATGATTTCAGTCTCCCATTTAGCTCAGTGGAAGCCTGCATGTTCAGGGTGTTGGTTTGTCCTCCTGGCGTGCTTGGGCACTTTTGTACAAAGGAGTCCACTCCTACATTTGGCTAGCATCTGAGGTAAGCAGTGCCCACCTGGTGCATCTGACTCATAATCTGAGATTTACATCCTCAAAAGAGGAAGACAGAAGGATATTAGCGTGCTGTGAGTGCACTCAGTGACACCTGCAATCCCTCAGAGGTGGAAGTACATACTAATTTATCATTTTTTTCAGCTTGGATGATGTCTACAGCTTCCATTTTCAATATATGTGTGCCAGTCACCTTTTAACATTGTCATTTGCAGGAGATACAGATTCTATAGTATGAGACCATGTACATTTAAAATTATTTCTTTCTCTTTGTAAAAGTGTTTGCGTAATACACTTTGAAGTGGTTTAAAGTGCTCATAGCCAGAAATATATCACATCTTTAGAAATCTGCTGTTTGCTATGCTTGCTTGAATGTTTTTCATGTCCTTACATGATGTTTTGTGGACAGATGATTGCACTGCAGAATAACCACAATAACAGAAGCTGGACTCCTACTCCTGCCTGGAGGTGAGCAATGATTCTGAAAAGCTTTTACAGATTTTCACAGAAATGCATGCAGGAAATCAAAGTGGCACAAATGAAATGGCTTCAGTGTTTATCTGGTCTCATTAGAGAAGTCATTCTAATAAAAAGCAGCTGGCAAGTCAATCATTTAAAAAAAAGATGTATTGAGAAACATATATATATATATATATATATATATATATAGTATATAACCATTATTGTTCAGT
>JBAMHX010000008.1:10614562-10627519 GCA_037177515.1 Pseudomugil tenellus | reverse complement strand
TATATATATATTGATTGCAATTGTTTGCACTGTATTGATATTCCACAATTATCTGCTTGGTGGCTTCATAAATTACCCCAAATAAAACATATATTTCTTCATAAATGGCAGTATATTTTAGGTTTTTCTTAACAATGCTCAACCTTCTTTCAATTTATTGCAGCTTCCTATGTGTTGTGCCAATTCAGAATCATATTCAAATACAATTTATACACCTTGTCTAAAAAGTTTATTAACACAACTCCAGATTTCTCTGAAATAATGAACTGTTATGAAGCGCTGGAGGATGTGGACCCAAATGCAGGCAAGGAGAAGGCAGGAAGGCAGCCAGTTGCCGAAGAACGGAATTTATTTACTGTGATCCAAAGAACTAGACATAAACTTACTGTACAAGCAAAGGAACATAGATATATAATGAACCAGCAAGGGGGAAAGAAAACCAAGGGTATAAATACACAGGAAACTGAACAAGACACAGGTGAAAACAATTACCAAAATCAAACCAGGTGAACTAATGAACAAATACATGAAGCTGAAACAGAAAGCAACGGGCAAAACAGGAAAAACTACAAAATAAAACAGGAAACCAACGTGAGCTAATCCAAAACCCTAACACAAACAATCTGATGCTTCAGGTTATGCCCCCCCTCCCCCTTTTCTCTATAAATTTACCACATACTTTTATGGTTGTAATGTGTGTCAAATAAACTTTTAGTCTTTAAAAAATAAAATAATTTACTGCCTGCTGACAATAATTAAGATTATGACTTGTCATTGTGCAACTCTGCAACATAACTTGAGATGCATTATTATTAAACTGCATTGCAACACAATCACAATGTTCTGCAGTCAGGTGTTAAAATAACACTGACTGTAATTTTGGAATAAAGAAAGCTGCATTTTCTAAAGAATCAAGTTGTTTTATGCTGAAATTCTTGTAGCACATAAGCTTTAAACATATTAACTACATATTCATTCAATCTGTTTAGTTTAGAAAGTAATGTGTTACAGTCATTTGTTACACTGAAGTAAAACAGATGGGTATAATGTGATTACAGTACAGGAATATGTAATGTATTAACCCCTAATGTAAACTTCCACTGATTTCTAGATTTAAAGATGATAATTATGGGACGATACCTATAAAATTCAATGCAGCCATATACACCTTACTCTTATATTTATTTCAATATTCTTGTCAGACATATGTGACTTTAGTGGCTTCATTATTCTGCTGAAGCTGCAACATTCAATCAGTCATAGTTTTATGTTCATGTTCCTTAGCTTCAAACACACATGTCATATCTGTGGCAGAGTGCTGATGTTTGTCGTTTGTGAGGCTTCACAGCACATCCTGTGAGTATATCTTGAAAATTTTGTGAAAAGCTTGTAAAGAGCTTTCTTACAGCAACATGTCATGATGCCATGACAGTTTGCTAACAGGCCCTGTACCCTGCATTTGTGAAATATATAATGGAGGTTCTCTTTATGTTTGGTGTTACAAAGAACTGAGATACAAATTAGGACTGTTAATGTATGACATACCTTGTGTTGGAAGTGAAATAAATATTAAGATCTCCTGACCAAAGCACAGAAAATCCCTGTTGCAACGCTGTATACTATGTTTAATGTATTGTCATTACTTATTTGTAGAATATTGTATAAAATGTTATGCGTAGGTTTTCATAGGATTTGCTACATATTTTAACAACAGTGCAGCTGTGCAATCTTGATATTGGTTCATCCTATCCATGTTGAGACATTTTTTATTCTATGTTTTAGAAATTTCTCTGACTGCTTTTTCCAGGTCACCTGGCCATTTCTTTCACTTTAGATCCCAAGGCACCCCCATGCCAGTCTGGAAAGTTGTCACTTTAACATCCAGAAAATTGCCTTTTGTGTCCCCCAGTTGAACATGCTTGGAACACCTCACCAGGGAGACCCCCCAACCAGATGTGGCGAGTCCCCTCATAAAAAAAGACACTCTACAAACTTTACTATGACGCTGGCCAATAAAAATAAAGTTCATTTATTCATTCATTCATACAGTAATCATCAGCGAGACAGACAGGGTTCTACATGAAAGCTTTCCTACTCCAGGATCCTCTGGGAGTTTTTTTTCTCCTCCTTTGGTTGCTCTCAGGTACCAATCGTAGACATCCTTCTAAAGCTGTAATTTACTGAACACTTGGGTAGAATATAATAAATAGATATATTTACCTTTTCTCACTACATTTCATTTACTTGTGATAGTTTGACAGTACAATATGTTTGAAGTATGAAGATTTTATCATGTTGATCTAAATAGTATTATAAATAATATAAATAATATCTATTTAATAGAATACTATATTTGCACTGTATGCAGAGTCACAAATGTGAAAATGGATGAGTTTATTGTATGCTCTGACTGTTTCTCTTGTTTGGGGGTGTTTGGTTTTGTGTTTGTGTGGTTTGTAAGCTTTGAGTTTCATCTGTTTTGGTGTATATGACCTAACTGCCGATACCTGTTGTTGGTATCTAAGTGGTCATCTTAGAGCAACTGTAAATAAAATACTTTTGCTGATAATTTGTTTGCAGACTTAATGTTTACAACCACCTTTTCCTCATTGCTGAGCTGGGGGTTGCAACAATGGCCATTGTGTTGTGAAGCTGGCCCATAAGTAAAGCAAAACTTGGCTGTGACACAGCAGGAACAAAAGTCTAAGAGCATTTTCTCAGGGTTGATGCTGGATAATGTAGTTTGCATGAATATGTAATGTTTTACATTGTTATGTACAATATAACTCAATTCACCAATGTCATCTCAGGGAACAGTACTTAGCATATAAGTGTTAAAAACACAAAGTTTTATGGTTGGAGAGTTATAATGTGCTACATAATGCAGACCCTACTTTGCTGTAATATTTTTTGAAAAATTATGCAATACAACCTTTAATGAAAAAAAATAATATAACAAAGGTCAAGAAACTGCTCTACATCTCAATGAGAGCATTCTGACTGTCAAAATACATGTGAGGCGCTGATCTTTTTTAGGCATTCAAAAAATAAAAAGGAAAAACTTCAGCTGTCTTGGCCATGTTCAAAGTAACTCTGATGGTAGGTAAAGTATCATATGAGGCCATTTGGAACAACTTTGTCTACTGCTCTTCTAGACAACCTATAGTTTTCTCATAAACACATGTGTTTTCCCATGGTGGTATTTAGACAGGATATTTAAGGCTGTTTTGTACTGATTTTATTTTTCAGACCATTAATATAACCATTTTTTAGGATTATGCAGGACAATATGTCAACCAACAACCTCTTAATATAAGATCAGTGGTACTACCAACTCCATTTTCCCCTAAAACAGAATCTATGTCCTGATCAAAGTGGCAACTATTGCAATTACATTACACCAGTGCTTTTCAATTCCAGTCCACAGCCCCACCTGCCCTGCATGTCTTAGGCATGTTCCTACTCAAACACAGATTCATGAACCTGCCCATCACATACTTTGCAGCTTATTAACAACCCGGTCATCTAAAGTAGGGTTGCCTCTAAAACATGCAGGACAGGGGGCCTGAGGACCAGAAGTGAGAAGCACTCCATTACACTGACAATATCCTTATTTCTTGATAGGAGATTAGTAGAATGTAATGTATCATGAAGGCAAAGGTAGCTTATTTTGTCATTTTAACCTTTAAATTAGTAAATTTTTTACCATTACAAGTTTGTTTTTTTTCTAGACAGGCAGACGATTTTGACAGATGGTTTGCTAATATTGTCTTTAAATTGCTTTTAACTTTGCTGCTTTATTTAAAATAAATAATGAATTCAGCCTATCAAGATGATCTTTGTATATACATTTATACATAAAGCTCCTTTTGACAAAAAAAAAAAAAAAAAAAATTCTCAGCACAAAAAAGCAGCCAGACCATCATTCTGTCTGCTTTAATGCTGGACAAGACCAGTTTTAAAAAAGAAAAAAAAAACGGCTGCCTTACGCTGAATGCTTCTAAACTTCATAATAAACATAATATTTTTATTATTTGAAAATGAAAGCTAACAATAAAACTAATGAGCATTGTTAAAATAATAAAAACACATTTGTTTGCATGTTTCAAATGATAAACTGATAATTGGCACTTAAGTTTCTTGGTCTTGAGAGAAGAAATGACATTCAGTCATTTGATTACAAATGTACAGTATGTTAATGTATAAAAGAAGTTTAGTGGGGGGTTTCAAATGAATACATACTGTAAATATGAGATTCTTCCATGCATGGGCAGCACCTATGCCCAACTACACTACAGCAGTTCGACTGCACTTATAATGTCCTCTACTGTTTGATTTAGTGCTTGTGTTGTTCTTATTCTCAGATGTGAGTCGCTTTGGTGAAAAGCGTCTGCTAAATGACTGTAATGTAATGTAATGCATATAACTGTTCAGGCAGCTGTGCCCATGTCATGCATAGTGGGGCTCGCCCTTGTCCTAGATAACTCCAGATCATCTTATCGTGGCTTTGCTAATAGGGGTGAGAGATTTATTCTGAGGGGGAATGGGGAGGGTTTTCTTTCTGGGGGAATCCTTAGCTTTCAATACTTAACAATAACCCCCCTGGCTACTCATGTTCCCGTCTGTGCTTCCAACAAGGCAATGACACCCCCCTCCTCTTGCTGCATCCCTTCACCACAAGAGATTCCTCCACACTGGGTGCCATGAAGCTGATAGCAGATGGTGAAACATTTTCTGAGGGCATTTTAAGGCACAGTTCCTAACATCATGTCATGGGCATCTTTAGCTTTCATTACATTTACTTAGCATTTTAATCAATTTGTATATTAATGTTAAATAAATGGGCTTTCTTATATCATCTCACAACATGAATGTGCATTCACAGCTTAATCCTTTACAGCCATTGCTTGTGCTTTCTGACCAACAGAAGGAGCCAAAAAACCTCACTAAGCCTATTAATGTGTCCTGGTTGCTCTCCAGTATGGGCTTGCTTGTTGCCATAGCAACCAGGACTTAGATATTTCTCGGTTAGAGAGGCACGTAAACATCACCTTGTAACCCTGACCAGTTTTGTTTTGCATAGCAAATTAGTATTCACTATGGGACATTGTGAAGCGGAGCTCTTTCCCAAACATCCACATTTTGTTGTTAATCACAGAGTGTCTAAAGTCAACAGGGTCTAAATCAAGTGAGGATGTGTGTTAACGCCCAGTCAAGCTGAGGGAAATCAAAGTACACTGAAAGATTAAAGAGGTCAGGTTGTCAGCTCTGACAAGGGAGTCCGCATAAAACGCTTCACCATCAACTACCAAGGAAACAGAACAAGCTACAAGGACAGAGGCCATGAGATATAGGATTTTTCTTTTTCATCTGTCAAAATCGGACACTTGATTTCCCGCAAAATTACTTATTTAGTTTTTATTTTAACCTCAATTTCAATCAACTATCTTAATGGTATTATTGCTTGCTGTTTGAACAGGCCAGGAAGTGCGAAAGATTATTACATCCACTGAAACACTTTTACATTTTACAAACACTACCAGTTAAAGTTTGGGCACACTTTCCCATCGGATTTATGTGTCCAAAATTTTTGACACAGTTTATATATATATATATATATTTAATGTTTCTCAGTCTCAATTACAAGTTTGATTTAGATTTATACATACATACACACACCATGCAAACACAACAAGCTACAAGGAGAGAGGCCATGAGATATATTATTGTTTTTGGACATGTTCATCTGTCAAAATCGGACACTTTATTTCCTGCTAAATTACTTATTTAGTTTTACTTTAATCTCAATTTTTATAAACTATTTTAATGTTTTTGTTAATTGCAACTTTGAACTAAGTGTAAGTTTAATATAATTGCAGAAATGTGTTTCTCTGTTGATTTAGATCCATCAGTTGCACTTTATTCCATAGAAGCTCTATGCATATATTACACACAGAGCACCATAATCCTTGTCCCCTGCAACAGAACATCCCAGCAAACTGCAGCCCAGAGTCATTTGAGGATGTGAAGATCCAATCATTACAGCATTGTTCTAGCTCTCTATTGAAAGCACAGACTCTTAGAACACAAGAAGCCAGGCAGTCTGCCAGAAACACTTACCATCCTGTCATCAGTTTTCACCGGCTTCACAGCTCAATGCACTGTGCATGCATGAGAGCTTGGACCTTTGGGATCATAAGAGTGGTTCCAATGGGTTTAGCACCTGAAACACTTTAGATGATTTGCAAAAGAACAAAAAAACAAACAAAAAAAAAAAAAAAAAAATCGATCAAAAGGGATAACAATAAAATTTATTTTGTCAGTATCATATTTCTGCTTTGAGTAGCTTTCATGTCATGAATCAATTACATTGAGACAGTTTATGATCTCTCTCTGGTAACTCTTCCAGGCCTAAATTTATTTTATACCATCTGTTTATAAATGCTAAATAGCTTCCCAACAAAGTTTGCACTGAAATTTAAAAAAAAAAAGCAGTAATTACATACTATAGTTAATAATCATGTAATTTATGTGCAGTGATGTGAATAACATGAACACAGTTAATGTGAATAGATGATGTGGTTTTTCTCACATATCCAGTTTTTATTTTGCTTTATAAAAATGTAAAAATCATATAGTTCAAAACAAAACAGAAAAACAAACAAACAAAACTTATTCTTTTTTAACTGGGGTCTATAGCTGTCTCAAAGTTCTTCTTGTAAGAAAATGCTTCCACCTACTGGTAAAGAACAAAAACAGCATAAATATAAAATCTTACGTTCTATGACATTAAATCATCGTCTTTTTCTTAACAAATAATTCAGTCAACACTTCTGTGACATGTAGATAAAAACGTCTAGACCCATCGTTACATGAAGCCACATACTATACTAAAAATAACTTATGTTTCAATATTCTTAATTAGGTATTAATTAAGTAACCAGTGAACACCTAAAAAGATGGTATGCCTTTAACTCAAGTAAAATGAGAGATGACAACCTATAGTCTATGGAGACAATGCAAGAACAGAAGGCAATTAAAGATCAATAAAGTTGATTTCATTTAAGAAGTTCTGTAGATATTTACACCCAAAAGGGGAATAGCAACTAACTATCGTAACTCTAATTATTTAGACTATGAATTTATGTTATGAAAAAATAATGATCAAATGAATAGTTTAAGATCTCTTGAGCTGTTTGGTAATTAGTCAGGTCATAAGTTACTCATTTAAATACATCTTTGTGTAAAGTCTCCAGAATGGTAAATGTTTTATGGTGAAGTACTTTACTTTCTATTCAGAATTAAAATTCATAATCTGTTAACACATATTTGCATGAAAGATAAAGAAATGTACAAAATTTTAATTTGTTGAAAGTTTGGTTAAAATCTACAAAATTTGTCTAAGTAGATATGTAATAAAAAGATAATGCAGATATCTTGAAATAAATCTTGCCTGACAGCGGGTTTTTCTTTTGTCAAGTCAGTTTCTCACATGCACCTCATGTTGAGTTTTGTTATAAATAAAGGTACTCCAATAAAAGATTTTGAATCAATGTTACAGAGAAAAGTTGCTCTAAAGTAAATAAACAAATAAAGGTATAAAAATATCGCATGAGATGAATTTCCACACGTTAGAAATATATTTCAACACATTTCACTCAAAGCCCTTCAAATAAGATGGCTTAAATGTATACTAGTTACACCCAGTTGTCAAGTGTCATTCATTTAGGTTGCTAGTTGAATACTACTTTCTAAACAAATGTTCAGATTTTTAAAAAAAACTTTTATCTGTTGGAAATATGTAATATTTACACATCAGTGAGAAGGTCGCTGATTTGAACCTCTACTTGGGTGGTGCCAATGGCTGATGGCTAGGATGGGACCCAGCTACCTGCGACTTCATTGGAATAAGCGGCAAAGATAATGGATGGATTGATATCTGAATGTACGGATATGAATGTGTACCTGCGCTCACTCTCTGGTTAAAATAAATAGAGGGCTTTGAGCTGCTTCACATATCTGAACAGTCTTGTTTTTGAGCTTTTCCAACATGTTGCTCTCAGCCTAAAATCCTAAAATGTTTCTCTCAGTAAAAAATAACTTCATGGAATCATATTTATGTCTGCTCAAGTTAATTGTTTTATATATTTTATGTATATTTTATCTATAATTGCATTTATTGATCTGTTTGTGTTGTTTTATCCTGTTAAGGTGACCTTGAGTGTCAGAAAGGTGCCCTCAAATAAAATGCATTATTGTAATATTCTTAAAACTGACTGATCAGAGACAATTAAGGAGCTGTTACAGCTTAATGCTCTTCACCTTCCCAACTGACTTTTCCTGTAGTTATATCCATGACAACCCCAAGACTCTGATGTTTCTGGCCATTGACTGAACATACCTAACAACAGAGATCTAGTTCCCTCTAGTGGACATAATGGTAACAGAACATCAGAAGAAATGCATTAATTTGTTTCCTCAGATCTCCATTAATCATTATTTACTTTTCTAAGAAGATCATTACATTTTTAAGCTTTTTATAAAACAGCAATATTACGAAAAAAAAAACATTTATCACATGTCCATATGCTACTCAAGGTGTGATATGATTACCTGTAATATAATTATGAAAATTATTCAATTGAAATATTTATAATCAGCACAGTCGTAATATATACTATGCAGTTTTCCCTGTTGTAAAAGAAAAAGAACTTGCTTTACAGTTGTTACATTTTAATAATTAAAGCCTCTTAATTGTTTTGGTGGTTTTTAAAAAAGTATTAGGAAAAAAGAGGCACAACAGCTGTTGTACCAACAATTTACAACCAAAACATAGAAAAATAAATAGGTAATAGCAGCACAGTATTTTAAAACATATTTTTATTATCTAGTAATGTACAGTGCTTTAAGTATGAAAAGAGCAGAATACTTACTTTTGTATATACTATGGTTTTCATATATGACATCATCTTTATTTATTAGAGTTTTTTTTACACTATTGGATTTTAAACACACATAATTCATAAAATAAAGTCATAATAGTTTTATTGCATAAACCAAAATAACTTCAAATCTATTTTAGCAGCATCTTCCTTTACATTCATCCACATCCTCAGTAAACAGACATATCAGTTGAAAGTTATTCAAGCTGAGCTCAGTTTGATATTGTCAGTTGCTGTACTCTGATTTAAATATTCTGAATCAGTATTGAATTTTTGTATATATTGAGTCAAAAACAAGTTTCTTTATGTCCCATTTAGTTAGAAGGTTTGGTGACTCAGCATGTCATTGGTACTGCAGGTAGCTCTTGAGCCTGTTTGGCAGGGGAAGGTGGGATAGAAGATGGAGTCTGTCACGTCCAACATAGTTTCTGATGTCCTGACGACACAACTGGGATAGCAGTCGAGGTGTGGCTAGAAACATAAAAGCAATGGAGATACATTTATCAATTCATGCTTTAGAAGTAAAAACAACTTAAACAAGGCCTATGTCGTCGGAAGCGACCTTAGTGAACCATCTGCTAAGACCTTGGTCTTGTTTTCGTAGCCGAAGCAAGGCTGGCATCCTTCTATCAGGGAAATGTTTAGGAACAGGCCTCCGATTGACGCATGTGACCAAAGTCTTTAAACAAAGCTCCCCTATCTGACTAGAGCAGAATATTTCCAGACTTCTGTGTGACCACGGATCTCTGGAGAGATTCTCCCTGGGTTACGTCCTCATACCATGTCTGTATGTCTCAATGATTTGTCCCTTCATGTTTTAATGTTTAATGTATGTTCAACTTCTTTTATTCTTCATTATTAAATTTATATTCGTCTCAATCTAAACAAACGAGTGTCCTGGTGTTTGACAGGAATAACGGTCATCTACAATTGTATGAAGTAGTTTGAGATATTGCGCTTACACAAAGGACATCCGGTTGCAGTCGGGGCGAAACCATAATATCCCAGACACTCCGCATTTGGAGATATAATGAAAGTACTTCAATTAAGGAGAAATATGACATATTTCACAATTTATTTTAAACTAAGTTAAACTGTAGATCAGGGACTAATACCTTAGTTTAATCAATTTGTACCTTCATAAAGCAGGAGAAAACCTTCTGTTATACTGCTGGGTGGAGCCACATCCACTGGCCTTTGAAACTCGGTGTTCCTGGCATTGATATCTGCACCGAAATCCAGCAGCAGCTTTACTACAGCTGTGGAGTCTTTTTCTGCTGCTGCATGTAAGGGTGAATCCAAAGATCTCCCTTTCTGTACATTTGCACCTGTATGGGGCACAGTTGGATTGTCCGTTTGAAAGACACACAGTACCATTCAGATGTTTGGACATAATTTTTGGGAAGGCGTGTTCGCTCAACATTAGACAACAAACAAAAATCATTTGACTGTTCATAGTTTCAGTGCAAGTTTCAGAGGCTTTTGAAATCTCCTAAGTTGTATTCAGCTTGCTTTTATTTCCCAATACATCTGATAAATGTGTACTTTTGTCCATGTATATTCATTTAAGGCTTGTGTTTGTATAGATAGCCTACATAGAGATGTTTTCTGACCTTCCCTCAGGAGTTTCCTGGCACACTCCAGCTCTTGGCAGACACAGGCAGTATATAGCGCTGTACCCAGGTGAGGAATGTCCATGTCCACATCTGCCCCCCAAGTCACCAGGGCCTCAACACAGCCATAATGACCTGCAAGTAATGAAGCGTGAAGACAGCAATCAGTAAGTGGCAATGTGAGATAATTCTCCAAGCTGTGTATGCAGGTCATGTTGAGATTTATTTTTCAAAGTTGTTTTTCTCACTGCGGGTTTGTGCGGAAGGACATTGGGGTGCAGAAAAAAATACACAAATACAGGTTGAAAGATCATTTTAAGTATGACTCATGATTTGAAGGATAATTGGAGGGTGAAAATACTGGAAATCATCAGCAACAACGGGCTGTCACTGAGACTTTTTCACCAGCTGAAAACCAGAAAGGATTTTATTTAAATGGATTGTAAAGGTGATGTGACTTCATTAAGGCAGTTACTTTCTGACTCTCTTACATTGGCCAGAAGGGTGCAATATTTTGTCTTGATGTACCTTTGCTGGTCGCTTCGTGTATCGGTGAAGGATGGTAAACAAGGCTCTGGGGCCTTGCTCCATTTTCTAAAAGAATTTCCGTACAAGCCACGCTGCCCACTGTACAGGCGTTGAACAAGGGGGTGACTCCATCAATTGTAGAAGCATTGACCTGTGAAAACATTTTCTTTTTTTATTGTTATTTTTAGTCCTTGCTTAACAATGCAAGTTGACTAATATCAACAGCCAGAGGGAACAGTTGAACGGGACCAACAATTTAATCGTTCTACAGTGACTGTAGATGGATTGCAGCATGTAGCTCATTTGTTATCCCCACCCCAAGTTCTCCAACCATGAAAATTACATTTGACCTGTGCAGAATGGCAGCATTAAAGAGTTGGCAGGCCAGTATGTGACTTACATTTGCTCCTGCATCAATGAGAGCTCTAGCACAAGCAATGTGATCTCCAAGACAGGCTTCATGAAGTGGTGTCACATGGTCTATAGTCAGAACATTGACATTGTGACCCTGGGAAAAGAATCAAACAGCCACAGAGATTTATTGGAAATAGACATTTTAAGGGGTATTAAGCAACAGGAGACCCTTTGGTCAAAAATCACAAATTACCAGGGCTTTACCAAAGCTTATCTCCTGTTACAAAACAAACCCACCCTGCTCAGTTTTGATTGTCACTAATTCATAAATTGATGGGATTAATAAGTCTGCTAATTAAAGCTTCCAACTGAAGGCTGGTTCAGAGCTAATAAATCACCATGTGAAATGCTGTAATGAGATTGCTGGTTTGACTTGAACGAGACACGTTTGGTATTGCAGCACAGTATTCCCCCTGTGTGCAGCACAAGAGCCCAGTGGTTTTAATGCACTCTATTTCTGCTTTAGTTTAAGAATGCCAGTTCATTGTACATGCAAACAGATAACTGTTTAACCCCTCCTCAAATGCTGCATATCTAATGGACATTTTAATGGTCAAAACAGATGGGTAGAATAACCTTGGGCTAAAATGGCATTTTCATAATGATAGTGGTATGTTCAAACATTTTATCAGATGTAGACATTTGGCCTCCTCCGCTCAGTTACAGCTTGTGAATTCTATTGAAACGTGGGTGGGCCTACAAATCATTAACCCCTCACTTTCAAATATGTTGGGATAAATGACATTGTCACACTGTATCTTGCCAATTGGCTCTCAAGCCTACTATGAAACTAATTATGGATGAAGGAGGTGAAAGACAAGTCAAGTATGACTTTTTATCTCAATAATGTTCAGTAACAAATCTTCTCCCTAAGAAAGAGTGAGAAAAAGGAGCAAACTACTGCATGCCGTGACTGATCCACCATATATTTATCTGAAGGGGATCTGCAAAAAATATTGATCCCAATTTGATGGCACAAGAAATTGTTTCAATGAACTCCTTGCTCGGTGTGTGCAGATGTAGGGACGTACATTAACCTCCTACGAGATTGTGTTCTTTTCACCTGTAAAATAAGGGTCCTGAGGGCCAGGAGGCGGCCCTGACTGGCAGCATCGTGGAGGGGTGAGCGATCCGCCCAGGATCCTGCGACAGGAATAAGAATTTAGTGCATGCTGTTTGTCATATTTATTGTAACTTACTTGATTATCTTATCTTGAACTTTTTACATTAATATAAAGAGATGGAAAAGATTTACATTTTTCTTAAATTTTACACATTAATCATTCGGACATTTTATGCCTTTGGGTCATTCCTTCTGCAGCTGAACAGTGCTAGCACTAACACCACCAGCAGACTCCATTTACAAAAAAACACTAATTAAAAAAAAAATCATTATTGTTGTGTCATCTGAGACCCCCACCCCTCCCTCTACAGCAACTCTCTCCAAACAGACATGGTAA
>JBAMHX010000008.1:10602574-10614462 GCA_037177515.1 Pseudomugil tenellus | reverse complement strand
TATATGTAGTTTCAGCCACTTCATCTGCACACCTGAGTCAATGTCCAGAATTACAGCTGATGCATTCCAAACCTTCTCATTCTTATTTTCTTCCTCCATCTTTACTAATAAGCAAAAAACAATAATAAACTAAATATTTTCTGTGAAAGTCATGCCATTTATTTCCTGCAGCATATTTTCTTTGACAGACACTGATCTGAGGCACAGATATAAAGGGCCAGCTAGAGACATATAGAGACATCAAACAGATTTCTCCTCACAAGAAAGACTACATCTGCAGGACCGTGACTAATACCTCCAACTTAGCTAATTAGTATTCCTTGTGAATGATAGCTACAAACTATGTTGTCGTCATGTCTCTCTTGCCCCAGAATGTCTTCGAACCGCTTGTCCCTGAGAATGTGGAGTGTTGTTTTGGTTGCTGTGTGAGTGTGACATAGCCGGGAATGGAAACTAGGGCAGGATGAGGGTGGGGGGAGGGAAGAGAAGGATATCATGACTGCGTTCTATTTATACATTAGAGAGAAAGAGCTGCTGGGCTAATGGTGTCTTCATTTAAAATTGAATGTACACTTCAGGATTTATAAGTAGCTATTAAGCATGAAACTAAAGACTGCATTCATTCATATATGCAGTAGCTTTTGTATTAATATGATTAAAATTATGGCTTTTATGCATATTTGATAAAGAAAAGCCATTTTACAGCTCATGTTTGAATACAGTGTGTGTGTGTGTGTGTGTGTGTGTGTGTGTGTGTGTGTGTGTGTGTGTAAACTTGGAGCACTTGCAGTTGATTATTGAGATTAGCTTTTGCATCTGAGTTTAATTTTATAGCTGAGGTCAGTTAGTTTGCTCTATAAATAAAGTGTTTTGTGTAGAAAAACTGCTTTAAATATACATCAAATGACATTTGAAATAAATAAATAATACATCCCAGTATGTTGTTTTCTGAGTACTCACTGTGTTGTTGGCCATAATCATAGAACTCTGCTGATATCCGGGCAGCTTCTTTGCGGTTCCCACGGACTATATAGAAGTATGTAAGCAAGTTCAGAGAAATCTTAACAAAGAGCTTAAAGCAAAACAGTGCCAAGATGCTGAGGTAAACATTGGACAACTGGACTGTGAAGGGCTTGTTGGTGAGTTCCGCTGCTGGGTCTGACATTTCCTCTGGCACGTTACAAAGGAGCTTTGGTTATGATGAAGGAAGGATCAGATGCCACTTCAAAAAGCACAACAGTAGCCTACTTTTGATCCGAGTGAAGTGAGAGGTTGGCTCGTCCTGAGAAAATGCAGCCTGGCAAAAACAAAAAAAAAAAAAAAAAAAAATGCTGTGCAGCTGCTGCTCTGTCCGAGAGCAACAACTGTAATGTTGTTATACACTGGATGTCAGTGTAGATGGTAATAGGTTAAACATATTTTCATCTTAACTGCTTGTTTCAGTAGAAAACAAACAAACAACAAAAGTCAAGAAAAGCAAGGAATTGGGAATGAAATGTGTTGAAACATGTCAGTTTTAGGTACACTTTGATAAATTAGTCATTAGAAAATTTAAGAGTAAAAAAGTAAAATTTGAAAGAACTCATCCTTTGCAGTGAATATATAAATATAATAATACAACAAGATATTTTTCATAAATGAAAAAATCTGGAGTTTTTAAGTTTTGAAAACTATAATATAGTTATATATATGTGTATATATATGTATATATATGTATATGTATTTATAGCCCATGTATATGTATATATAGCCTATGTATATGTAAATATATATATATATATATATATATATGGAGAGATCTACATGAATACATTTAATTCATGTAATGAAAAATCTGTAGTATATTATTTTATATATATTATATTAGTTATTTAATTTATTAAACAAAAAATGAAGGTATGTTCTGAAAATGCAAAAGCATGTCTGTTACTGCATTTTGGTACTCCCTACTTCCGCAGTGCAAGAACATGGTGCATTACCGCGCATGCGCCATATATTACTCGATGTATTTTCCGCGAACATTAAACGCTTCTTGCTTCCTGTATGAACTTTTACAAGTTTGTAGCAAACGTCTCGCTTAATGGGCGGCTGTCGGTTTGACGTGATTTTATTTACGGCTGGTACACTAGTCGTGTGTCTATCTAGCGGGAATGTGAGGTCGAGTAAAGTTCACACTAAATTAAATGACTCTGCAGTTGATTTCGACTCGTTCAAAAAAACATTTAACTCTATATATAAAGTCAACGATGAAAAAATTTACCTTCGTCATCTGAATTTTCAGGTAAGAGTTAAGAAAAGACGGCGGTGTGGTAACAGAGACAAGTTAATATAAAGTAAATACACACCTTAAAGAAACAAAAAAAGAAGGAAGTTTGTCAGTTTAAACCCCTCCCACGTATCTACGTTAAAAATGGTAAATTAATTTTTACAGTTTGTGCCCATAAACATTTTATATTTATGTGCAGTATTGGTCGAAGTAAATTAAAGGTTTTCTCCATGTAAAAGTAGACTGTTTTCACCAATATTAATGCACCCAAAATGTGCTGCAGGTGGGTGAAATGTACCAGTATTCAGCATGGGAACTACTAACATAAACTATGTAATGTAATCAAATAACAATAAATTAAGGGGTGTAAACCCAATCGTGATGTTTGAAAACGTTTAAACCCTGTACAGATACATTAGATTTATCCATCTGTGTGCCACTGACAAATGCAATGAGTTACACTTATAACAACACATGGATCTGCTGGGCAAAACCATCCTCCATATTTTCCTGTAACTTATTTATTACCATAGCATTTGTGTAGAATAATCATACGTCCTGTATGACAACAGCTTGCCAGTGTTGGTGTCCTGCAGGACCACTTTATGGCACTATAAAAACTGCCTAGGAAGAACTTTACCTGGCTTCCAAACTTGCCACATACTGATGGCACATATGTGATGCAGGTGCAATTCACAAAATGCCACACCACAGTCCAACAAAATAGACCCCACCAGACTTTCCGGCACAGCCTTACACAATCTTTGTCCACGACCTGACTGATCAAGGTTATCAGTAGCAGGTTGATGATCATAATGTTATGGTTATTTGAGTTTTTTACTGCCCACTGAAAATGAAAGACTGTGCGACTAAAGATTATTGTGTCTTATGTCATAGTGTTTACCGCTGTGCTTCATATCCTTGATTGTATTTTGATCTTTTAATGCAAAGATTTCAACTTTAACTTTAACCTTTTATTCCTGGATTTTTCAACCACTTTCTGCTGCCTATCTAGTCAGTGTCAACTTGTGTAATTTGTGTTATTGCAGAATGCTGCACTGCGACATATATACCTGAACTCATTTCCCACTGAGCCACACTCTGCCAAATATGGACTCAACCAGTTCTCTGGCCTCTCACAGAAGGAATTCAGGGGCAAGTGAAATTTCTAGCTTGTGCGCGTGTGTGTGTTTTTAAAGAATGTAAGGTTGTGTTGTGTTTTTGTTTGCTGATGAGTTAAAACAAGTTGCTTCATCTTTTATCTTAAGAGTTTAATCAGTTTGATTAATGTTTCCTTAATTGATCTAAATTATTTCAAATGTTTGCTGTAAGAACATTCATCAATCTAGTCTTTGATTCATCTTTTTTATCCACAACTGGCTTTGAAAGTGCATCTTTAATCCACAGATCTTTACCTGCGAGCGATCAGTGACAAAGCCCCTGCTTTCACTGGAGTGAGCATAGAGAGGCTGCCGGCCAAATTTGACTGGAGGGACAAATCAGTAGTGGCACCGGTCCAGAACCAACTAGCAGTAAGACTTAGAGACCAAACGCTATTATTTTGAAACTACCATCAGGTGGAGTGAATGACTTTTATTATCTAATTACATGGTGATGTTCTGTTGGGAAACATTCCTGGAATTCATATGAACTTTGATTTAACGTGTAGCATTTACCCAAACATTGTTAAAATAGAAAGGGAGTGCAACTCCTGGCCTCCCCATCTGCATAAGTGGGGGATTTGGTTTATTTCCTTTTTTTTAATAAGTGAAAAACAGATATTGAATATACATGACTCACCACAGATAAATACAAAGAACACAGGTTTGAATAATATAAAGGAGCTCTATAGTAAGTTGTGATATAAAATTTAAATAAAGGTGTTAGATGCTCACACTTAATTTCTGCAATCTGGCTTCAGTTGTCCATCTGCTTCTCTAATTACTGTTTTATATTAAAGTTTCAAACGCATGGATTAGAGTTTCCATACACATGCACGCATTTTCACATGTCAAGTTTATTTATTCTCATTATCACAACTTTTATCTGTGAAGTGCTGTGTCTTTTTTTCACTTGGTGTTTTTTTTATAGTGCAATAATAAACAAGGACCTTAAGGGTTGTCAGGTTAGTTGCATAATGTGTTTAGTAACTTTTCACTTCTTAATAGTATGCACATTTATTATATCCAATAATAGATGTATCCAATACTGCTTCAGTCACATGCAAAAAGGTTAAAAACATTTAAACGCACGATTTTTGAGAGCAATAAATTGTACTTTGCTGCCACAAGACAATAATAAATATATAAAATTCCCGGGATAAGTATGTATGTTGCCAAACAACTCAACATTATAAGGCATTTGGGTTGTGATTTTCTTGACTAGCTGTGATGTCAGATTCATGGTGAGTGCTGAGAAAATTTCCCCCTCAGAAGATCAATTTCGGTCCTCCAGTGTTTAACTGAAGGTCAAACATTCAACTGAAGTAGTAATGAACAGAAAATGTATTTAAGTGGAGGGGGACTTCTATGGTTATGGAAAAACAATGAGCTCAGGGAGCAGAATGGACAAAAGGGAGAGCTTTATTGAGATAAAGTTGTTGCTTGTCCTTTGTAAAGGCTCACTTTTTGCCCTTTTTGTCCTTTATCTCTTTAGTAAGTCAGTTTGCTGCGGGGGATGATATTTTCCCTGTAAAACTCTCATCCTAGGGGAAAGGAATAACCTATACAAGGAAATGCTGCGTGATAACATATTATATACAGTATTTCATTCCCTTGAATTCATAAAAAAGTTTTGCACTCTTGGGAGAGGCTGTATTTAAACTTGGACCATTTACTCAGCTTTGCTGCAGTTTATTTGCCCAGATTTGGTATTGTCTGTCTCTTTCTGTGGATCTGCTTTGGCTGCGTTCCCACCACAGTTAGATGGATAAACAAAAAATTAAAATCAAATTCCATCCACATAAACATAAAATATCAAGCCACTTACATCTGATAAGTTCTATTTAAATGAATTGTTTCTTTGCACTTTGGTACTTTAAAAAAGTGAAAAGATTAGCTTCAGATTGTCTATGCTTAATAAATACTTATATATATGTGTATGTGTGTGTGTGTATTTTTGCATCCTCTCAAATTATGAACGGGTTTAAATATTTCTCAGTAGCTGGAATCTGATGCTGATTCGGTGGGTGAACTGAGACAAGCAGGAGTGACAGGATTTACATCAAAGATGTTTCTGTCAGCAGATGGCAGCAAAAAGCAATTAGTCAACATGTATTCAGACATGTTAGATCATGTAGTTCATACCTTCAAAATGACATGTAGATTAAGGACGATCATAACATGTTTCAGTGTCAAACATTTAGTTTTAAATGGAAAATTTGCTTTTGAAAAATCTTTTTTTTTTAATCTAAAATTTGAGTTATTTGTTAAAATGGTTATGCGATGTTCAGATATGTAGCATTCAATCTAATCCAACTTTATTTACAGAGAGCTTTTAAAACCGCAGATTCGACCAAAAGTGCTGTTAAGAATCTTGAGCACAAAAACCAGTAAGACCAACATAACGGGCAATAGAATAATATACAATAAAAACAATCAAATTATTAGTGACAGTAACAGAATAAAACAGGACAAAATAAAATGTAAAACTAAGTCAAGCTGTGTTAAAAGCCAATTAAAACAGGTGAGTCTTGAGACAGGATTTAAAAACAGAAAGAGACCCATCCTGTCTAAGGAGCAGTAGTAGTAGCTTCCACAGTTTCAGGCCAAGAGCTGAAAAGGAGCGGCCCCGTCTGTATTTCAGCTTAGATTAAGGGACAACTAACGGAATGATCTGCTGACCTGAGAAAGCGTGCATAGTTGTAGGACTGGAGCAGGTCAGACATACTGTGAAACAAGGCCACGTTGACATTTAAAAACAAATAAAAAAATTTAAAAAATCAATCTGGAACAAACAGGTAACCGGGTAATTTTCTCTCATTATTACAATTTGATAGAAATCAAACATTGTCCTCCACTGGAATGTTTCTGAGTACATAAAAGTATGATACTGCGAGTTGCAACTAGGGTCATAGCCTGGATTCAGATTTAATTAACTTTTTTAAAGAAGAGTGTTTTCATTTTCTTTGCAGTGTGGGAGCTGCTGGGCATTTAGTGTGGTCGACGCCATACAGTCAGTCTGCGCTATCAAAGGCTCACAGCTGCAGCAGCTCAGCGTGCAGCAGGTTCTGGACTGCTCCTTCACAAATGACGGCTGCAATGGAGGCTCCCCATCCAAGACTCTGGCATGGTTGAAACGGGTAAATTGATTTTATATAACAGGTTTGCTGGTCTTGCTTCCAAGACGATTACAAGCCTTAACTGAGCTTTAGCTCCTTATACCTGATATGGATTAAAATATATATTAAACTATTTGTGTCGGTAAAGCAACTGCTTACACAGAAGTTAATGATAGTAAGCAGAATAAGATTTCTATTCATACATTTAATCTTTAATTAATAAGTGGGTATGTTGTATTCTGATAACAAACTGGCTATTCTGGTTGTCCTTTTAGACCAAAGTGAAGTTGGTGACTCAGTCAGAGTATCCATACATGGCCAAGACGGAAATATGTCGTTTTTTTCCCCAGTTACATGACGGAGTTGCTGTGAAGAATTTTACTGTGCATAACTTCAGGTAAATGTCAAAATTCACTAGTTATTAATAAGTTATAAAGGCTAGAAAAATGATGCTGTATTTAAATAAAATTATAAAACATTTTAAGATTTTCTTTCAGAACCGATTATAGAAAAAAAAGTGGGTGTGGGTGAGTTTTTTCCAACGGCAGTGCTTACTTTAGTTAAGTAGAATAGAGATTCTTTACTCTGGGATAGCTGTTTCGACTCAAAGGTTACTTTAATTTCATCCCAGAATCATTTATCCTTCATTTAATTTTGAGCAAAACTGCTGCTGCTATTGTTTTTAATAACTCTGTAGAAATGACTAATTCCACTCTATTGATTTTTAGTCTTGTGTATAGATTAGCTTTGCACCCGTCATATCTCCAGATAGCATGCAATTATTTCTACAACTGACAACTTTCTCCTCTTTGTAACTTCTCTCTCTAATCAAGAGTATGTGGAGAAAGTTGCTTTGGCTGGTTGAATAGCGGAGTGGCCAGGCAGGAGGGTCGGGTATCGTCATGTATTTAGATGGTGAAAGATTGAAGCAGCTTTTCTACAAATGGAATAACTTTTGCAAACATGCCGTGTCTGAGATTGATGTAACCCTAAAACGTAGCTGCACACGGTCCAGCCAGAAAGAAAGAAAGATTACAACAGGTTGTTTGTTTGGTAAAATACTTTATCCCAGACATTCTGTAACTTTATAGCTTATGTCGTCTTTACATTTGTCACTATGTTAAAATGGTTCTGTTTATACCCTTGCCATCCACTTTAATAAGTCCACCATGGTAGTACTGGGTTTGGCATTCTTTTGCACATCCATGATGAGAATTGCCTGTTCCCCCACACCCCAAATGTGCCTTTTTGGATTAAGACATTGTGAACTCATCAGTGTGAATTCATTTTCATTTTTTTAACAATCAGAATGACATTTATGGTCGTTGTACTGTGTACGATGAGTTAGGGGAGCATGTCCGCTTTCAGTGCAACCACTTTGAAATGAGTTTAGATGAGAAGGATGGATACACTGTGGTGATAAAGTGGTGACTTGATTAACAGTAATACTCAAGTCTGCTGTGCCAATAAAACAGTGCTCAATTTTCTAAGAGGCCCAATGTAACCTTAGAAAATATCCCC
The DNA here is from genome assembly GCA_037177515.1 of Pseudomugil tenellus. Taxonomy (NCBI): domain Eukaryota; kingdom Metazoa; phylum Chordata; class Actinopteri; order Atheriniformes; family Pseudomugilidae; genus Pseudomugil; species Pseudomugil tenellus. The sequence goes on along the minus strand of JBAMHX010000008.1, from coordinate 10,606,396 downwards.
CCACACCATTGCACCGCCAACACTAGCGGCTTGAACCATTGATACAAGTTAGGATGGATACGTGCTCTCATGCCATTTTTAGCCATTTCTGACCCAGCTATCATAGTGTCATAGTTGAAGTCAAGACTCATCAAATCAGGCGTCATTTCTTCAACACTTTACCGCTCAGATTATAACCTCCAATTCCTGTTCTTAGCTGACAGGGACTCCTGCTGTGATAACCAAAGTACTCTGTCAGAGCTTAAGGTGTTAGTAGAGCTTAAAAGTTTTGTCATTTTACTAGCCTAATATGACATATGTGTGCTTTGTATCTATATTAGTCTGCATTAGCTACAGTGACAGAAATGCTACATCCTCCATAATCACAATTCCAGTAACATTTTTTCTTTTTTCTGTGACCGCTTGCATTTAAGTAATCGCGGAACATAAGGCTGCAACCATATTTGTTCAATGCTTTTAGAGATATTGAGAGCATTTTGGAGCAAGGCCTCAAACAATTCAACCATCTTTCACTTTGGATTTGAAAATGAGCAAAAACATCCACCAACATGCAGCAAATCACTTTAGTAAAATTACTCATCAACAGAAGGACTGTGTGCTTGTTATAAGTCTGCATGTAGCAGTCATTCCATGTGCAAAGAGCAAGAATAAATGACTTGCCAGGGCAATGGGAGAATGAGCGATAGCCATGGCCCAGTGCCGAGTGGTTTGTGATGGCACCACCTGGCCTGCTCTCCCATTCCGACAAAGAGCCTCATAAGCCTGTGCTTAGTAGGACACAGCCACGGGCAGCTGCAAAACAGAGAGTTCAAGTGTTTCGCTCAAGCAAAGTTTGATCAATGGTTGTGGGACCTTGAAGATGACCTGGATAACCAGTCATCTTGGTTCTGAGAAAAAAAAAATCAAACTCTGAAAAACTAACAACTACTCCTATAGCTGAGAGATTTTTTTCTTTTTTCTTTTTCAAGACACATAAAAGGATAAATACTAAGAACAACATGAATGTACTGCTTTTCAAGGGGTCTGCTCTGTGATGCAACAAAGAGTCTTTCATGTTATACCTCCACTCCTAGCTGCAAAAGCCATCACGTGCACATAGGGACCAATGACACTGTGAAGGAACAATCAGAATTTCTGAAATGAGTTTTTATTGATCTATTGAACATGTTCAGCTTGTTTAATAGTGTGGTGTTTAATAATGGCCTTCAACTACCAGTAAGAAAGGGTAGTCAGTATGCCACTGTGTAGGCTATTACCTTAAATGTACTTCCCACAGTTTTTCTTTTTTTTTTTTTTACTTAGAACTTTTTACTGGCATCATAAACATCTTTATGGACTTAAAGTAAGATAGTTCTTCTTCTTGTTTGAAATTTCCGCAGTCCTTATCTGTTGTGCATGTCAAGGGCAGCAAATGTCAAAAACAGTAGTGAGACACAAACTGATGTTAGAAACCTTGAAGTTTAAAACAGGAAGAATTCCATAGCCAAGAATTTCTCATGCCCCCCCCCCCAACTCCCCCCCAATGAGCAAACCTTTCACTTTCCATTGTCTTATTTGTTTATTATATCAGTTATATCGTGTTGAGGATATAATGGTTTCATCTCGACCGCTGCTGCCACCGGATATCCTTTATGTGAGCGCGGTAACTCAAACAGTTTTCACAATTGGATTTTGAGGTGGAGCTTTGTGACAGAATATGTGCGTTTTTATTATTGCATTGTGTCTATTCGAGGATTGGGGAGTTGGAGAATTGGGGGTGTTAGGGGATATACCCCTAACTGCCGCTTCTGATGCCATAGGCCTTGTTTATTTACCATTTCACACCAGACAGAACAAGCTATAGGCTTTTCATTAGAAGATAATAAGATGTATTTGCACAGTTTATGCTTTAGGCAAAATTTATTCCTAGTTATTTGAAATTAGAAATGAAATTGAAATTAATAAGTCCAAATGAAACACAGTGAAGCTGCATTGTACTAAAGTGTTTTATTTATTGATGATTTAACATGACATCCCAACTCTACTCTCTTTTGTGCATTTAGTGGTTTCCATAGTTAAGGCTTCTTTTCACTGTCTTTTAGCTGAATCTATGTTCCACTACAGCTGTGTATTTTTTCTGTGTTTATTTAGTTTCAACCATTATATGCAATTTGATCTGGTTTCCTTCTCGTACTGTCATTTATTTCACTTTCAGAATGATGCCTGAATGTTTTTCATTGGCATTTTTCTTTGCACCTTGAGTTGCCTGTTTTTGAAATATGCCATATCCCAGGCTTGCCTTGTTAAATACAACTTAAAAGTAAATCAACGTAAATGTAAATGTCAATTTCATGCTGCTACTCGATTTGCTGGCGTACCCTTTTCAACAATCCACCAAGCATGAAAATGTCGCTTTTGACCTGCCCATGTTTTGTAGAATTGGATGTCTCTGTGAGGAGGATTCTCGTCAGGGGGTCAGGCCTTTACTGGTGCACAGCAGGAGACAAACATGATCATAAAGTCAGAATGGCTTTTCAGCACAGACATGGGTTTCATGGACAATATGTAATGAGCCTAGCAGAGGAGAGAATCACAGATACCCCCAGTGGGAATCATCTAGCAAGAGGACAGAAAGGGCATATATATGGCGTAAAAAGAAGAAAACGAAAGTGTGCAATGCTTGTTCAAAGTAAATGTTGTAATGAGGAGGAATGTATGGATTCAATTGAGATTGATTCAATTGTAGAAAAAAAGCAAATTGTAAAATGTCAAAATATTAAAATGTCAAGGTATTTCAGCATCTAACCATATACATTTCCTCTGACTTAACAGCATTCTGTGCTTGAAAAGGCTATTTAATCACAAATCACAGAGCCAAACAAGTAACCTAAGGGGGGAAATGTTTATTTTTTTCTCAGCGGTCAAGAAGAGGCAATGATGAGTCAGCTAGTGGAGCACGGTCCTTTGGTTGCGGTTGTGGATGCTGTCAGCTGGCAGGATTACCTGGGAGGCATCATCCAGCACCACTGCTCCAGCCAATGGTCTAACCACGCTGTTCTGGTGGTTGGATATGACACTACTGGTACAAGCTGCAACTACACTACCATGAGAAGAAATCATAGTTCAGGAAAGAAAGAATTTTATATTTTACTTAAGCTAATGCTATTTTAGTACAATGAGGTATATAGGGGAACAAGAAAGGGATTAAAGATAGAAATATGCCTGACTTAATCTCATTTTGCAAGAAAAGGGTAAATAAAAGACTATATTTCATAACAGCTAGTCAGTTTCAACAGTCAGTTTCATGCTAACGTTATAAGATATTTTTGGATGTTTCCGGTAAAACCTAACACACTCTTATTTAATATTTTTCAACATATATTAATGTGCCTTTTTCAATCAGTCTTACTTCCATATTGTTTTCATTTAGAGGAAATAAAGAATTGCAGCAAACTATTCAGTTGGTGTGTGTTATTTAATCTTTCAGCACTTTACCCTCTTGCTTAATGCTGTTTTTCAACTTTATCAAACAGTTACTAGATATTTACTTGGTTTCACATTGTGTACCCGAGGTCATGTTTGTTAAGATGGTTTCATAATCTTTTAGTTTAATAATACTTGAGCTTCAATAAACACACAAACTAGTTTCCTTTACCATGTGAGTGATGTAAATATATCTTAAAATATGTATTTTTTGTTACAGGAGAAATTCCATACTGGATTGTGCAGAACTCCTGGGGAACTTCATTGGGCAATGAGGGTTATGTTTATATAAAAATTGGTGACAACATTTGTGGTAAGTTCATTACTTGGTGTCATGTTTTTACTTGGGTGCATTTGTAT
>JBAMHX010000008.1:10577332-10589910 GCA_037177515.1 Pseudomugil tenellus | reverse complement strand
GATGGCTGTCGAGTTCAACTTAACTTTCAGTACATGCATGGAGAGAATGAACTATTCCAAAGGTGATCAACCCTGATACCATGTAGATCCCAGTCAGGTTGTGTCCTCTACCTGCAGGTAGTCTCCATAGATGATTCCTCCTTTACTGGTCTTGTTTACCCCTGCCTGTGAGGTATTGTCATCTTCTTCTATAGGAGGTGTATTTTTGAATAATCGGATTATAAAGATACAGATGTTTGTTATCTTCTTTCCATCACAAAGATTGGTAATAGAAAACCTTTTGCATTTAATCAGTGTGGGAATCGTTTAAATCCTTGTGAGCCCCCATTAGATAAGATGACAGTTTGCACATACAAATGCCTTTTCTGAAAGCACGGGAATCCACTCATGACTAGTCCAGTTCAGTTGACACGATGCACTTCAGTATTCTTCCTCAACTTATTTTTACTAAAACTGTATTAAACACAATCCAAGTTTTTATACACTTGTCTTGTCCAATCAGTCACAGGCATACAGTTACTATCCAGCCCGCCTCTATTTGTCCCCTTTAGCCTCATTGTACTGTTAGTCAGGTTTATACACAGTTCCATAATCTAACTTAAATTTGTCTTAAATATTCGTCTTTTAGATATCCTCTCTATAAAGGATTATAGATTGAAAACTTACTAATTTACCAGGATGTCATCAGAAAACCCCTGTTGTCATATGAGCAACATGGTCATAGGGCATCTTTAGTGTTTGCTGTTGTGACTGTACTATCAGCTGAACCCACTTACATAAGAAACACGAGAGCACTTACATACAGTACCAGTCAGACATTTAGACAGACTAGGTTTAACGAGAGCATTTGTCCAAACTTTCAACCGGTACGATACAGGATAACCAGCCTGCCTAGACCGGCAAGAACTTTTTACACATGGTTTTTCTCCTACAAATTTTTCACATTTACATTCACTAAATTATCATTATTGGTTTTCATTTAAAAATATCTATTTTCTAAAATCCTAGTTTACAATTAAAAGCTGTTCACATAGTTTTTTCAAACTTTGTTTAAACCTTTTCATAAACACATGACCATGTTTTGGAATGTTCTGGAAATCACTGTAGCTACTGTTTGGGTCATTGCACTCATCTGCCAATATTTACCTTTAGGTTAATATTTTATTTCACTCATCGCTAAAGTTGTGTAGTTCCAAGGTTATACTGCAAATGCTCCATAATGTTCTTTTTGATACAGAACATTGAGTTATTCATTCTTTTTTTCTTTCTTATCTTGCTAAATATGATGTGCCTCCCCTAAAACAGGAATATTTCTTTATTAACAGTTTGAGAGCTGCAAAATGCCAATCTCTTTGAATCTCTTATATATCAGGTGTCATATAAAGTTTGTGGGAACTATTTGTTTTATGCACATTTGACATGTTCATTTGAAAATAATGATATGCTGATTGCTGTCCACCAATTGAACCACAGCGTAGAACACAACCAGTTTCAATAGGCAGATTCCTTTTGAAAAGCGGTCATGCAAGTTTCATCAGTAAAAAAAAAAGAAAAAAAAAGAGAAGAATCCAAAGTCCACTCTGTAAATCTCTCAGATTATTAGCTTTGTTTTTATCCATGTGGAATTATCAAGTGAAGTCCAATCAGTGTGAGCAATGGTTTTAAGATGATCAGAGGAATGATAACAAGCAGCTACTTTTGAATTAGGACAAGGTACGAGCCTGGCATGTATGAGCCGCAGCAGCTCCAAAATGCTTTGTTCTTGTTCCCATTTAGCGTGGATGAATAGGACTCTAGTGGAGAGGACTGCACTGGATGAGATACTTAAGATGACATGAAGCTACCACTGTAGATTTAGAATGTAGCTTGTTTTTGTTCTAACTACCATGTAACCCCCCATGACATTACAGCCATCCCCACCTCCTTGTCCTTGAACCCTGCAGTTAAACTTTCCTTATGTAGATGTGTTTATATAATTGGCATAAACTACAATCTTACTCATTATATCCCTTCTAGCTCCAAATGTGTGAATGTAGTTATAACAGATGTGTTTAAAAAGGAATTATTTTGACCAAAAAGAAAATCAGCGGTAGCATCTGATTGTGTTTCAGCCACCCTGTTTAGCTATTATCACAAAGGGAATCATTAAAAACTAAATATGACCATATATAAAAAAGGTATAAATATAAACTTAATCTAAGACTTAATAGCACTATATTATTATCATCATAGGATGAACTTTTCTTATTAGAAGTGCTAAACATTTGACTAGAAAGTATTTCTTTTATCATACTCAAAAATGTGTCTGTACAGTACAACAGTGTATGCTAAAGTTAGACACAAACTTTCATTATCTGGAGTAATTTACTGCAATAACACAGTCCCCTATCGTATCATTCAATTTTGGCATTATGCAGTAATGTGCAATAATAAAAGCATTGTTTATGCAAACCATATGTGAAAACAGGAAATTGACTCAATTAAATAGAAAAAAGTACAACGGTAATTTTACATTATGTGACTTTTATGTGAGAGTTTGTAATGTCAAAGTATAACAGTGCTTTTAGTGCATAGAGGGGTTTAATGACTAATTAGATTAAGTCTGAAGTTATGGTTGAGGAATAATGAAATCAGATTATCAAATCAAATTTTGTACTTATTTCGTTGCAAGCATATCAAAACACATATAAGATGCGCTAAGTTGCACATAATATAATTGCCATAACAATAAATTTTTAAAATAGTCTTTTACTTTTCAATGTAATACTTTGCACATTATTTTATTAACCATAACACAGCTAAAAAGCTCAACCTTTTGTTTATTTAATGGGCTCATAATTATCGAATAAGGTTGGCTGGTGTGCTTGATGACGTATCTTTTTTTAAATAAATGATTGCGGCATTATCTTAAAGTCAGCTCGATTTTAAAAGCCTGCAGCTTCCCTTATTTCCTTTGTAAAAATTCCGATCATAAGGTCTCAACTTCCATCTTTAATCCACAGGCCTACAAAAATCAAATGTGTATGGTACACAATTTGAAGATGTTTAAATACAATGTAAACACATTTTCAACACGAAGTAACTGTGCTACCCTAAAAGTTCAATCTAACTTCCAAGATATATCCAAACATGAAAACAAAGCTTGAATGATATGATCTATAGTTTCCTGTCAAGTCCTGCTAAAGATGGAAAGATGGAACAACTTGTAAAATTATTTAATGTTTGGACATGTGATTCCATATGGCTACCTACATCTAAAAAAAAAAAAAAGGTTCGATTGAAGTATACATGCTTGACCCCCCCCCCTTTGAGTTGCTCTGATGTGGTTATTGCACAATACTTTTGGTTCTTTGATGTTCTCGCAAAGTCGTCCAATCTCTTTTATATAAGCCTTTGAAGTAGGTCTAGTTTGAGCATAGTGTTATACCACACTGTCTATTTGGCAGTACTTAGTGTGGTCACACTGAGATACTGCAGCACTACTGAGGTTTATTTTGATAATATTTGCTTAGCTATTCCATTTGATGTCTCTGTGGACTAACCTGGAGAATCTAGAAGTGACTGTTTAGCTCTGAACATCTGGTTAACTAATCACAAGAAATAACTTGTTTGAAGTTGGGGCTCCAAGCAACATTGCTTTCTGACCTTTATGAAAGTGCAGTGCTGGCGATGTGATATGAAGATAAAGTCATCTATATGACTTTCTGAACTATGCACTTTGTGCCACTAGAGAGCATCAGAGGACTTTTGAGAGAATGAAGTATTTTAGTCGCTCATATTTGATATGGCTAAGTTTGTATTCCAGCAGGGGTTTGAAACTCTTTGTATGGACATATCAAAATTAATGGGGGTTTATGTAACTTCATTGTAATTCTAATGTGAAGGAACAAGAGGCAATAACTCACAGGGGAAGCTGAATAATACATTTCTCTATAGGTCGTTGATGTTGGGGAGCGGTAGTATACCCAAAGGGAGTCTGATGAGGACATTCAATGATGCTGCTCCATTCAGCTGCATGTCATAAAGCATTTTTTTAAATGAAAAAATAATATTAGCGCGTTAAGAATCTGCGGGATGCTTGAACAGAAAAGATGAGGTCAGAAACAAAAGAATAAAAAAGCTTATGAGCAAATAATTTTCTACTCCCATTTGGTTTGGAATGCTGTTTGAAGTTTATAATGAAAAAGAAGTCACTTTAATATGAACGGGTTGTTTTCAGAATTATGCATTCCATCATCGCAGAGCTTCTGAGCTTTGATTAATAACACTTGGCTAGATCATTGGGGGAGCTCATTACAAAGCAAATTTTACTTATAAAAACTTCAGCATTCATTCAAACCTGTGCATTAAATGTATAGTGTAACATATACTGAGTAGATGTTATTTAGCCAGCTGCCTACATTAAAATTTCTTCAGAAACAGTTTACACACTTTACTTCAGAAACAGCTTCAAGTACCAGACTTCAAAGCAAAACTGTATTTGTCTTCTTTGGCTTTGTAGCTTAGAGGGTGTATTTTCAATCATTAATGCAATTTGTGATGTTTATTTTTTATCTAAATACTGGCGCTATTCATGTATCACAACTTCGAATGACTTTCTTTGATGATTTTGAAATTAGTGTCTGATTAATCATACACTTAGCAAATTTTCCTTTAGAAAAATACTTATTAAAAACATAAGAATTAGTTTGTAGCAGAAAAAAAACATAAAAGAAGTAACAATCCCTAAAAAAGAATAACACACAAAAGTACCTCAGAACTATGAGTGAATATAACAATACAAAAATGTTACATACCAAGATCATGGAGGAGATTTATATTTAGGTCTTCCGTAAGCTTGTTTACATGGGATGGTTTCATAAAGTATTTGTGTTGATGAAATATTCATTGGAGGGGAGGGAAGTCAAAAGGCATTATGCCCAATAAACATTAAATTTAGTGGAAGTAATAGTTGCCTGGATGCCATAGATACATCACCATTTGTAAGTACTCGTCGCCACATGGGAAGGTTTCAATCATTTCCCAAAATAGAAGCCAAACAGTAGCTGCACTGGTCATAAAGCAGCTTGAAAACACATATTAAAATTCATTAGAGGAAAAATCACTTAATATAAAAAAGACTTAAATTAAAACCAGCTGGACTTTATTTATGTATAAACACAACATAAATTACTGTTAATGACTCATACAGACAATTATCGAGTTTCATAAAAAAAGAAAATGACAAAAATGCATAAAACTCTTTTATAATTTACAAAACATGGTGTCCCTGTGATATCCAGACACATCTGTACTGCTCCACATCTCGTCTTTCAGAGTTCTCCAAACCTTCTCCTGCTATCCCCCCCTCCCCCCACACACACACACACTCCCACAATGACTTTTGGGTATTTAAACAGCGTATTTTTCCCATTTAAAAGCATCTCAAAGAGAATAAGATGTTTTGATGTTTACAGTGCTAAATCGGGTATACATAGTGGTTGTTTGGTGAAGATATTTCAAACATCAGAAGTCTCTGATTTTAAAAACAAATATTTGATCAAGAACGCTGCTCACTCTAGGAATCTAAACCGATGAGCCTGGCACTTCCAGAGAAGTGCAGATATGCATAATGTAAACATTCCTTCTGTTCACACAACACTCATTGAGCCAAACTTCTTGATGAAAATAATAATAATAAAGAAAACATAATACACCTAAATAATCTTAACATTTCCTCAAAGACATCACTTTTCCTCTGTGTCAAAGTCCAGAGTCCAGAAGGCTTGTGCTACAGAGGAACTGACCTGTAATTGCCATGTTAAGGCATAGTGTAATTGTACATTTAGTCTGTAGTCTTTGAGTCACAATGCACAGCACTGTTTTTGACCCCTACACACCCCCACACGCACAATTTTTCTTCTCTTTTCTTTCTTGCTTTCTTATTTATTTTGTACAAAAACACAACAATCAATGTACATATCAGCAACTACTGAATTCAGTTGCTTTTCCTTTTTTTTTTCTCCACCAAAATAGAGTCTCTTTGGCAGAAAACGCAACTTATATTGTTACCTTTTCCCAATTTCACTTTGCCGGAGAAAGTGGATGTTATTTGAGCTATCTGCTAATTCTGGATACTGCTCAGTGGACAGCACATAGTACCCATCATATCCCAAAACTTTCCCACTACTCAGTAGCTGCCTCTTCTCCCCTTCTGTCCAGGGGCGAACCCCTTCCTCGCCATCTCGCACTCGCTGCTGTTCTCGAGCCCACGCACCTGCCAGGGCTCGCTGACGTGCAAGCTCAACAACCCGTGCTTTCTCCTCATCCACTGTGGATCCATAGCGAATGTGGAAAGCGAGCGCACCGGCGCGAATCTCCACATCTGCAAAACGGCGAGTCCGACTATCCATTACTGTTGTGGACTGTGACACTGTCACATTGATGCCGTTCTCGAGAGTCTTGTGTCCGCTGGTGAGGTGGAGCGCAGCAAGGTCAGCATCCGGAAGGCCGGGCTTCACAAAGTAGTGTGTGTCCCTCCCTTCTATAGTGAAGTGGAGGTCCTCAAGGTAGAAGGCATTGTTGAGAATTGTTGCAACCTTGATGCAGTCTTCACTTGCCACGTTGAGTGTGTGAGTGTGGACGCTGCCCTTGTAGATGGCGAACATAACAGCTCTTCCGATGGGAGACATTGCAGCTGAGAACCACAGCCAAGACTTTTCACCTCTACGACCTCGACTGAGATGGACCTCTGGCAGTCGCTCGAATGACAAGAGGGAATGTGCTTGTCTGGTTACTTCCTGCTGGACCCCAGAGATAGACTGTAGGAAAAGTGCAATGAAACGTTAATATCTGAACATGGCAGAATCTGATTCTCCAGGCTATTTAGAACCAGCTACTGCCCTGCTTCAGAGAGTTATTCATCCCCATTGAAAGATAATGGTGTTTTTAAGCTGTGCTCTCAAGCCAAAAGTAGATAAATTCCCCATGACAGTTTTTTGTGTTAAGGCTGAGATCAAAGAAGCATTAATAGCATGAAAAGATGAATTGTACAATAGCTACACCACTTTATTACATATAAAATTAGAAAGCTTTAAAATGTCTTTAACTTGCAATTAAAACAAATTAGAGAAGAGCACACTCTTGCAGTTTGGTTTTTTTAATTAATACAGTGGAAATATAGACCAATAAAAGTGAATATTATGCATAATAAGGAACAAACTAATTAAGAAACTGCATGTTTTAAATTTTAAATACTACAACCTTTAGTAAACAGAATTAAAATAACTTTAGTTCTTAAGTAAACCTGTGTGCAGTGGTTTAAATTTATCTCTTTTACTTTATGTATGTTTTTGTTGTATTTTTTTCTTTTGTTCAAATATGTATCAGAAGTGTTTATTTTACCTACCGGCAGATCGTCCCAGAGCTGACTCTTCCTCAGTTCATAGGATGGCATGCTTAAGTCAAACTTTGGGACAGGAAACCCAGGAATGGTGTTGTGAAGATGAAAACCAAAGGTTACAAGCCAGCTGTTTACGTCTGGAGATAAAAAATAATTAAAATAAATTTAAAATAATAATAAAGCACTGACTTGGCCTGCTTAGCACCTAACTTTGCTAAAACATTTCCAGTGCATAATGGTTAAACTTTTACATTCTCTTAGGTAATGAGAGGCTTATATTTCTGAACGTTTATTCAGGAATAAAATAATAAAATGCATAAAATAACTAAAATAAAAATAAGATTTTTTTTAACTCTCATACTAGCAACCCAAACTAATATTGAGATCATGTGATTAATTGATTTATTTACAGACTGGACATATGAGTACTGACAAAACCAAATCATCTAATACTAATCATTGGTGGTTTACGTGGCAATTTTCACTCATTTCTGAGAATTTTATAGGAAATTATCAGTAATAGCAACTTTAATGGTCGTTGTCAATAACTCCACCAGCTGATACATGGAACATGTCTTACCTGCAACATATTCTTTTACTTCATGGACTTTGCTGATAGGATTGTTATTTCTGAACATGTACAGATTAAACGGGGCTGGTTCTTTCCCAACATTTTTCCAAGTAGAGACATCTGGAAGTGTCCATCTGCCAGACATGATATCATAATCTTGCTCCCCAAAATGCAGCAGTTTAGTGAGGGGGTCATACAGTCCTCCATGAAACCCAAGCACTAGCTGGAAGTCTGGGTTAGAGTCGAAGTAGATCTCACCATACGCAGTGTACTGTAGCTGTTTGACCAGGAGGCCATTGCTGGTGAAGACAGCAAGAGGTGTGCCAGTGTTATCACAAGCTATGTAGAACTCTTCTCCACTGCTGATTTCCATAGCGAATAGGTGGCCTTGAAGATCATAGTAAAATGAGGTGATCTCTGAACTGGAGTGATTGTATACATGAGTTATCCTTGCTGGGTAGCTCAGGTCTGCATAAAAGTACTGCAGGTGTTGGCCCAAGCTGCTTTTGGTGGATACTCTACGGCCGAGTCCGTCATAGCGATACTGAATGGTCCAGCCACTGCTCTTGCTGTAGACCCGCACCAAGAGGCCTTTGGAGTTGTACTCAAAGATTTCAGCCCCCCTTTGACGTAGGAAGCCATCTTCATCCATTCTATACTGGATATCTCCAAGACGAGTGATGCGGTCTCTCAAGTCATATCTCAGAGGCAGAAGTCTGGCACTGTTTCCAGCATTCAGTAAGTGCAGATTCCCATTAAGGTCATATGTGTAGCGCCACATAACTTTGTCGTTCAAGTATACAGTCTGTAGCTGTCCATCTACATCATACTCATAGCTGTATCTGGTGGTGTTAGCAAAAGGACCGATTTTGATTTCTCTCTTGATGACCCTACCCACATCATCATACTGGAAGGTGATCCAGTACATGAGTGAACGAAATATCTCGTACTGAATTTCCTTGATACGTCCATGTGCATCAAAGTGCTTTGTGTATGTCATGACTGCCGTGGATATGATTTGATTTATGTCATAATAGATCACACCAAACTTTCCAAACTGCTCAATCTTTCCTGAGATGTCGTCAAACTGATATAGGTCGATGGGTAACGGTGTTTCGTTGATGACACCTTGTACACTGGTGACACGCAAGCTGCTGTCATACGTGTAATCAAAACGTGCATTGACCATGCCATCCTCACTGAAGCGGAAAATCTGCCGGTCCACCAAGGGACCAACTTGACGATAACGAATGGAGCAGATGAAACCTTCATTCTGTAGGTTGACTGTCTTCAGCACCCCAGCTGTCTCATCATAGGTGAAGCTGACCCTCGTGCTGTCATAAAGGATCTCAGACAGCTTATTTTGCCGGCGGTATCGGTACAGGACTCTACGGCCTGTGCCAAAGTGAGCAACTCTAAGCAGGAGGCCATCTTCACTGTAGTCCATAGCTACTGAGGCATTGCTCTCTGGGGGATGATAAAGGTTCCTATAGTAACCCACTGAACGGATGGTCTGCATGGTATAGCGGGCTACACTTGGCATGGTGACAGCAGAAAGCCGGTCCAGAGAGTCAAATTCAAATATATACTGGCGCTGACTGTGGAGCAGGAGAACCATAGACTATAAAGAAAAAAGCAAAAAAGGAAAAGAAATTATTATAAGTTATTTAATATGTCAACATAATATATGTGCAATTTAAGGCATGGTGCAGAATTCAAGGCATGTGTAGACATTTTCTGTAATGACAAAAGGAGAGAAACAGTATCTGTTACACACAGGAATATTATTGACATCTGACTTTATTTTATCTGAGTTTATTTTTAAAATGCATAAGTGCATTATTATTAGCGATGTTTTCCTTCTAACTCTTGGTGCCCAGATAGACCTGCTTAATTCTTTCAGAGAATATGCAGTTAAGTGCGTGGTCTGTCTCACAAAGGTTTACCACCCTTTCTGTTAAAATGCCATGCCCAGTCATCCGTTGCTATCCCTGTGCTCCCTGAGCCCCTCGTGTTACTTATGTCAGTGTTGACATGGCCTCTCCAGGTCACGCAACGACAGAATACAGCCAACAGTGGCTGAGAAAAATCTCTGCATGTTTATGTTGCTGAACATCCTTATGCGATCTTAAAACACACTCTAGAAAACAACAGAAGAATAGCAATGTGGAAGTGATGAAGAGGGCGATGCATCTTCAGACTGCTCTTTGAATCAGACATCTAAGTTTTCTTAGATTTTTGTTTTCTCAGATTTCTGATCAAATGTTATCTAACAACTTCTGATCTAATCTTTTTTCATTTCCATGTAGTATGCAAATGCCTTAAAACATATTTCCACATGAACTTAAATTTAGTTTGATATATGATTGAACATTTTTTTAATGATATATGAAAAAACTGGTATCAACTGGTATCAAGCTCTGAAGTAGGTCAAATAGGGAATTATGGGATAACATATCTACAGAAAGATATTTTCATTTTAACTAAACTAAATATGATGTACAATTTCACTTATTCAAATTCAAAGTCTCACTGGTAGCCAGTCAACATTACTATCGAGTGGCCGATGGAAACAAATGTAATGTTCAAGTTCTTCTAAGGTCTGCCTTTTTTTTAAAAGATTGTTTTGATAATTTACATCACTTTTAGAGATCATAGGCAAAGTTAAGCATAAATGTTAACTCAAAGCCATTTTTATATTTAGTCTCATGGCAAGACAGGCGGAGGTTTAAGAGCTTACCATCTTTTTGCACAATTATTGAATATGGTAAGAACTGCTTTCTGAGTCACGCAGAGGTGCCTGCCTTCCTCTAGGTAAGAGGATGAGTGGCACGCTAAGATCATCCACACTGCTGCTTGTATTATTTTGACGTTGTATGACATTTATGAACCCTGACAGACATTATGTTAATATTCGGAAAATTTGTTTTTACATCTATAACCTTTTGAACAATGATGACTCGCATGATTCCTCTTGATTAAACAGAATCAGCATTTAGCTGTTGCAAATAAGTGGAACAAACTACCACTAAATGCCGACGTGTTAAATCCAGATTAAACACATTTCTTTTCTTATGCGCCTATGCATTAATTCAGCATGGTTACTTTTACCTGATCTTGCTTTTGTTATTTAAATTTGATTTATAATTTTATTGTGACTTTTGCTATTTGTTGCTGTCTTTTCTTTACAACACATTTAATTCTTTTGATGTTTTAATGTAAAGCACTTTGAAAGGTCTCGTATCTGGAAAATGCTATACAAATGAACTCGCCTTTTGTATTTACCAAGTACATCTCAAGCAAACTTGAGCTGAGCTAGTGGGTATTGTAAAGAAGCCTTTCAGGATGATCTCTCCTTCTGTGCATGTTGAGATCTTAATTGTGGTGATAAAGACTACATGGCTGCACAATATATCCGGCAATTTATTTTGTCTGCACCTGCTGTTTTCTTACCTGCTCAAGGTAGGTGTAGCTCCATATCTTCCCGTCTGCAAACACCCTGGAAATCAGGCGGCCTTGACTATCATACTCGAGCCTCTCTGTGGTGGGACCTCTCTGCAGGGCACTGATTTGCCCGCTGCTTGTGCGGCTCACATTAACAGGCAGTAGCTTACTGCTGGGTACCCAGAGGACTGGGTGGCCTGCAGTGTCATATATAATCTTTAAGAGGAACTTCCTGTGGTCATCATAAATCTTCTCTGTCCTCAGGGTGCGGTCGTAATCAACAGAAAGAATGTTCCGTCCATTCACCTGTTGGAAAGATTTAACGATGGATTTGAGCAAAGAAATATTACTGTAGCTATTTAGTCTTACAGAAATAATGTATAACAAGGTACCAATAATAAAAAAAACTGTTGTAAGACATCCTGCGAAACATAAAAATAGATTCTAAAAGTGACAGTGAACACTATCCTGCAGTTTCAAGAAGAAATCCCTTGTTTTAATATCACTGTTTTATCTAGATGTTAAAACTATATCAATAGTGGTTTGTACTACAGGTTTCATAGAGATGAAGCTCATTAAACTCAGACACACTCTGGCATCGGTTCAGGTACACTTATATCACAACCTCCTAAATTAAGTGGTGACAAAAATTGCCATGAGGCAAAGTAACCACCCAAGTTAAGTTCATGAAGGAAGATATAAAATAAATCTGTGGCAGAGTCTAGGAAGGAGTACGAAGAGGAGGGCTTATGTAAAGTAATAGAATATTGATGACCTTCTAAATCAGGATAAATGTTATGATGGCTGAATTAAAAACTAAAGAAAAGAAATACAGAAACGTCTTCACAAGATTAGAATTGAAGTGACAGGCATTTGGTCGCATATAAACAGTTTGGTTTGATTTTGAAGAAACATTTTGGTTAGTTTGACTATACAATTCCTCTGTTTTGTGTTTAAAACAGAATCCATAAAAGTCAAGATGTTTTATTTTACATAAATAAAATTGAATGCAAGGCTCCAGAAATGTTCACAATAAATGTTTTTCCTCACCACGAAGGAGGGTCTAAGGACAGGAAGTCCGGGGTCTGTTTAGTTTAGTGTAGTGACTAATTGTGTGTATTGTGAGTTATGTCTATTGTTCTGTTATTACCTGCATGTGAAGCCCTCTGAGACAACTTGTTG
>JBAMHX010000008.1:10560672-10571727 GCA_037177515.1 Pseudomugil tenellus | reverse complement strand
ATATATAAGATGGCAGAACTGTGATGGACCTGTCCAGGGTGTACCCTGCCTCTCGCCTACTAGTTGCTGGAATAGGCTCCAGCTTCCTTACAACCCTGAACTGAATTAGGCGACACAGGAAATGAATGAATGAAGTGATTGGAAAATTATTCACATCTTGTTAAATTATAAGGACACATTAGAAATCAAAGCTGTAATCCTAGCCAGCCATTACAGCCTGCTTGTCTGAAATATGTCATTGAATAAAAACCTGATTTGCCACAGCACAAATGAATAGTGTGGCCTTCGAATACAAAACTTTGTCATTAAAACTGCCAAAACACTCCTGAATTGTTCTTCTCCACAGTGTGATTAATAATAAAACACATTGCCTTTCAGGCTGCCGGTAGTTAAACTGCGCCGAGCCTGTTCTCCGGCTCCGATGCCTGAGGATCACAGTGTCTCGCCAATACCATGTCTTCACTGGTTGGTGCCAAATGACTTGATTAATTAACAGAAAGTGACAAGCTTTATCCTTTGTTTTCATGTTCTCTTATGTTCACCCCCTTCATGTTCACCACCCACACACATGCACAAACTGATTGCTTTCTCTTCTGTTTACATTAAAAAAAAAAAAAAAAAAAAAACGCTCCGATTGCCAAAAGCATACTTTAATTTTAGCCTTGGTCTTAATTTCCATTGATCTATTTTAATTATTTTTTCCATGTCTTAATGAGATGCAGATTGTGAAAACTTCTGCAGAGGTCATTTGCTTCTGTTTTTAGGCTCATTTCTATCTAATTCATCCATTTTATTTGCAGCCCTGCACTTGTTTTTGTTGTTTGCTGATCAACATTAATACATGAGCAATGTAATTAGAATTTAAACAGTTAGTTTTATACAACAGAACTTTTCTCTTGTGCACATAATGCAAGAAGTGAGAGAACCTGAGGCAGTTTCATTCCAAATAGCAGAGGCAGTAAACAGAGAGAACCTGCTTCAATGTAAAACCTATCCTTTCTCTCTTTTTTGTTATATATCATTCATCTTTAGTCTCAAAACTCTAAGGACTGAAATGAAGATGGATATTAATAGTGAAGCACAGAAAGCTACAACATTGTATTGGAAGAAGTGTCATACTACTACAATTCTTTCAGCTATTGCGTCAGGACAGAACCCTGCCTTTATGTGAAGTCACAGGTAGATTGCAGATGCTTATTTTTTTAAAAAGCTATTGTCCAGCTGTGCTAAAGAAAATTGTTGTACTTGGTAACCCTGCTTCTAAGTTCTACCTCATTATCATGTGCAGGGAATGTTTCCTTAATCCTGAAAATTCCTAATGATACACTAAGCACTAATTTAGCTTCAAATTTATAAATATACCATATACTCCCTCTTCTACTTGCTCATAAACTGCATAATTATTATACCTTCCATATTTTGCACTGAGCTGCATGATGGTGGAGGTTAGCGCTGCAGGCTCACAACGAGAAGGTCACGGGTTTGAACTTCGGCTCGACCAGTTTCCTTTCTGTGTGAAGTTTGGATGTTCTCCCCGTGTTAATGTGGGTTCGCTCAAGGTACTCCAGCTTCTTCCCACAGTCCAAAAACATACATGTTAGATTGGTCATTAAATCCTCCGTAGGAGTGAACGTGTGTGTGACCAGTTGTTTGTCTGTTTGTTCATCTCTCTGTGTTGGCCTGTGATAGACTGGTGAAATTTCCAGGGTGTACTCTGCCTCTCGGCCGATGACTACTGGGATAGGCTCCAGCTACCCGCCGTTGGGAAAATGGAAGAAAATTCCTTACATCGCCCTTAAAATTAATCTAGTTTGCTTCCTGCAAAGATCTCAATACTGATTTTAATCCTGTACTTTCTGCTCTTCTTCCAAATAACAAAATGAATCAATAATTTGTAGATCACCTGCATGTGGTTTATACCACTGTTACCACTGTCTCTATTTATCAATATTTCTTAAATAAGCCTGAATTTGTGATTAACTTTAATTACACATTTTTATTATTAGTATTATTATTCATATTAGGATAAAAAAAGCTTTTTGAAATATTGGCAGCAAAAAAAAAAAAAAATTAAATAGATATCACAAAAATCTCAGAAAATCATCCATCCAGCCATCCATTTTCTACAGCTTATTCCCAAATGGGGCTGCGGGGGAGCTGGAGCCAATCCCAGCAGACAATGGGCTAGAGGCGGGGTACACCCTGGACAGGTCGCCAGCCCATCACAGGATCTTAGACAATTAGTTAAATACCATCTTAGATATATCACAAATATAAGTTCCTGTATAAAGCAATCCAATGAACACATCTAGAAAAGAGAAAAAAAAAAGCCTGCAGGGTAATGAAAACCATTTGATGGAATAATAAATGAATTACAGTAAAACATCTAGTCTAAAGTACTGTCAAATATGTGTAGCCAGAAAAGAGTCTCCAAAGCAATCATTTAAATATCCCACAACTGGTTTTGGTATTCTGACAGCATTCAGAAAAGCTCCTTCACCAGACTTAAAAGACTCCTTCTAATAACATAGCCGGGGAGATAAAATAAGAAAAAAAGTCCAGTCTCTGTTGTTGTTACTTTAAAAAAAAAAAAAAACGTCTTTTTTAGCTTGTGTATAACTGGATGCTAGATATGAATCTATGTCTGTGTTCAGATACACTGCAATGAATGTTTCTAATAAGTGACCGGGTTGAAGTAGGTTAGATGGCTGGGAGCACAAGGTGGCACTGTGACACACTCTGCAAGAGCCAACTGCCAGTGTTATCAGCTGTCTCACACTTCTTTATTTAAGTCACCTGATTGATGTCCATGCTGCTGTCACAGGTCAGAGGACGAGCCGATGTCAAGTCATTGGAGCCGAGGAAAGTGGAGATGATGCCGTTCTGGTCCACCTTTCTGATTGTTGTGCCATCAACAAAATAAATCAGTCCGTTCTTGTCCACGGCGATGCCTGTTGAAATCGGGTGGGGTGTATGTGTATGTGTGTGTAGGGGTGGGGGTGGGGGGGGGTGAAAAGGAGAAAAAAAAGAGAAAACAGAAAGAAGAGCTTGTGATAACAGGAAAACATGGTAGATGTGCCGCATCTCTGCTTGCATGACTCAGTGGACAGAACACGATGGATACATGTGTCAAGCTCGCCTTCCCATTATTCAGGTCACTGCAAAAAGCACAGCCATCAATAATTCAAAGGCTGCTTTTCTGGTATTAAATAATTTCTCAGGCAGAAGTGGGAAAGGCTGTATTCATGTGGTATATATGCACTTGCCTTGTCTTGTAACCCTCTGTCTAAAAATGACCTCAGGAGGTGGGGGGTGTCAATGAGTGGTACTTTGCGGACAATTTTTGACTCTTGCAATCATCAACGATCCGCAGGGCATTTGAGAAATATATAAGCGAAGGAAAAGAAATGACAGCTTCTGACCACTTGACATGAAAGAGGTGATAGACAAGCAGTTGCCTTGGTGACAAGTGTGGACTAAATTGTCTAAGTGATTGAGTGTTAGCTCAGACTTCTAAGTTGCAGCCAAGCTGGTGTGGAGTTGCCATAACCATATGTCCCAAACTGGAAAAAGTACATTAACGGGGAATGCCAGCCTTCACATCACTCTCTGTGTCACCGTGCTGTTTAATAGAGATCAGGGCCTGCGGGAATTCAACCATACCTCACATGTGGGGAGGCTGTTTTTCATTCTCCACACTGGATTTAACATGCTGTGGTTTGGGGTTTAATTTCAAAGACTGATCTGAGGATTACTCTATAGTTTTTATAGGAATTAAAATGTTCTGAATGTGCTATAACTTTATTCTCTCCTCCAAAGAATTTCATTTCCAATGAAGTCTTTAAAAGCTTCTATGGAAGGTTAGTGGTTTGGTTTGACCTGTGGCTAGGTCTATGCAAGATTGCTTTCTGCTAAAACATTGACGAGTCGTGGGAGCTCACAGTGAATCCTTGGGAGCTAGCTATCTGACAGCCTGAGATTCTCAGACGGATGAAATGTGTCACATTTGAGCAGAGTTCAGCATAAAAAAGAAAAAGGGAGAGAGAGAGAGTGAGAGAGAGAGAGAGAGACATGCGCTGTTTCTTCTCTGGTCTCGACTTCCACCCACTCCATCATTAGAGTCATCCCTCAGATTGCTTTCACTCAAGCCTTTATCACCTTGCTGAAGCTGAACTGTTGCAGTTGGCACTTAGAGCAGACAGCAACGAGTGCAAAACAATTCATCAAAGCCTTTCATTCTGGGGGAATTTATGGAAAAGTCAGTAATTGCACCAGATGTGACACAAATGGACATGTGTTCTCCGAATGTGGACAACAGTTTGTGTGTAGCACTTATTGACTCCTGGGTAGCAGTTAACTTTCCTGCGAGCTATAAAAGCATAGCAACTCAACTTTCACTGAGCTGTTTTTCACAAGGTGAAAATAAGATAAAAAAGTTACTTTTTTTCCAAACAAGAAAAAATATAGTAATACTTTACAGAAGTGAAAAGCTTTCATTTTCCAAAAATCCTTGTTTTTCTAAGTAGGCAATCCTGTTTATTTTTAATTTAACATCAGAACCGCAACCTAAATTAATTCATTAAAATGAGAAAGCCATTAGTTGGCACAGTGCCCAAAGCATGCATAAATTTAAATGTCTCAGGTGCCACTCTTGAATGAGAAAGCCGTCACTGCGTTCCACCTCTCTATTTGAGCAGAACATCTTCATTAGTTTAAGATAATACCTTTGGGTCCTGTGAGGGAGGCCTCTGGTGCTTTTCCTCCATCACCACAGTGGTTCTCATCAAAGGGCAGACAATGTTCACCGGTTCCTGCTACCACCTCTGCGTTGGACTGCAGGTCCTTGGTTCCACTTAGAATCTTTGGTCGGTAGAGCCGCCGGGAGTTGGTGTCTGATACATACAGCTGGCCAGTAACTGGATCGGTTGCCAGGTAATACCGATGAGCTGGGTTGTTGCTGCATGCAAAATATTAATAAAGTTATTTTGTGTTATTCGAAAGTTTTTTTTTTCTTTCAAAAACTACTTTCTATTTTGCATGAAACATCTTCAACTGCTAAAATGTGTTATAATGTAGCAATCTCTCAACACAAAGAAATTGGTCTGGTCTACTTTTGAATATTATTTATAGCATTTAGATGTAGGAATGTAGGAGTTAAAATGTCTCCAAAAAAAGCTTTTAGGTCATTCTGGGTGATGGAAATCTTTAAAAAATAAGTTACTTTAAGCAAATTCTACACACTATCATTGTTCACCTTAGGGGGGACATATTAGGCTAATCTTCAGCTGTAAGTTTCTATTCTGGGACTTACAAAAATGATGAATACATAATAAATTCATATTTATCTCATACTGGCTGTTAAGCCACCTGTTAGTTGAGCTTCTGCCAAGAAAAAAGCAACATTATCTATGGGCTTTTTAAAAGGCTCCCCCTCTGAAAGTTGAACTTTTCTCAGATTGGCCAGTATCCAGAGGCCTGCAGTGGGATGCCACTCCATGCCTGTGAGCACCACCTCATCCTTCTGCTGTTTGGAAGGTTCAAAAAGCTTCAGATGGGCTTAACTTGGAAGATGGTCAGGTCAAAGGTTTGAACATTGACTAACACACTGATATTAAAATTCACTTCAGTGGACTGTAAAGCTCAAGGTGGTGACATATTTAAACTGGAAAAAAAAACAGTCTTTCAATTACTTCATTTTAATCAAAGCTACTTTTTAATTTTTCTTCCAACCTAAATATTTCCAGACATACGTCAGTCTGTTTATTAGAGTTGACACTGAGAACACAGTGCAGGAGTGTATATATTTCACTCATAAAGTACTTACTTAGGTAACTCAGTAATAAAACTTAAAGGGAGGAAAATATCAACATCTGCACCTTTTACCAGATGTTTTAGGCACCTTTAAGACAACATGTTGACTGTTTTAAGAGAATGTGTCGATTAATTTTCCAAAAAGATTGTAGTTGGATGTGTTAGACCTGCAGCAGACAGCAATAGTGATATATAGAGTTTGAGAATCCTCTAAATCCAGAGGTTGTTCTTATTCTTTGTTTTCAAGTTGTCATTTAGAAAGTTATTTTCAAAAACACACACCATGAGTTAGTAATTAAGATACAACTTCTTTGTTGTTTTAGCTGCTTAAAATGCAAACCTAATTATCCACGGCAACATTGTCATGTGAATGGATAATGAATTGAAGAGGAGAATAATTTTCTATTTTTACTGTTGTAAAGAAACACGAATAATTTCCATAACAGGGCAAAATATAAGAGCCTTTGAAAGTGGAAAAGTGTGAAACAGAAGGTTCAGTGATGGAAGTTAAACTAAATTTATCAGGATACTGCCACAGTGGGGTTTCCAGTTTGCAAAGCAGAAATGACAACTTGTGTTACTGATCATTTAATTTGTTATCAGCCTCCTTTGAGGAGAAACTTCTGGAATTTACAGAAATGACTGGCTTATGTTAATAAAGATGACAATTAATGGCATCTGCTCCTGCTTTTTTTTATTTTATTAGTGAGCTGTCAAAGAAACAGCCAGGATTAACTCATGTCTGATATTTTGTCTGCCAAAAATGTTTAATTGTGTGTGATGTCACATTTCCAGAAACTTAAGATGCTTAAAAACAATGGAATTAAGCGAGAACGGACACGCAGCATGTGCTTATATTTAATTAAAGAGCTCAAAACAGAAGTGTTAAAATGAAAAATAGCTTGTTTTACAGTGCTGTCGTAAACATGGCTCCTCTGGTTGTACTCAAGCTTAATGGTACTTCACTCAATACAGGTTGGCTCTGGAAGTGGATAATGTGATGGCAAAATAAATGTGGCAATGAAATTTCTTTATAAAATGATAAAGATTGAGCAATAAAACTTGACAGCCATTATGAGTCAAAGTAAATGTTCAAAAATAGGTGGCTTCTATCAGGCTCCTATAAACTATTTAGGAAGTCAAACATTAGTAACCTCTTCTTTTAGAGTCAACCTGCAGGGGGTGGACATAATAAATGAGTTACCTGGCACAGTGTTTTATAGTCCAATGAAATACTCATGCAATAAATATTACCTTTGTGAAGCTTTTCATGTCAACATAAATGTAAATTTTAAAGGAAATTGTATTTGGTGCTCCTATTTCCAACATCCAGCTCTGTGTTAGATACTTGAGTATTTTTTATGAAGTTCTTTGCATCCTTTACAACATATTGACAGTTTGATCACACCTGTTGCAGCGCCCATTTAACTGCTAGCTGGGAAGCATTTCAAGACATAAGCTTCCACATGTCCCTCCTACTTGATAATCTCTTTCCTAGCATCATGTTGATGTCCTTATATTGTTCAACAACTATAGCGCAACTGCAAAGATAAATTCAATTTAAAACTAGTCAGAAATACATGTAATCTACACTTATATGAAATGCATCATTTAAATCTGAAGAATCTTAGTTTTCCAATAGTGTAGAAAGTGCAGTTACTTGGAAGAAGAATGAGTAAAATGCATATTTATGTGTTACGTCCTGCCAACAGAACATCTGGTAACAATGGGTTAATATTACTACAACATCTGAATTCTCCACATAAATCAACCAAATTAGATGCAAATTCGTGCAAAATCGATGTCCTACAATCTGAACGTCACACCAAAGGACAGCCAGATTCATAACGTTGCAGCAGTTTACTGTTTGGAGCACCTCTGGCAGTTATCATGTTAATCACTAGGACAAGATAATTGCCATCAATATGCAACTTCACTCGATACAATTCTGTTGCTGTAATCATGAACATAAACAGTTGTGTGAGAACACTGATGCCAACAACCATTACTGGATATTTAATTGTGAGGACATCTTTCTGTTTCTATGGGTTTTTTTTTTAAAATCTGTAACAGATCAATACGTGCCACATACATCAGTTCTAATAGTCTGTGCACTAACTCTTATTTAGACTTGCTATAATGATCATTGTGATTATTATTACAAAAATCATCTTTGCCGTTTGACCGTAAAACAAACAAGATGGTTGTAGACTTTTGGAGATAATGTGCAAAAAAAAGATTGCAAAATGTGCGCTAACATACACCTACCTGTGTCTAAAGTCTTTATTTCTACAACAGGATGGAAGGGAAGCAGGGAAAAAAGAGAGAGAATAAAGACAATAAAGTTAAACATCTTAAAGGGAAAATTCCAGAGGCAGTTATTTGCCCATTTCCTTTGAATTACTTTCATTCTTGACTTGTTTTGCTAAACAACCTTTTATTTGTGTCTGATCACCAAAATCATGATGTCAGCAGAATCAAGTGATATGTAAAAAATAAAAGAATAACCTTTAAGTCTTATTTTCCCTCAAAGAATCTAGTATGAAAAAAAAACAAGTCAGAGCTGTCTCCTTGAAAAATCAACAGAGAAGGTCACATGCAACGACAGCCTGTTTGGCGTAGAGAGGGGATTACAACAGAGAGCTCCAACCCACAAAAAGGCAAACATCCTCCTGTGTTCATGAAGCGCCATCCTGCATTACCACTGCTATTCTCAATTTAAACACTCATATTGAAATATTGATTCGGCCACTTGCTACACTGACCACTGAAGCCAGAATGTAGCAGACGTAACACTAAAGAGATTCAGGGAATTCCATTTGTACAAGCCGACATGACAGATACAGAAAGCCGAAACCAGTTGCATGCTCGAGTATTTGGCACTGGTGGTGGGGAGCCTCCCTGCTGTGGTGGGTAGTGACTGCTTATGGGGTGTAGTTTGTGGATCGTTGGCCCTAAGCCGGGCAGCTCTGGTGTGGGTTGGCTTGTCTGTACTGGGAATGCCCTTGCAGGGGTGGGTTGGGGCACAGCAGCCTGGTGCCCCGTTGGCTTTCTGGGGCCCATGATGTCTCCCAAGTGGGTGGGGGATCTGTTTTGTAGAAGGGAAAGTGTAGAGTGGTGCTGGGCTGTGGGTGTTTGGGCCTGGTGTGGGAGAGAGGACGGAGGAAGATAAGTGTGTTTCTGGGCGTGGGGAGTGAGGGTGGGGAGTTGAGGTTGGGGGGGTTAGCAGCACCCAGATGCCAGTTTCCTGGGTGATGCCTGGGTGGGATAGGAGGTGCCTTGGTCTGCTGGTTTGGGGTCTGGCCCAACATCACTGCTTAGGGTCTGTAGCTCCCCAGGAGTCCTGAGTCACCATGCCTGGGAAAGAGGAGAAAGGAGGGCATCTCTGGGGTACATGGCTGGGGACACTAACCCTCAGTGGTTGACTGGGTTGGCCCTATCCTCCCTGGGGCTGGGCCTTCCTCTGGGGGCTTGAGGGGGGGCGAGGGGGGCGAGGCAGTGTTCCTGGTCCCCTGATCTCTGATGGCTGCTGGTTGCCCAGTTTTCCCAGTGCTTGGGGCCATTTTGGTCTAATCGTCCTTAACATACTGTATGCACCCACAAACACATTTGCTTATTGTTGTTGATAGTTTTTTTTTTTTTTTTTTTTAAAAAAGAAACATTTTCCTAATAAAATTAAATGTTTACTGTTTTCTTTCTTAAGCCACACGATAGTTTTTCTGTTTGATTGCACAGTTGCGGTAATTTTTTACATTTTCTTCTTCTTTTCTGTTTTCTCTCTTTACACTTTCCTTCTCTCTTGTTCCTGTGGTCTGATCCAGTGGTAATGTGTACATTTGGAAACAAAAAATAAACAATATTGATAAGATTAAACAATAATAAAAAATAGAATTTCAAAGGAGCCTAATATCCAAAAAAGATTTTTTGGCAAAGCAAATTTGTGCGCACCAACATGGCAGCCAAATTATCATTCTGTCGTCATGTTGCTGGACGCGGCAGGTTTGAAAGAAACAATATTACAATGCAACGGCTGATGCCAAAGCAGGGCAGGTTTTTGAAGCAGATGATGCTGTTTTTCCTCATCCTAATTTTTCCCCAAATATCCACCTTTACTATTTTAATTTATTAACATAGAAAAAAAAACACTTCATTTTCAACTACCTTCCAATAATGCAGTGAAATGCAGTTTTCCTTTCTGTCATATGTAGATCTTGTGTAAGAGATAGCTCAATGTACATTTAATCAACATCTGCTACTTTAAAATAAGCCAACTGGCCGAATCAAAGTCGTTGCAGAAAGACGCCAACTTGGCATGAGGGTGTAAATCATTTCAATTACACGCTGAAGACAGGGTGTCTTTCCTAATTATGGAGATGGATAGGGAAAAGATTTCAGATTTCTATGATGAGGGGGAAGATGTGTGCAAATTAAAGTCTTCCCCCAATAACATTTTAGTTTCCCTACTCCATACTGAAGACTGAATGTAAAATGAGAAACTAGATCTTTAGTATCTTTATGTTTTTAAGGTCATTTACTGTAGATTGAGTGTTTTTTTTTCTTTTTCCTCTTTTAACATATAATTTGCATATTTTTGATCACTTAA
Source organism: Pseudomugil tenellus (assembly GCA_037177515.1). Lineage (NCBI taxonomy): Eukaryota > Metazoa > Chordata > Actinopteri > Atheriniformes > Pseudomugilidae > Pseudomugil > Pseudomugil tenellus. Next base: position 10,561,313 of record JBAMHX010000008.1, on the reverse strand, counting down.
TTTTGACTTTACATGCAAAAATACTTCTTTACAAGTAGAAAGGTTAAAACTTTCTGAAGTTAATATAATTTCTTTTGGCATCAGAGTAAACAAACAAAAAAAAAAAAACTATCTCTACATACCAGTTGCACATTCCCCTTTAAATGCCCCCAACAATTATTATTTGCTTTTACCTCAGCTCCATGATACTTGTCACGTTCCCAGAAGGGTAGATCCGGCGGATAAAGTTAAAATCTCCCACAAAGAGACTTCCATCAATGCCCCACGCCAAAGCCACTGGTGCCAACAGCTTGTTGCCCTGAGCCTGGCCGTTACAGCTAGGACATGAAATGCTCCTGCGCCGTCCATTCCCCATCACAGTGGAAATCACAGGGGGCTGGAGAGAGATGAACTGGTTCTCCCCACTACCTTTGTAAAGAATGCCTGAGAAAGAAAATAATAGTTATTTACAGGTGTGAAAACATTAGACGCTTAAATGGGAGAGTGCACATTTTGGACTGATATGGACGGGTGAACCATCTGGGTATGACTTTCTACTTTTGCAGATTTGCATATAGCTTTTGTGAGACATAGAGCATTGATTTGATTCGCCATAATTTGAACAGAAATATTTCTTAGCAAAACAGTTTTATTTATATATA
>JBAMHX010000008.1:10537902-10554003 GCA_037177515.1 Pseudomugil tenellus | reverse complement strand
GGGAAGGGGGAGGGGGGAAAGGGGAAGAGGGAGGAGACTAGAGGAAGGAAGAGGGAAAGTGAAGGAGGACAGTATTGAGTGAAGTAAAAAAAAGACACTTAGTCCCACACTTCAATCTGACTAGAGGCCAACCTCGTTTATTTTCAGATGAAAGCAACACAAATTGTGTTGGACAACTGGAACAATGATTGTGTGCTGCAGAAGGGTTTAATGTCAAAACAGCAGCCTGGCAAACTGACAATGCACACCAGCCTGAAGCCCTGAGGCGTACTTCTTAGAACTGCAGTCATATTACTGCCTCCACAGCAGCAACCTTAAACAGTGCGCTGACTGGATTCCTCAGATTATCGAATGTGACCTCATGGTTCCTGTAACCCAGCGGTGACTCTGCTACATTGGTACTCGATTGTTTCATTATGTGCGTTTCACTTTCTCATGTTCCCGCAGTAGCTCGACAAGACAGACTCATGTCCATTTATTGCAGTTTCCGATTACAGAGGATCTGATTGATGACGACAAATTAATTGTGTTTATTGAACTGATGCAAGAATAAAACGCGGGGACCGTTCATCAGAAGGGTGAGCCTCCACGGACAGCAAAAAGACAGACTTCCTCCTAAAATAGCTGAGTGGTGTAGAATCATAGAGAGCCCTGCACCCTGGTGACTTACTCACTGATTTATTCAGTCATTACTGTGAATGATCGGCCCTTCAAAACTCTCCTCTATTATCTGCAGATGGGATGACGAACCATATTTCATTCTGATTCAAGCATTTATTGCAGTGATTTAGGGTAAAGACCACCTGCCTGTAACCCAAAGAGGCCACCTAAGTCGATCCTGCGGCTACACACAAACACTCGCGCAGTAAAGACGGACATTTCTTACCATTTTGAATGTCCAATATGTGCTGTTTGTCCAACATCCACCCCCCCATGTTGGAGGCATCCAGTTCATAGCCTTGTAACACCGCTGTCCTTTTCTCCCAGAGCACCACATCAAGACAGGACTCGTATTCATATCCCACTGACACTGGAAGTAATGACAGGAGATACCCATGGTGAGCAAGCATGCAACCTTTTTACTTGACACTTACAGCAGCAATGAGGCTTGTAGCTTGGAAGGCATTCACCACACGTTGCATCTTTCATTTATTTATTTATTTTCTCCGTGTCGTCGACTCTACTGGCTCTTAGACTATGTAATTCTGCCCAGCTGGGATGATTTTAGATGACCTGTGGGGTTTGTATTTTATATGCTTCCCTCTCGTTTGTCAGGTTTATCTTTTGTAAATGCAAATAACCCACAACACGATGCTGACTGTAAAGCGGGGCAAATTATCTAAACAATAAACAACTAGATAAAGCCCATTAAAGTAAATATTACATACGCTGCGATACGCTCGCAGACATAAGCTGTGATTGAATCTTTTGACTGTGCTGCATATTCATTCTTAACAAAATCCCTCAGTTCTTTTGAGATTTTCACAGCTTTGGTAGCACATAAGTGTTACGCCATGTAATTCTATAAACAAGCCAATATGATCATAACAAAAATTAAATGTAATGCTTAGGATTAGGCTTTAATTATCATTAAAATATACAAAATGTAAAATATTCCACTTTCATGTGAAATAGCTATTATTCTGACTATTGACTCCTTGCATATCTCTTTCAGGCCAATGCCTCATAGGCAATATTTTTATTTTTGCGCAGCTGCTGAAATATCACACATGCAAAACAAAGAAGTCAGCAAAAAAAAGCATTGGCCTTCAAAAATGCAGCACTGGCAGCACTGGGGGGATTGCAGGATTTCACACCACCTGCTATGTGTCTTTATTGCTCTTCGTAACAAAAGCAGTCCCTGGCTAAATAATCCCCAATTTAGAAATAAGTAAACTCAATCTCTGCAAGTTCAGCCAGGGTTCAGCGCCTGAAGGCGTCTGACAGTGGACCTGTGCTTGCACAACATCATGAGCGGGAAGCTTCACAGCGGGAACTCACCCACAGCCTCCGCCAGGCCAAAGACCTTCTGATTGTAGGCGTCTGTTTTATCCCAGATGAAGGTGTAGGAGAGGTCTGGGAAGGCAGGGAAAGACTTCTGGAACTGACGGCCCATAACGGCAACCATCAGGTGGACCTTCATCAGGCCAAAGGGGAGACGCTCCTGGGTCAGGAGCACCTTGAGGATGGGCTTGTAGCCAGCTGCCCTGGAGCTCAGGTAGACCAGGTTGAGGTCACTGCCTGGTATGGCCACTTGCTCATGAAGTACCTATGAATTTAATTAACAGTCAGATTGGAGCCAAAACCACAGTGTGAGGTTGAGACATGAGAAAAAAAGGAAAAAAAAACTGCTAAAAAGAGCAATGGGAGCAGGTATTTAACTTAGAGAATGATTCTAATTAGAACATATAAAGTTCCTATGAGGTGCATGTGCTAACTAAACATATCCCACATGCTAATTATAAAAAATACTTTAATCCAACAACAATAATAACTGACTATTCTTGTGGTCTTTTTTAAGGATTTTTAAGGATTCAGGTTCCCACCTGAAGCTGTTATTATTTGGAAACAGCATAAATGTAACAGAAATGTTTCACTCTGACCAACTTTAAACCACAAGGCTGTGTCTTTCGGTAAGGGGATTTCAGCTCTGATTTGATAAAAAAGGCAGTAAACCCAATCCTGTAGCATGTAATGTCTGCACAATGTGCCCTGGAAATGTATTTATCAGTGTTGCTATGTGTCAAATTATGGTTTAGAGTTTAGGGAGATGCTTTAATTCAATAAAAGCCCAACGGTGGGCTGAAAGGCCAACTTGACTCTGTTTAACATAAAAAGGAAAAGCCATGGCATAATTAAGATAACCCTTTTAACTCTGCTGCCAGTAAAGTTAAACATGGGTCAAATATGTGTACAAGCTCCACAAGATCAGATATTAGCTATAAAAAAAAAACTGTATTGCAAAAGGTCTTGGTCATCCCATCTCACCTGTGTTTCAGGGATAATGGGACTGTCCTCTGGGGAGGTCTTATATAGAGTGGAAAGGGGCGTGGCCAGGATAAGGGGGTTGGGCCTTGTCAGGCCGGTCAGGTAGCAACTGGGGATGTCGTTCTCTTCCCGCTTCATCACCACAGTGTCCATCACATGGAAGATGTTCCAGGGCAGCCACACGGTGCGATATAACGTGGGAAACGGAGCACGCTCGTAACTCAGCGTCAAAGAGGCACCGCCATTAACCAAGAGGTCAAACCTTCCCAAAATAAACATAATCAGTCAAAAAAAAAACAATAATTTCATAAACAGTAAGTTTGATCTTAAAAGACGTGTCTGTACAGAGCTCCATTACAAACAGATTCTTAAGCATTGGCAAAGCAGGAATATTTAGTAGTAATATTTGGAAAATAATCATTTGGAATAATAATCTAACAAACTGCACTACAGAACACCTTAGGGTTATACATTTAAAATATTTTTATTTATTTAAAATTCTATGTATGTACAAGTTGTATTTCATTAAAAGGAAAAATGTGAGGAGCTTTGAGGTTTGGGGAGGTGTTAGAAGATGGAAACTTTTATTAAAATGAAACCAAGTGAAAGGTTTTGAGGTTTAATCACTCAGTGAGAACTGCAAATGTGACTGACTACACTCTGCTTTAAGAGTCAGAACCCTAAAGATTAGAAACAGCATGTTTGATATTATCTCAGTGTAAAATCTGAAGGTGTTGGATAAAATGTGCTGGAGGAGATGATTAAACATTTCCCACCAAAACGAAATAAGATGGAAATATGTACGGCTGCATTTTATTTCTGCCAGCTTGTTGTAAAATATTCACAAAAGCAAAATTCTTCTGAGTGGAATCCAGCTTTTATTTATACACAACAGCGCTTGCACCAGGATGAGAACCAGGGTACGTATGAACGGCTCAACTAATGCAGCTCCATCAAATGTTCAGATGATGTAAAAAAAACTTAAGTGGACACACTTTAACTTGTCTCTGCGGACATGGTTTTAATTTTTAATCACAACGGCTCTGAATGGTTAAAGCCTCAGGGACCTCCTGCGCTTTTTGGAGGACCCTCACGTGGTGTCCCAGACCCCAGGGTGGGCACAGCGACTGTAGGACATGTAGAGGTGGGAAAAATGCAAAACAGAATATACCAATCAGGTTTACTGAATTAAATATTATTATTACTATTATGTCTTTCATTTGGTGGGTTTATGAATAACAGAGATGGTCAAACGTGGACCACCACTCAGGATCCTTGTATTTATACTGGTGTCAGCTTTACTCCAACCATTACACTGTCACTGCCATTTCAATTGCAGTTACTATGTGTTCTGTATTTGTTTTTTTTAAAAAAACAATGTATATTCTGCTACAGCGTATTCCCTTTTAAAATATCTGTTTTTACTGACAGATAAAAATACTTTACTTTATTTACCTTAACTATCTCTTGATACTTTATATTTTTTTAATACATATTTTATCATTTGGCAAGAGAGAGGAAAATTATTTCAGTTATCTTTTAAGCCAGGTACATATATCCCAAATTGAAGATAAAAGTCTTTAAAATGTTAAATATAAATCCGAAAAAAAAAACTATAAAAACTTTTCCTCATCAACTGAGTTCTATCAGTTTATCCTCCATATAATCCTGTTATCATTCTCTGAATCTAATTTATGACTTTTGTTCAACAAGGCGTGGTGCTGGCAGACACTTTATGGCGGAATTTGGTTTGGAGTGATGAGTCTTGGGAGTTCCCTCTGGTGAACTGGTTTTAATTAGTACGACATTACTCAGGGAAAAGTTACTGGTTTGGAAATGAAGGGCGAGTCTTTGAAGTGCTGCTCTATATATTCTGCAAGTTCCACTACCCAGGGGGTAAAGCATCTGTGTGGTGACATTGGATGCATTCTCATGCACAAAGATGCACTAGCAGTTCTGAATGCGTATGCACACCTCTTGGACACACACGCACGCACACACCCTGAATGACACACACGCACGCAACCAGCCAAGCTGTGCAGCTGACCTAAAACAGCTCCCTTCTCAAGCTCTCTCCACTTTTGGGCAGTGGGGAGCTCACAGCTGCAAGAGGCCAGGCTTTGATGCTGCACCCCCCCCCCCCCCATCCCTTCCCCTCCCTTCTTAACACACTGAGCGGATCTGTTGGCTAACCAAGTGTGATTATCCCCTACCATTTATCACGCTCCTTGTCAGAAGAGTTACAGGGCGGAATATCTGAAGAAATCAGCTAATCCTCAGCTATGTGGGGACCCAAGAATTGTGATTCACAACAACAGCTGTACAATTCTCTGCCACTCAAAAAAAAGCCTTTTATTCCATACTGGCAACAAATAAACATGCTTTTATCTGTTGAATTTGAACAAAGACGTGGTTCACAATATCATATGACTCCCAGCAATATTAAGTCCCAGTCTGAGGTGAAGCCCAACCTTGTGAGATTTGTGACATACGTTTGTCTTGTATGTGTTTGCACTCCCATTATAAAGGACCCATCTCCTGTAATAGTAGGAGAAGGTCAGACAGTAATCCCATGTTTTACTACTCCGCGGGCAGATTGATTCTACCCTTGCTGATTCAATGCATTTTAAACAGCTTGGTTCAAAATGGCCTCCACCACTGTGGCATTTGCATGAAGAATTGTTCTAGGGCACAATGTGCTGCTGTTTCGATTTCTGTTGAGCGTTTTTTGGACATCCGCCAAGACTATTCTTCCACTGTTGGACAGCTTTTTCTCAGTTTTTCCACACTTTAAATACATTTTTTAGGGACATGGATGGAGCTATGTTCATATTTGCAAACTAGTTCTGTATATCCATATATGTTGCACCTATCGACGTGTGTGTGTATGTGTGCCCTTACATGCCATCTTGCCGTGTGATGGTGTAGCCATACTGAGGATAGTGCAGGTAAGACACATTGACTCCAATCAGAGGTGTCCCGTCTCCCGTTAGTACCTGACCCCGGATGACTGATGCCAGGCTGCGCAGACAAACAAACAGAGAAAGAGCTGAGTAAACAAACAGTGCCAGTCAGCATCAACAAGCGGCCACTGCATTAGCACTGCTAACAACTGTCATGCCTTTGCCAGCGGCAGGAGCAGAGAGGTATGATTTACTGACCATTAGGAACACACACATGTCATGGTTGTTATTCATCTCATGTCATCTCACAAAGCTACTTTCTGTGTCTGGTTACTGCTTTTAAAGCGCCATAATTCAAAGTGATGAGGGGTTCTGTGAACATTTTGCAGTATCCTGGATCTGCCTTACAGTATTTACAAAATAAAAAGAAACAGATGGATATATATTATCTCAAGCAGAGGCATTTTCTTTTCTTTTTGCATATTTTCTTATGACTCCTACTACAGTGCTTTGTGCAGCTCCTAAAAGAGACGTATTGTTACACTGTTTTCTCAGTTGGACATTTTTGTGACTTGGCCTCAATAAAAAAAAACACTGGAATACAATACAGAAATTCTTGTTTCTTCCATTAAATTCCCACCTCTATTAAAGTGATCTGGAGTTATGACTCCACGCAACTCCATTTTTCTTCAGGATCTGAATCTTTTGACATCTGCAAAGGTCTGAATACTTCAGTTGAGCGTGTTATTACACTATGAGCAGAGCGTTTAGAAATAGCTCAGACTTCAAACCAAACTCTTTATACTTAAATCCCCCTCATGGACCATGGTTGCATGATAAGCTACCGATGCCTCTTTAAGTCGCTACTCAATAACAGGTATAACATTGAGCTGCAAAAGTTGGTAACAGTTGATTTTAGCTAAACAATGCTAACCGTCACATTCATGACAGAATTAGTGTTTGTTACCTCTGCCGGATAGCAAATTATTATTATTATTTTTTTGTTTGTTTCAAAATTCTGAGTAGTCAAGCTGGGTATTTAAACATTTTTCATGGTGATGAAAGGGCAGCAAAACCTGGAGTAAAAATAAATTATTTTAGGAAGCTAGGAACTAGTGTGAATGGTCTGCATTTTTGTCTTTGTAATATTATTTCACCAGCACAAAAAAACTAAAAAGGGTAAGCAAGAACACTTAAAATGCTTTGCCTCTTGAAAGAGATAAAAAAAGCATATAGATTTACTCACCAGTCTTCCTAGTAAAGTTGTTGTTCTCCCAAGTAAAATGAACTTATCAAAATAAATGTACAACGTACTCAGAAGTGAGCCTATCAAATGAGATAAATAAGTGAAATATTCAGAGAATTGCGATTACCCTGACCCAACCAAGATAATTCTCCATCAATTGTATTTTAAGTGGAGGTGACTCATGCATGATTATTTAGTAGTTTTGCTGACAAAATTAGGCTTTTTCAGTGCCATAACAAAGTTTAATTCTTGCTTGATTAATACATTTCTATGGTAATACTTGTGATGAAGGATAATCATCAAGATGAGTGGTAGAACAAGCTCTTTAATTCTGTTACAGATATCTTCTCGATACCAAACGATAAAATGCTTGGTGGATGACATGTCAAGTGGCACTTCATAGCAATTCAAAACAAAAAAAATCGTGCTGCTGAAGAAAATATGGCTTTAAAAAAGGGAAAAAAATGCAAAAAAAAAAGAAGTGCCACAGGGACCTAGATGTGTGAATGTCAAAGGAAAGTGCAATTTACACACATAAAACACACACACACACATATATATATATATATATATATATATATATGTGTGTGTGTGTGTGTGTGTGTGTGTGTGTGTGTGTGTGTGTTTTAAGAATACTTTTGGAAAACGAATAAAAACTTATAGTGATTTTTTGGAACACATTTGCTTTTTCTACTAGTATTTTTTTTTTTTTTTTGCAAACATTCATGCCTGGCAGCTGCCTTGTATAACCTGCCTCCCACTGCTGGCCAAATAGTTATGCCACTTGAGCAGATAGGGGGGTTGAATGCTTCACTTCAGGTCACCTCTGTGGTAGTTAGTCTAGCATATGGGAAAGCATTATTCATTCGCTGTCCCCACTCAGATATTCCCTGCTGGTAAATGGATTTGCTTCTGGTCAAAAGGCTCTCCACCTTCAGTGTCTCCTCCTCTGCTTTCACCTGAAAAAATCTGTATTTTCTTTGGCGTTTTTGGTTTATAAATCACAGACGCAGGAGATTCATACATGATTCAAGTCTCTGATAGCCTCCACCATTATTCAACATGACTGCAGGGCTTTCAGGTAGAACTTTTCCAACACTTATTCTTATTCCTATATTCAGAGGTGTGAAGTAATTTGTTAAGTCAGTCTCTAGTGCAAAGGTAAGAGGGGAAGACAATGCTATATTTCTCCATCAACATTTACTCATTTCCAACCTCTGAACCACAGAGTGGAATTTTAAAAGCATTTTCCTCTACATTTGTCATTGGTGGGCAAAAAAATGTACCATTTTGCTACTTTATCTCCGGGTCATTACATATATAAGACAAGGATGATCAACAGCTCGAGCCTCTCCCTTATTTCCCTGCCGCTTCAACTATCTCCCATCGTTTATTTACTGGCTCAAAGAACAAGGCCACTTAAGAGCTCCCACGAAGGCTCACTCTTTCTTCCCTGTGTCTCTATTAATCTTTTGAGAGGCAGACGGATGATAGAAGAACTGCCCCCCCTCTCAAACAAACCCAAAGTAACACCACCTGCTGAAACTCCAAAAATGAATCATATAATGCACGCATCCTTATCTGTCATTGTCCCGCTATGGCTGTAGAAAAACACCATCTGAAAACCCAGTGGGAGACTCATATGGGGATATGTGATACGGCTGGGGAACTATTGTGGGGGAGTACTTTGGAAGTGGAGGGGGGTGGGAGGCGGGTGCACTATGCCACAACACATGTTTTATTCTCTGTGCTAAGCAGAGGACAAGTTTGCTGCTGAGTTCTGAAACCAAACCACAGTGAAATCTGCTCCCTTTCTCTTGGTTTATACAATAGCTTCTTGAACAGGCAAAAAAAAAAAAAAAAAAAAAATGAGAGGAATGACCTCTAAGAATTTCCAATTTCTGTACCATTACACTTCAGACGCTCTATGACTGGGTGAAATACTCCCCACTGCAGTTGGAACTCTTTTTTTTTGCTATTGTTGCTGTGATACAGACAATTCTAAGAAAAAACATATATAGTCAAATAAAGCCTTGTCTAGAATTTATTGTACCTTAATTTTCCCATATGACTTGTTGTGTAGAGCTATGGGGTGTCACCCACAAGACAACACTTAATGACATTGTTGTATTATAGAAACATGCTATACACCTTATAAATTATGTTTGATATTATGATAATAAACATTCACTATTTATTTAATCAAATCTTTTAACATATATTGATATTGTTTATTATAAAACAATCCAAATTATGTTCAAAGCTGTTATGGAACTTTCTGTTCTCATATTATTATGGCGTTCATAAAGTACAAAACACATCCTTGTGTCTGGTACAGTTTGATCTAGGAGCACTGTGATCATAAAAACAAGAATATCATTTTTTTTATGTCTTCAGCAAATGTGTAAGCTGTATAGGCTTCTTACCTGAACAGATCTCTGTCCAACCTTTTCCATAGTTGAAACTTTGTATTATTCTATTTATCGTACATTTTTAATAAATCTTAATCCTTTTTCAATCCAACCCCAGACTCCTTGTCTTTGACAGGTGCACCCATCTTTACAAAGCTAACCAAAATATTCTTCCCCAAGGTGTCCAAAATACAGAATACTTATTTTAACTGATGAAATTGTTGTAAATTTAATGCCCAAAATCTACAGAAAGCTTGTCTTTTTTAGGGGCTCAATTATGCAATAAACTTAGCAAGGAGACAAATAACTATAATTTTTTATTTATATTTAAAAAGAAGATTACCAGTTTATTTTTGAGAGATAATTGAATGAAATTATAATCTTTGCAAAGGTCACATACTGGACATACATTTGTTTTATTGGTATCAATTGTACAATGTAACGTAACTCGTGTGATGTAAGTGTATACTTATATAGGCATACAAACTTTCTGCTTCTGCCTGTTTTGGTCTTTTAGTTGTCAATTGCCTTATGTATAAAGAAAACAAAATTGACATAAACAAATAATTAAAACCTTAAACTTTAAAAGTGGTTGATAAATTATTTGCATTTTAATCTAAGATGAATGCTTAAAATATGAGCTTCAAAATACATTCTGCCACCAAACTATATGTCAAGTTATTAAAAAAATATTCAGTCTGTACAAAAATTGTGCTGCTACTTACAAATTAAAAATTAAATTTTGTAAAAATTTAGCTGCAGGTATGTCAGCAGAGACACTAAAATTATTTTTTGTAGTATAAAAATTACTTCCATAAGAAGATAAAAAGCAAATGAATTAAAAAATAAGGCTAATGCAACAGCCAGACAGTAAGCTGAAGACAATGAGGATGAGGATTACCAAGAACCCGTCTGCAGGGAATTGCCTCATTCTATATTTTCACTAAATCATGCCATTTACATAAGGATTACTTTAAACTGTTGGAGAAAATATTTCCAAAGCCTTCAGCACACAGTTGGCAATAATTTTCCTCTCCATCAGTCTTAAAAAAAGAAAGAAAGAAAAAAAAAGCAATAAGTGATTCTGAACAAAATTCAGTGAGGTTTTGGTGAAAAACATAACCCTCTCCTTGGTTTGCACATTGATGTAGCACAGTAGTCTATTCATTTTGTAAGGTTTTTTGCCCTTTACATCAAACTTTTCAATCAATGGCTTTGCCTTGGATAAACACCCTGAAACTTAAATTCTTGCAACATGTTGAATGGAGCTGTGTAGGCGCATAACAAGGTGTCACGAAGATTAAAAAAGACAGGTATAAAATAATATTAAGATGCAGGTTTTAATTGCTGTTAATATTTCTTTGAAGATCATTAAAACTCTCATTTGTAGTGAATGTGGTTGACAAAATATTAAGAGAATATGCAGAGGACAAATAATCAAAAACAAAATTTTCGAAAAAGCACCAAAAAACAAATGACGAGTTTACAGGAATGTGTTTTTTTAAGTATACATGTGTACATGCCCAAGAATCTGAGTAACAAGATCACCAAACCGTCCACATAGCCATGTCAAAGAGAGCAGTCATGACATTAGCACTTTACAACTTGCTGCAAAATACAAAGCAACACCTTTATGAGCTGTAAACCAAAGAATGAGCTTGATATCAAAGTGAAAAATGTGTCAGGTTATATATCATTTCATAGCACGGAAATGTGGACTTTTAATACATTTTTCATGCCGCCATAACTTGGAATATGAAGTTACCCCTGTTTGATGTTCTTTTGTTGGAAGAGCACTTTCAAACCAGTAAGGATCCAAGCTAATATCAAAGATATCTCCATTTAAGCGAGCCAGCCTCAGATGTACAAATGCCCTGTGAGATGGCTTGCACACTGAATCAAAATATGAATACATATTTCTAATAAAAGATACATGTGCAGTACGAACGTTCGTACTTTCCCTTTCCAATTTAGAAAATGACACCCCCTTCTCATCTTGGTGTACGCAAGCTAATGCTCATGTTTTTACAGACTTGATGGCTGTTTTTTTTTTTTTTTTAATGCAGGGAAAAAGCTCACCTCAGTGTCACTTGGGTAAATAACTAAATGCTTGTGCAGCCCCATTGTTGCAAACAAACTTGTCACTTTAACCCAAAGACAAACAGAAGTGAGGCGCCAGGATGTTTTCAAAGTGGCTGCACAAACACAGGTGCTTCCCTCGGCGGGTAACGAGACATGGCAAGCAGCTCACACAAACCAAACAATTAGGAAGCTGTCAGTGATGCATGCAGCCTACCTGCCGTTGAACGGGTTGTCCCCTGGTATCACATGACTGCCTCCGGGCCCGATCAGGAAACTGACACGGTCGTAAAAACTCTTTGATGAAGGCTGGGGGGCTGCACTCTGGCCTTGGCCTGCAACTGCGGAGGGGTCAGTTGAGCCACGACAGTACGTTTGACCCTGGCAGGCCATTTGAGAGCAGCAGTCTGGATCCATGCAGTCGACAAGCCCATCTGGTTAACAGGGAGGAGACAGGCAAGACAGGGAGGAAGAGCTTTGTTGACCTGAATGCTTTGAGGTTTGACAATGCAAACATGGAGACCTCCATTAATGTGCTGAACTTTTGGTAAACACAGATGACTTCTAACTTTAACTTGGGTTCATTAAAGCAAGCGGAAAGTCCTCGCACTGACAAGTAGTAAATATTTCAGGGTACTTAGGATCCTCAAAAGTTTTGGGCTTTTTGATCGGGCGAAGGAGAAGTTCATTAGAAACCCAGCTTGAGGAATATTAATTTATAATCGCAACCTCTCGTTCTAATTGATCCTCTGTATATGTAAGGCATGCTGTTTAACAATATGTTCTATTGCTACATTTGCATATCCTTCCCACAGATGCTCTATGTAAAAATGTGTCACAGAGAAACCCATCAAAAGTAATTCCGTGTATTGCACAGTAAAAAATAAAGTTTCATTCAAGTTTATATATATATATATATATATATATATAAATTAATTAATTAATTAATTATTTTTATTTTTTTAACAAGACTTTTATTCTTCCTACCTCCCTCATTATCCTTGCCGTCAGAGCAGAGCGTTTCGGTGGCGACATCGCAACCGAGCCCTCTCCAACCTAACTGGCAGATGCAGTGCCAGACGTTCTGATCCAAGACGCACCTCCCATTGTTGTTGCACAGCCCAGGGCAGCCGTCTGTCAACACATCATGCATAGGTCAGAAACATCCCAGCAAATAAACAGCGAGCAGATCAGGAGGAGGAGGTAAGGGAGAAGACAAGAGCAAAGGAGCAGGGAGGGAGGGGAGGTCATAAAGAGTGGACAGGGGTCAAAAGAAAGACAAAAAAATGAAAGAAGACAGTACTGAGTGAACATACAATACGATAACACCTCTGACGGGACTGGCCATGAGGGGGATGTTGGGAGGGGTTACAGTCGTTTCACATGAGTTTTAAGAGCATGTACAACTACTGTGAGGCGTGAAATGTATGGGAGAGAGAGGGTGAAGCCTGCTGAGCAGTTTGCCTAGGAGACCAACATTGCAAATGTATAATAGGGACATTCTTAGTGGAGTTTTACACACTTTTTTAGGGATTAAATCAAACTTTCAATGGGCGTTTAAATGGTTTTTATTATGATTTCATGAATCAATAGTGTAATGTTTTTTATCTAATGCTGTCCTTATACCAAATCCATATGGTTCTCATATGCAAGTCAAAATTTTATGGATATTCTTGTCTTCAAAGTTGCACAAAGATCACATTTACGAGACTGAAAAACCCCTCAGTTGGGAGGCTCATTGGTTTTGCCTGAAAATAATTAAAGCAGGAATGGCCCACTGCAGATGTTAGAAATACTCATGTGAAGTAACAGCAACATCAAAGGGTAAAGGAGGTATATATGTAAATAAGGGAAAGAGGGAGAAAAGGAGGAAGGATCAAGAGGCTCCACATTTACAGAAAACAGTGCATTTGCTGCCAGATCGCATTCCTTCTAATGGAGGGTGAAGACAGGGAGCCGAAACATGACTAAACCACACCAGTTTGGGGCGTTTAATCTGGCAGACACAGGGAGTTACGACAGTGGGGGTGGTGGGTAGGGAGTGAAGAAGGGACCGTGGAGTCTGGTGTGAGGCTGGTTAAGACGGACAGGAGATGAGGGGACAAATCTGGTGGGGAGCAGGATCACAGCAGAAACATTATGATCGACTCGGACATAAAACAGGTGTATATACGCCGTGCTAGGAGAGACAGAGAGCAGGGAGGGATTGTTCGTGACAATCTCCCTTGTGAGGGTAGTGGTTCAATTTACCTTTATATCCTATCTTGACTGCTCCTATTACACAACCGAGGAAAGGGAAACATTTGGAAAAGAAAATTACTTATCTCTGTGGTGGCAGTGTGCGAAGACTGGCAAACACATTTACTTAGTGTAACTTGCAGAAAGTGGAAATGGTTTCTGGCACACAGCTGCCTGAATATGTGGGTTAAATATTAAGAAAAAAAAAGAAGTTTTACAGGTTGATTTCTCGAATATTACTGTCTTCACCTTGTGTTACCTTCTGCTCTATTTCAGCCTCTTGACTGTGTATGCAAATCACAGTTGTTATGATGATTGAGCTGAATAGTTAATACTAAACATGAGTGACAGGACATGACTTAGATTACTGAATGAGAGGGAAGCTGGAAGCTCACATATTTACTTAATCATTTTTTCCCAAAGTTTTTTATATATATTTAAAGAAAGTGTCCAGCTTGATAATAAAACAGAAAAAAAAACACATCTACCATGAAGAGAAGTATTTTCATGCAATGAGAAAACAGTTTTTTTTACCTGATACTCTGGAATCCAGGGCTATACGTGTAAGCCAAGAGAGGGTTGAAAAGACAGAGAGGTAGGCAGACAGTCATTCAGACACAGAATGGAGAAGAGAATGGATATAGGTTGGAGTTAGGCAAAGGAATGCAAATAGAAACAAGTAGAAAATGTATCTGAGAACACAAAAGAAAGAAGCTGCATATTTAGAGGAACTGCAGCGAAAGGGAAAAAATTGATAAATTTAAGAGTGTAGCTGTTAATTAAATCACGGAGTGATTAATCAGAATGGTAGATGTCTTTACAGTCAAAACAATATTTTTTTCCTGTAACAATGCCTTGGATTGTGATTATGTTCCTTTCTATAGAAGCAACATAATCAATTCAGCATCTTGTGCTCGATAAAATATTCATTGTAAACACTTCATCTGCTTTGCTTTGCCAACACAGGAGAGAGTAAACCACTACAAATAAAAAGAAAAAAAATTCACACAATTTCTACTGATATTTGAGTGCTGTAGCACTCTTTGTTTTCAGACTATATGAGTCAGTTTCATCTGGGTGTGCATCAAAACATTTCACTGTGTGCTTGTCAGCGTGTATACAAGCTCAGCCTCATTCTAATATGAATGCATCGTCAAGCAGAATATTGTGTTTCTGTGTTTTTTTGTCTTCCTTTTTTTGTCATCTCTGCTTCAATGATTATAACAGCAGCATGCCAATGACCTAGCCGTACACTAACACAAATCAAAAACACCTTAGCAGTAAACTGCAGTGCTGAGAAAGCAATGACAATAGTGTAAGCCTTGCATACAAAACAGGATCTAGATGGTTGCGACAAAAGAATGACCAAGGAAGTGTTCCATTCAAACTCTGACCATGTAATGTGATTAAAAGGCTCTTTGTGTGAATGGCAGCTATTCAGGATTTGAAAGACAAAAATAAGCCCCCATTTCTTTAAGAAAAGGTAGCACACTGCCTTTTCAGAGGAACTGCATCTAAACCGTGCAGTTACTTTCCTGACGGATGCCTTGAACAGAAAGGGGGTTTGAGGGGGGGTTGGATGGATGATGTGCAAGCGGCCCGGAGGAGAGAAAGATTAATAAGATCAGGAATGTGACCCCTCCAACAACTCCCTCACTGCAATCTCGTCTCCCCTCAGAAATGGATTTGTGCAGCAGTCAGGGGATTGCTTATGAGAGAACTTGTAAATACATAATTAGGGTTCAAGAGTTTGCAGTGGCAGATATTTTGTTCGTGTTGTCATCGAGAGGTGGGAAATGACACTTGGGGAGATGGTGTTTGAGGCAGCGTGTCAAGGTTTAACTGCGGGACCTTTGACAGAAGGTAAGGTGTCAAGAAAGTTTGAGTTGAAGGTCCATAGAATGTGCCATCTCAGAACTCATTATCCTCATTAATATCAGGTGAATCACTGCGATTTCAGAGAAAAAATGATATTCCAAAGAGGCCTGCACATGGCTTTTTGGCTCCCTTAATACCTGCCCTTGACTCATGAATACATAAGCATCACTTCAGCAGTCTAAAAGGTGGAATTTCTAAATGCTTTGTAGAAATTTCAAAGATAATGTGAATTTTTTTTAAGAGATCCTCCTCAAAAAGGAAACTGAATCAACAATAAATATACATATACACTATACATATATACACATTTATATATATATATATATATATATATATATATATATACACATTTTTAGAT
>JBAMHX010000008.1:10482876-10508620 GCA_037177515.1 Pseudomugil tenellus | reverse complement strand
CCTGTGTAGCTGGGATTGGCTCCAGCCCCCCCGCGACCCCGTTCGGGAATAAGCGGTAGAAAATGGATGGATGGATAATATAATATAATATAATAACTTAAGACAAAAACAGGAGAACAAATAATGAAGTAATATGATGCCATAAACGTCAAACACAGTCCAATTTAGGACACAACAGAGGCAGCTGTGCCTTTATTTGTCTTTGAGCTCACCTTTGTAGTAACAGAGCTGTGAGAGGTGATTGGAGACGAGTATTAAAGTATGAGTGCACCTTTGCTGCTATTTAAGTCATTGCACCTGGCAGGTGAGTTGGCGGTGGATGAAAGAGAGGGGAAGTTGTGGAAACGCTCTCAGACACCTAAGGCAAGTGACATCTGTTTAACGCACTCAAAGACACACGTAAATGCCAACTGAGCTAAAGCAAACACACACTCTGGAATCAGGCCAAAAACATCCAAAATCCAAAAATCTGATAGACGTACAATTATGGAAGTAAGTGATTGTTCAGATGGAAATGTTGAAATTAATCCAATATGCTGGAACAACAGCTGGAAAAAAGAGTGGTGCTGTTTTAAGCAAAAATAGCAGCTTATTCTGTACAGATGCACAAAGGTGCTATGTTTATGTACACAGTCATGCTGATCTATGTGATCATGAACAATAACAAGAAACAAAACAGTTAAGTCAATAAAGGGATTATGAATATTGATAAAAGAAGGAACACATTCATGGCCTGAGCCCTTCCCTGTCTGCTCGGCAATAAAGCAGTGGTTATAGGATCTCTCCGACATCGCCATATTTCTCTTTATACAACTCTGTCACATTCCCGCTGTGTCCGACCTGGCTGAATACTTGCATATACACTCAGGCAGAAAGGCACAGTGTAAGGATTAAAGCCTTGGATGACAAGGGAGGACATGAGAAAAGATGAATCTGTAAATGTTTATAGCTATGGTCAAGATTCTAAAGGTTAGCAAGAAGTCAGCTTGACATATGCTATAAATAGCTAACAAACACACACACACACAGAACAAACAAACATTCAGAGGCAGCTTGTAGAAAATAACACCCAAAGGAAATGAGTGCAGTGGGTATCTTATCCTTCTGACTGAGATAAAAGCGTTTCCTGTTTGACAGAGTAAGCCAGTTTTGGTTGTAGTACAACAATCACTCTTGGACCAAGGTTGGTTTTTTTACATTACAATTGCTTGGAAAAGCTTCATGTATTATAAGAATTGCTCCTAAGCTTGTATTCCATTCTAATGTTGCTGTTTGTGTCATTTGAACACCACTGTACGTGAATGCAGCTGGTAATCAGGATTGCAGGGATGATGCGCAGCTTCCTGTCACAGGGAAACAGCTTGGGATATCTTGGAAACTGCACTGATGCCATGTCTGCATATCTGTCTGAAGGCGTAGTCTGATAGACTGAAACGTATCTGGACATCTGCTGCTGTTGCAGAGAGGAAAAGTCAGTGGAAGAGGAATGCTATCTCCATTCAACCTCAGGCAGCCTGTCAATCATTCGTTCCATCTGACCGGAAGACAATTGTCAGACATCACAGTAGACCATTTTCTCTCCCTAAAAACTGAAAGTAATGCATCGCTTCTGGCACAAAAACTACTGGTTTCATAAACTCAGGTGACAGGTACAGTAATACGGCCCCTTTTTATCAGGCAGGAAGAGTGCTTACGACTGCAGTTAATTGTGCATGACTTGATGGTTATTCTTGGGCTGTGCAGCAGTGTAGCTCTTAGTATTGTTGCCTAAAGGCAAGAACGTTGGTCCAATTTTGGGCAAAGGCCAACATACATGTAGATGACTGGCTCTAAATTGATCTTTTAGGTGAGTAAGAGTAGCTATTTGTGGTGCACTCTGCCTCTTGCTTGATAACAGCTGGGACAGGTTTTAGACCCTGAACTGGAAGCAAGTATAAAAAAATGGATGGAAAGATGCTTTACTTTGTTTTAATGTGTAGATTTTAAAAAATAAACCTTACATTTGGCTATATATAGTGAAAAATTAAAGACTTCATTAAAATAATAACTAAAATATTGATGCTGAAGGCTCAGATTAAAAGATTTTACACTATTGGGATTCTACGGAGGGTAAGGTTGTGGTCGAAATCCACGGTCAACCTTGAATATCTGGTGGTGTGAGCAGTCTGCAGATTAGATTTTCATCTGCTGATCTGCTTCCAAGCAGGAACATGGACTGAGCTTCGTACAGTGAGTCAATCTGTGAGAGGACGAGAAAGAGAGAAGTTTTTTCCAGCTGCAGCTGCAGCTGCAACGGGTTGGTTTGAAAGACAGCCTCAGATGACAGGTTTGTAGAAGTGTGGCCTTGAATCTGATGAGGCTAATGTGTCTTCAGCTGAACAGATGAAGAGGTGTGAAAGAAAAAGGGTGGTAAAAGTCAGATAATAGATGAAGGGAGGGCATCGGTGTGTGTATGTGTGTGTGTGACTGAGACAGTGAGAACATGGCTCCTTTTGAAGCTTTTTAGACATATAGGCAAATCTTTAGCTTTAAAAAAAAAGCAAAAAAAAAAAAAAAAAAAAAAGCAAAAACGTACTGAAAAATATCCCCATGTGTGCTGTGCAACCTGGTTCTAAAATCACCATCTGTTCTAAGGCTGATCTGAGCCTTACCTATGCAGTAGCAGAGAATGATGGACAGCAGCACGGCAATGCCAACAGCAATCAGGGCGGTGCATTTCCAGGAACAATGTTTAGGTGACTTTTTGAACTTGAAAGCTCCCCTGGACAGGCTGTTTCTAGGCAAAGGGCGTGCAGGTGTTGAGTAAACAGTCCCTGTTGCCATTGTGTAACCAGGGGCTGCCGTGCCGAAGAAAGGTGTCGTCCCTGTGCCTGTTTTAAAAAGAAAGTGCCTGTAGAAACAGGGAGGAAAAAAAAAACAAAGGAAAGAGGTCACTGTATGTTCACATTGATTCATTTGTTATTTAGTAGAAATCTTGAGAAATGTGCAATGGTTATGCAGCATATTATTTTTCCAGTAATGTCTCCAAGCTAAGATATTCTAAATTAACTTTTTAAAGAAACACATCTACACACATCTAGGACCCTTGTCCGATATCTTCCAGGAGCCACTCTGTTATAATCTGGCATCCAGTATTACTCTGACATTGGAAAAGGTGACCAAAAAGCACCTCATAAAAACAATCATCTCACTCTTGCCCTTTTGCAACAGGGCCTTTGCTAATAGCCCATTATACCTGGGGTAATTAACAGGGTTTAATCAAATGCACTACGGAGTGATTGTCTTATTAACTTTTAAACCCCACGTGAAAAGCTCTTAAGTAAATGAATTAAGCCAAGTTGCCACCCTTGCCACTGCTTAGAGATTAATACCCAAATGCCTTCAGGCTTATGCGGACAGCCAAGGAAATTGGACAGAATGACCATTCATTGCAGATGTTATTCTAGTCCACGACTGTAAAATGCAAGAGCTTTGGCAAAGCCTAGTTAAAAATACCTGGAGGAAAAAGGGGGAAAAAAAGCAAACAATAATTAAAAAGATTGACTCCAATTACATTCTTTTTCTCAAAATAATACATAACTTCAAAAGAAATGCTAAAAATCATCACAGGGTAGACTTAGTGCCTAAATCAAAGGCTTGAGAGTAATTAGGATTTGTCAATAATAATAAAAATAATAGTATTAATAATAATCCAAAATCAAATGCAATTTTTTTTCATTTCATATTTAATTTTAGTAAAGTTTAATTAGAAACCAAAGTGGGGAGAAAAGTAAAATCATTCTATTTTATATAATTTATTTTTACTTAGTTATTTTTATTTCTTTATAATTCATTGGAGGTTTCTTCGCATGAATACGTCACATGCACTCTTGCACACAACATTACACCTGAAGGTGTCTGCCTGAGCTCTACAACTTTGATGTCTATTCAAGTGGAACATTTTGAGTGAGGTGGCTTAAAAGTGCCACTTAAACTCTAGAAGGTGAGGTCAAGGTGTTTCAAACGACTGCTGAAACCATCAAAACAAATATCCAGAATAAAGTATTTTAACCAGAAGAAATGGAGATGAGACCATGAAAGGGTTAGATTAAAGAGACTTAGTATGCCCCCCTACATCTTTTACTTTGCTTACTCTAAAACCTTTAAACAAGGCTTTACACTAGATGTGTTTTGTATACTAAACAGATCCTAAGAGCAGAGGTTTCCAGGGTAACCGCTTATTCAAATACATCAATAAAAATGAAATGGAAATTTAAAAAAAAAAAAAACTTTATTAAGGGCAAAGAGAAATTGCACTGTTTTAGTACAGTGATTGTATTTATTTTATTTTTTTGAATGAACAATAATAATTAATTAAGTAGATAATGGCTTATTCCTCAGGGTGATGGCTGCTGCCAGAAATGACCTCTGGTACCTTTCTATCATGCATATTTTGACAAAGCCTCACACTGAAAACAACAGGTTTTTTTTCTGTGTTGTGTAGCATATGCAAAGAATCTGTTACGATAAACTGATAAATCACTGTTTGCTCATAAATTATTTGCGCAGCATCTGCAAAGTCTCCATGCTAGTTTAGTAAACTGTGATGTTAAGGGATTTGAGAACAGCAAATTGAGCAGAAAATCTGAAGCTGAACACATATAGATGGAAAATCTGACATTCTTAATAAGAAATTTGCTGTGTTTGTGAAGGGTCCAACCTGTTTTTGAAAAGATGTTAATGCAGCTAAAAAAAGCTCCCTTATCATTAATATCTGCTTCCTGCTATGTTGAAAAAAGATATTTTTTTTATCAGAAAACTGTTTTTACAGAAGTAAACTGAGAGAAAAAAACACAAAACACAAATTTATTATCAATTGTTACTCATAATTTCATGCTGCCGCTGATATTTCAGATGCAACGTCTCGTGTGAGGTTATCTCTGAGGTAAAAACCTCCTCTGATCAATTCATGACTCGAAGAACAAATGTCAGATTTGGATCAGCCGAGCTCCTCAATGCCCCAACTGACACCTGCCGCCACGATCAGACAGGGATTCCATTTAAAGGTCACGATATCTCGCTGTTAGAGTGACAATGCAGCCGACATATAAAACGTGGAAAAGTTTAGATTCCTGAGTCTGGAACAATGTGTACTGTAGCTGCAGAAACAGGACTCAGTAATATGCAGGTGGGTGTGAATTGAGGTCAAAACTTGCACGAAAGAAAAGACGGCAGACGCACAGTCAAATAGACGGCCCTATCTGAGAGTTTACAGCGAGTGGATGCAATCTGATGAGGTAGACAGAAAGGGATGTGGACGCCTGCATCTGTGTATGTGTGCTAGGGGAGTTATGTACTCTATTTGAGGAAAGGTGAATACCTATTGCGAGTTGGGGAGATTATCTGGAAACTGCGTTGCCTGTAAACAAATGCAGGGAAATCTATGTGGACTCTTATTTAAGCAATGCTATGAATATATTACCTTTTCATGGCCTTCATGTCAAAAACCCTTCAATATCAAACACCATGAGCAAATTTCTAGTACAATACTGTCCTGCTACACATGAGACACTGAAAATGAAGTTGGTATTAGGTTGAAATCTTTTAGGTAAATAAGTGAAAAATTGCATATTTAAGCAAAAAAAGTGTCTATTTTCCATTACAGCCTGTGCAATGCACGTGCATACAAAGTTGATAGGAATACAGTACGTTGTGGTGATGGCTGGAATGTAAATGTAAAATATGGTATATGTATATCTCATACATATTTTAACAACCTTTTCAGCATTGTGATGATGTAGGGTACAGCTGAAAGATGTCAGTGTGTGTCTACCAGCATCTCTGAGACGAATCCTTTCTATGGACGTTTATTCCACTTGGCATTTAGAGTCATTTTAGCACTGATGGTTTTCATGTTACCCCCCCACCCGGATTTTTTCATCTAAAGAGCAGACTAAAGGAGTCTAAAGATGAAATACTGTTGGACATGATTAACAAACAGCAGACCAGTGTACATGTCTGCTGCTATAGACACTAGATGACCGGCTGTAATTGATTACAGCCAGTGTGATGCAACAAGCCACATTACTATGCTAATCCAGCCAGTGGTGTGTTGTGAGTGCGAGAGAGGGAGACGGAGAAGAGACAATCAAGAGTGCGTGAGACCGAGAGGGATCGAGAGCAAATGAATGCCGTGTGTTGGTGAGATCGCAGTGTGTTAGTGTGCATGCTTGTCTGTCCCATTGAGGAGCCTGTAACACAAAAGCAGCCTGGTCTTCTCTGCTCTCACAACATTGCTTGTCATCGTGATGACATTTGAAAACATGCTCACGAGGACAAAAGACTAAACAGTGAGTGGGTGGATGTGTCCATGGCTAATGCTCCAGCTGTAGGGGTGAGAAAGCACATGAGAAACAATGAGATTTGAAAGCCTCAGAATATTTAATCTACCTATTAGCTGCAGTTCTGTGTTAGCGTTAGCATTTCAAGGTGAGAGCCGGGATAATCAGGCAATGCATACGGGCGGAAAAACAAGCGGAGAAAAAGTAACACAGATGTGGCTCGACATTGCAGTGACTTGTTTTCACACTTGCTGCGCTGCCATTGTGATCGCCTCGTCGGAGCACCACCTGCCCCGTCGGCAGGGGGTCTGATAGCAGGTGCTATTCTGGTGCAGCTAGCCTGGCACCATGTGAATGTGTTGCAGTGTCATCTCGCCCAAAGAAATCAGCATGGTGCCATCTTGAGTCGCTTCTACAGAGTGCTCAGATTGTTTGCACGTGGGGTTTATCGTATTTAACGAGTTTGATTATATTTGACAGAAGAGGAGCTTAGCTCATTTGTACATATTGCGCAATGATCTTAGGATTGTAGCTCTGAGACAATCACAGCAGCATAATCCTGAGAGACAATTGAGTTGGGCATGTTTCTCTGCAAGATAGTTAAATCTGTAACATATAACTTTTCATATTGCATCTATTTTTCAATAAAACATTTATACCCAATGAAAACTAAGCACATCTGGTAAAGATGTGGTGTGTCTTGCCACGAGCAACAACAGTTTACACAGCAACAAAAGAAAATATTGCAGAAGTCTGAAATCATGCCTGCCTGGCACTGGAGAGGTTGGCAAAACAAATTTAAAAAAAAGGGAAACACATGAGAAAAGGGAAAAAATACATCTTGAGGATTACTACTTTGTCTACACCACCATCCACTTTGGCAGGTAACCAGCACACACTGCGAGCGCTGCTCTGTTCCAAAAGGCTGGTTGGCTGCTATCTCACACATGACTAATCAGTCCTGGTGCAATCACGGCGCAGTGGCTGGTACACACATTCCCACACACTAAAAAAAAGTTCAATCTCTCCGCCCCTCACATGTGGAGCGTGACCGACTCTTGATTTGCATGTGCACACTACCCAAACATGTCCGCACATAAAGTATACACACACACACACACACACATACATGGACACAGTCCTCCTTGAATTACCTCTCCCATTCTTTCTCACCCTCGAGAACAATTCTAGCACATTTTCCATCAGGAAAATGAACTGTCTGTGGGACACTGTGGTGCGTGATGATTTTAGAGCTGAGACATAATTTCATTTTACCGAAGGACTCCCTTGACACATGAATCCAATGAGGATTGACAGTACATTTATAACAGGAAAATGTAGCAAGGAAGGCCTTGGAAGGACTGGTTCTGAAATATCAAAAGGAGTACTCTATTCTAATCTCATTGAATCTAAGTGCAGAAAATGTTGTAATGGGCACAAAAAGACTTTCAAACGTGAGAGCAGATGCATGTCTTACTTTATTCTTGGGAGAATATATGGCATAGAGCACATACTCATACCTTGCAAATCAAAATGCAAGTTTCACTCCCATTGGTATACCCTACTTTAAACAAAGGATTAAGTACTGCTCAAGAATAATTACCCCATATGTGCACTGGTCTCACAAGGGAGAGACATGGCACATCATTATACAATGGAATTCATTGGAATATTTCTAATTGAAAATATCACAAAAAAAGTATTTCAGTGGAGTCAAGAGGTGAACAAGTAAAACCTCCAGGATTTATTAAAAAAAAAAAATCCCATACTTGAGTAACAAATTTCTTCTCAGTGCCTGAGAATTGGCAAGCAGAATTGTGGTTTTGATGCCAGATAATTGAACCCCTTAGAGTGGTCCGCACAAAGCAGAACGAGACCTCAAGTACAATCATTTCAAAGAAATAGGAAAAGTTCATATTTTGGCTAATCCTCCTTTAAAAAAAAAAAAAAAAAAAAAATTACAGCTGAGCTCAAACTGAAACAATTCCATTTTGGCTTCATTGGACCCTCTGTAGTTACTTTTTTGAGGTTAAGAGCAGATGAACTGAAATCAAACAGCTTTGCCAGAATTATAACATTGGGATCAGCAGATTTTATTCAGTTACTATATGACAATGATCAGTATCTAAAAGCCGCTTGCTACCCAGTCAAATTAGCACTTGGAGGACCAGTTCCTGGGAGGTTACACACACACTCTCTCTCTCTCACACAAACACAAACACACACACACACATTTAATTTCTGGAAATTGCTGTTAAAGTTGTTAAAACTATCAAAAGAGTGCTTTTTTCAATAAAGGTCGCCATTTTGATGGAAATATATTAAAGTAAATTATAACATTGTGAGTTATTCTGACTTTTTTTCAAATAAAAATGCCACATACTGAATAATTCACCACCACCTGAATATATGACCACTGTGCTGCATGAGAAATAAAGTCCATGTCACTGTTGAGGACCCAAATGAGATTCACATCCCCAAGGTACCTGGGGCTATCTCCATCCCACATATGCTCTGCCTGGACTGTGCCACCCCCAAAGCCCCCCGAGGGGATCCTAATGAATACATTCTTGAGCTTCTGTTTACATTTCCCAACCCAGTGGTTCTTGACATCTGTAATTATGTTCTGAACCAGGACTTCCCTTTTGGCCCTGCTCTTCCCTCCTACTGACAAGCACTTGATTTAGAGTCCACTGTGGTGATGGTGATTTATGCCTCGGCTGATGATAGGTGTGTACATATTGTTTTGTCAATACAGCTAAGACAGCTCAAGGTCACTGCACGGTTAGTATTCAATCACTGCATCTTCTTGTGAAAGTGAAATTGTCACCACATATCCCGGTAGATTCAGATCATTGGAGAGTACACCTGAAATTTGAAGCACGAGTTAAATCCAAGCATTCATCCACCCTCCGAGAGGAACAGCATGCCAGAGAAATATCAGACTGGAATATAGTTATCTACTTAAGGGCATTCCTGAGTCATAGTGAGATGTAGCGTACTTGATTAGCCAAGATATTTTGAGCTTGCTGATTAAGAAAGATGTAACTGAAGTTGCAGGAACCAAATTTGGCAGCGACTCTGTGACTAAGTAGTATCTTGCACAGCAATTTTTTTGATATAACACAAAATCTGCTAAGCAAGTTTCTTGTTAAGTTATAGCTTTTTTTATTTTAACAGGCAAGCTCTCTGATATTCGCACACTTCACTCTAATCACAAAGTCTCCTTCTCACCACGGGCTTGTCTTATAGTAATCAGCCTTTAAGTGTAGGTGATTACAAAAAGCAGAAAAATCAGTGAACATTGTGGTCATTAATCAAACTCAGCAGGAGTCACATTATGTCATGCCCAATTTGTGGTGTAATAGTTTAACCTGATGAGAGGCGGTTCTTAAAATGGGCTTAAAAATAAGCCATCTTTAAACATTTTAAATCCCGGAGTGAATTATCATTTTATTACCCCCTCCTGTTTGGAGGAGTGACACTAAAAACATTAATAAAATCATCAGCTAGAAAGAAATGTGTTATTCTTTTCAACTCCCACTATGTTTCACAGCCGAGTTACAGTACTGTGGCATTTTTTTAAATGCCTGTTTAAATATCCACAAGAACTGTAAGCCAAAATGCCTGAACCATCATTTATTTGAAACCTACTGTAGCACTAGTTTCTGATTTTAATTTGTTTCAGTTGCCATGAAGCTAAAACATGACCTAACGTGCATCTCATTTCAGCAAAGAATGGTTGTTGAGTACAATCAATTGGTCAAATGCAATATAAATATATACATACTTTTTTTCCCCAGATCTCTGTACATATTCTGATGAACGTGTCCAGGTAGTTTCCAAGTTACCAAAATATCTTCCCAAAAGCTCAAATGCTGCCAAGTGTTTTACTTTCATCTGTGACTGTGGAACACATGCTAACACTTTGATGACTAAGAAACCGTTAACCATCATCTCAGACATCAGTTTTGCCTGCAAGATGTGCTTTTTTAAACTGCTGATTACATTGCATCCATTCTGCCTCTTAAAAGGATAAATTGCTACTCATTGAAATGGCTTGGCTCATATGGAGCAAAGTGAGCATGCATAACACTTTTAGAAAAGGAAAATTTTTCATGCCAAAGGCGCAAATGAGCGGCTTGTTGACAACAGTCGTGGAGAAATGCTACACTTCAAGCAACACACCACAGAAAATAGAAGAAAATGGAGACCATGTCAAAAAACGTTTCATGTTTTGACATTAAGTTGTTTAATAAAGGTCTGAAAAAATTCTAATTTGGACTCATTGTATTTATATAATGAGCTGAATTGTAGATTCAAGTGGAGTTAGAGGATCCATCCATGTGAAACATGACTAGATTGACAATAGTTTAAATATTTATATCTTTAGGAGTGGCAGCGCTTCCCTCTGAAGTAGGTTAATTGGGTCACCAGTGACCTTATGGGTGAAAAGAGGTTAAAAGTGTCCTGAAAATAAGCCATCCATTAATATTTCAAATCCTTGAGGGAATTACCATTTTATTGCATTCTGATATTTGGTAGAGTGCAATTCAAACATTTATAAAATCATCTGCTCTACAGAAGTTGTGGTGCATTTTATCCATCTTGGGCTTTCCTTTACTCAAGTTGACTAAAGCAACATCTGTTTTTGCACTGCAGGAATAAACTAGCAATGAAACCATGACGCAACAACATCCTCGGCATCATCAACTTAACTAGAGACCAATGTGGATCACTTGAAGTAGAAAAAAATATTGTGATTCATATTTACACAACATAAAGATAGAAAAAATTCTAATTCGCTCAAGACTCAGTGAATGAAATTGTTCATTTATCTCATTCTGCTTTCAGGTTCAGTGAATCTGACATCTGGCCTTGGATTTTCCAGTTCCGACTCACCTGCTCTCCAGGGCCACATTGCTGCCCAGCACCCAGCTGTCCTGCAGCTGGACGCATTCCGCCGTACTCTGCAAGTCAGCCGCCAGGCCGGCTGTGGGTGGGGGACTCGGGCTCCTTTGATTGACCAGCGTGCTGCGGCTCAGAGATGTGATGGACGGGTGCTGCTTGTGTGGGGGCGGGGCGGGTGGGAGAGGAGGTGGGGCCTGCTGACTAGACAGATGGTCACCTGGAGAGGAACAGGAAGAGCAATACCACAATATTAGCATTCTGAATGGTGTCTAAATCTGACATGATAAAAAAGGGAAGTTATTTGTTTTGCTAATTAAAGCAGATGGGTTAGACTTACGCTGTCTTATATACAAGAAATGACATATGACATTAACAGAAATGGAAAAGTAAACAAAACCAAAAGCAAGACGTAAAAGTGAGATGCAACCACTGCAAAAATAAAATGTGGTGGGGGTATCTGCTTTTATGGCTATACACATAATAATTGTCACAAAACACCACACGGTTGACAGTTGGGTTCTCTTAAACAGAAGGTCACTTAAAGAGGCAGCTGTTCTTTTATAGGCGCTTAACGCAATGTTTCACGTTTGATTACAGCCAGAGAACACTCTCAAATAACTAATGACCAGAACATCCATTAGAGCTCTGAGAGAACAGGTTTTCCAATTTCACACAAAGCTGTGTAATTGGCCCCCAGAATGGCATGTGGTGATTATCTATCCATCTTCCCTGTTTAAAAGGTAAAAACCCACAGTGCTGACAATTCTGATTTGCTCCAATGAGCTCCAAATGGGTATCATCTTTCTTGCCTTATAGAGGCTTGGAGAATATTGAGAAAGCTGGGACCTGCGTCCCTCTGAACGTTCTGTTGTTTTTGCAATGACAGAACACATTTTTATAAAGCATTAAAGAGATTTATATGTAAAGAATATATAAGTAAAACTGGAGGTCAGTGCATGATTCAGCCTTTGCTTTCTCCTGTATGTGTACAAAGATCAAAATCCATTCTATGCTACTGGTTGCATACAGCACAGCTCACTGAAAGGACACCAGCAAGTGTTTTGAATAGGGTCCATTAACATCCATGCAGTTTGGATCCTTGTGTGCCCTTCTATGCATAAAACGAGCTGTTCAATGCGGGCAAATGACCCGTTTGGTTCCACACAGCATTGAATGGCATTCACAGCAAGGTAATCATTTCCACTGCTTTTGAGGTAAAAACCTTCAGGCTACTGTACATGCAGCTGATTATTACGACTGAAGACTCTCTTCTTGCGTTAAATCTACAAATAAATCAGAAATATTCTATAAGGAATACTGTAATATGAATCATTATTAGGAATAAACCTGCTTGCTATGAGCATTGCACAAGGACATTGATCTTTGTAATAAAACCACATAAATGTATATTTTTTTAAAGAAATAATAAACCCTGGAGGAATCTGTCATCTGCAGAAAAACAGATGGACAGGTAGGTAGAGAGCAAATAGGCAGAATCAAGACAAACAAGAATCCACAGTGCTTGTGCAGAAGGCCAATCTCGGATTAATTACTTCCTGACTGCAATTACACAGCAACAGCATGCGGCCATAAAGTCCATAAAAGCAAAATCATCAGAAGCAGATGAAAGTTGTTTTTTTCTTTTTTTTTGTGGACTGTGATTAGAGTTTTATCAAACCCAATCAAACATGATCCCCTCATCACCCCACGCCGCCATGTTCAAAGCCAGTCCTGATTTCTAAATTAGGCATGAATTACCAGACATCAGTTGCAGCGCTGGCATTTGAAAAATGTAAGAGTGCCATGACTTAGTGATAGCGAACACAAGACATCCACTCATCTCCTGGGCGAGACCGTGAGGCCCGTTAGAAAAAGTGCTTAGTGGGCTGATAGAAAGACGAGTTATCTACCAACGCTGGCTGGTCTCACTTCACCTCTGACCCATCTTCTACTGTTTGAGCCTGCAGCGTTGATGGGCTCCACTTCATTTTACAGTTGTTGCATCTGCCATACAATTAGCCTGCACTAATGTAATGATACGATGTGGATGAATGGACAAGAGAAAAGCAGGTAAGAGGATAAAACTGCCTTAGAAATGCAAGCTTTTTTCTAACATTAACTAAAAGGAAAGTTTCTGATTCCTTGTCTACTTTTTTGTAAAATAAAACATAAAACTACCATTTAGTTTGCTACTTTCTCACTTATTTTCCCTCCAATTTATGAAATGGCTGCCTCTGAAAAGAACATAGCTTCCCATTATATATTACAAATAAAGATACATGACAGATATTGAACAAATCTGAATCCATTTATCTTTGTGTCTACATATTGATCTCACCATCTTGGTTGCCCTTGTTTAGCTTACTGCTGCCCTGAGAGCTAGAAAATGAAGCATGGGCTAACTTCAGACCCATAAAATATACAGTATGTTTGGGCTGGAGTGTTATGGTTGACTGGAATAGTGTGAACCATTTTTAGTATCATCTAAAAGCTTAACGCAATTGAGCTGTTAAAAGGTATGCCTGAGCATAACGTCAAATAAACAGTTTGGGAACTGAGTGTGCATCACAATAAGCTAAAACCTTCCAAAGGAAGGGATTCGGCGTGCCCTAAATCTAATATGCATTCCCGACGTCGACGTAAAGGAGCATAAACCCCTTGTTGAAGGAATAATGCAACAGTATGCACTACTTTCCAAACTGCAACAAGGCCGCTTTGCCGCTTTTCATTGATCTATCTGTAACCTAGAAAGGTCCAGCCTCAAAAAGCGACTGCCTGACATTTGCAAATGTGTAAAAACCTCATATCGATTGTTTCATCCCAATACAAATAACTAGACTGCATTTATCACATCACTCTAAAGGAGAAGAAACAGCTTTAAAAACTGAAACAAAAGTGTTTTTCTTCTTGCCCTTTAGCTTACAAATACAATATCTTACTGCTCTTTAAATCACTTCTCCTCTGAACTGCAACTGAACAAGAAGTTTTGCCGTTTAGGATTTGATATTTGACTCTTTGAGGACTTTGAGTGATTAATTATGCAAACTTTTTCCCACTTCATGAGATTTATCATCCCCCTAAGTGATTGTGTAGTCAATATCAAATTATGAATGTTTTTTCAAAAGATCCTTGAAAATCCTAAAATTTAAAATCACAGTAAATGGTTTAATTGTTTTTCTAATTCAGTGCTTTCACACTTTAGTTTCAATTCTGACCATTTTGTTGGGAAGGCTGAGTGTTTCATGACCATTTTTTTCCGATTTTAAACTATGGGTCACAAGACCATGTCTTTCCTTCTTGTACTCAATTTCCCTGCACATGGTAGGTGTCGGTGTGTCTGAGTGATGTGAGATGCTGTGCTTTCTGGCTTCCAATTTGAGGTGTGGGTTTGAATCCAATTTCTGACAAACAGTTTTACACTCAGGACAGGGTCCTTCTATGATGAAAAGCTATAAGTGAGAACCTCAATATGATTCCAGGTAGCTCAAAGGGCAAAATATAGCACAGGCAGTCCTTATTCTCTGTGTACTTCACTGCAAGTGTTGGCGTCTAAGAACCGCCAGGGCAAATCATAATAAAATATGGGCTTTTGATTTACATTATCCACTGGAAACCAAACATAATGTTTGACTGTGCTTTAATAAAAAAAAAATTAAAAAAGCAAAAAAGATATGTGCCTTGAAGAAAGCCTGGCATTGTCTTCCATCAAGACAGAGAGAATTAAGCCGGCCTTTAATGTGCAAACTGTGACTACGAAGAGACAGATGAAACAGCTGTGTGGTTTATGGGGCTTTGCTTTGAAATCAGATCAAGACGGTTGCTTCCTTTGCATAATTCCTCAAAATCAGCTTGTCATCATCTCCATCAGTAACATGCTTTAAAAGGCCCTTAGTGATTAATACTGCATGCCTGCGCTGAAATGACAGACTCATTCCCATCTTAATGATGCTTGCACGACCTATCAAATATGGGTTTATGAAGCCTTTGCGTTTTTACATGAGCACCACCTCCAAATTAGTGGTGCTTTAATTTGGTTTAATACTCTGATTTTAGATGTTTGTGATCTTGAGACTGATTTATTATGCTGTGACAAAGAAAGCACACAGTTGTCCTAGTAAACTAAAAGTGCCCATCAAGAGGAAGCAAAATCATTCTTTTTTTTGTTTTGTCTGTTTTGTTTTGTATAACACAACATAATATAATTTAGGATTGTCAATTTGTTTAATTTAATGAATTTTTAATAACATGGTGAGGAGTGACCACTGTTTTCACATGGCTCCACAGAGTAAATAGCATTTTTAGAAAATTTTGGTACTAGTCTGGATACTGGGATGTTTGGGACAATTAGGTTTCTTTTAAGTTTCTCCTTTGAATATATCTTTATTTGATGATAGAATTGACAAGCTTTGATACTGCGCATAATGTTCCAACATGGAGCCGGAACACAATTAAAAGCCGTTTTGCACTCACTAAAGCTTGGCAAGCTCTGTGAAAGTCTTTTCATATTCATTGTGTAAGTACTGCGAAAGGTCTTGTGCCATTTTACTCTCCATTAAGAGACTGATGCAACAGCTAATGGAATTGAAAGGGCATTTGCTTTGACTGGCTTGCCCTTCACCAATAAGAAAATTGCTGTATGTGTGCATCACAAGAATTCAATCAAAACATATCAAAAACATAGAGAGATAGATGCTTTTCCAATTAAAAGTCATGATAAGTATACTTGCATAAAAAGATGTAAAGAAACACGGTGGTGTGGGGGAGGTGGGGGAGGAGGGAACTTCACTTTGAGAAGTTTAAGTTTCAGAAAATCTGGTGAAAAAGATTGATGATCTCTATCAATATGTCAGATGGGTTTTATATAAAATGAATAACGGATGAACGAAGTGATAAAACATAACATTTGGACTAAGTAGGATGTTTATATATATCGAATCATTACATTTATTCTCATATGTGACTAGATTTATTTTTCACCTCACCACAGTCTTGGATTCTTCTTGATGGCAGTAACGGTATTACTTAGTTGAAAGAGACTGCAGCTTCTGACTGAGAAGCCCTGAAGGTGGAGGAGGTGCTGTACCTTGTGGAATTTGGGACCATTAGATCAACCTTGCCTATAGGTGAGTTTTGGGGATTTATTCTGCAAAGATAGTTGGCAACTTGGGGGCTTTGAGAAAAAAAAGTTGCTGCTTAAATTCCATCATATTTCCTGCCAGAGAAGAATCCTCACTGCTCTCACAGCCCTGCCCACTCTTCTTCTGACTTTCTATCTGATCAAAGACAGACATTTCTTTTAAGCTATTTCTAAGCGGAGGAATCAGGAAGTACCCAACATTTCAAGAATTACATAATCATTGCATTATATAAAGAGACATTTCATTTACCCGTACATCATGTCATCCTACACAGCCATAAAGGAATTCATTGATGCAAATTCCAGACTGCTATTAATTTAAAATTTATGATTTGTAAAGATATCTGGAAAGCTGAATCCACTGAAGCTGCACTGTGAATATAAGCCACTTCACGTCACCATTTGTCCACCCCCTCCTACCAGTTATTGCTACAGATGGCAGATCATCATACAGATGATGACTGCTTAGCAGTTCTTTCTGTCAGCTCTCCGATTACATAGCAATTACACTCCATCTCAAAAGCCGCTTTGACAATTAGCCTTCTGACAAAACACTTAGTTCTATTTATTCATGCGTGGACAGTTTTGGCTTTCTTGTTTATCTACAGAATTCACATTTAGATTAAAACGCTAAAAGTTTGGAGCAGAGAGCAATTTCTGCAGGTAACCACTAGCAGTGGATACTTCACAGTGTTTTTCTGATATAAATACTTCATATATATATCATATACTTCATTCTTAGGATACAATAGATGGTGCTTATGAAACCAGAACCAAATCTGTCGCCTTGTTTTACAGTTCAGTCCTCCATGCTGCGACAATTCTCCTCATATATTCACCCACTATCTACCCGCAAACCTTTTCCGTCGCAGTTAAACTATCATTATGTCACCATACAAGGTGCTGAATGGCAGTAGAAAAGAGAAGCTGAAGAAATTAGGCATAATACAACAGCTCAGTGCATGAACATAAACATAAACACATGAGAAGGATTAGCAGGCTACATGACAACCATGACAGCGAAACATTAGGATTTATTCAACGGCGTATTGCAGGGACTTAGCCATAGCTTTTGTGTTGCGACGCAGAGTTCAACTGTGCATCTTTTTAGCCGTTTTATTGATTAAGCGTATGTTTTGGTTTTTGCATCAGCAGCATGTTAGAAATAAAGATGAAGGAATAAATGACATGCTAATTAGCTATGTGCTCGGTGTTGTTTATTCAAATTTTCCAACAGAGCTAAAGTTTTGCAATGAGGCATATTATGAGCAAAACGCTGTGTTTTTCAACAATAAAGCAGTTAAACTTGTTCCAATAAAGATTTGTAATCTTGAGCAAGAACATGAGCATAAAGTTGGACTTTTTAAGATGTAGGATCATAATAAATACAAATTTACTGATTGTGAATTTATTTACTAGCTTGTTGTAAACCAGATGTTAATTTTCACCAAACTGCTGCAAAGAAGACTCTAAAACATACATACAGGGTTACTTTGAATAAGTTCTAACTTTTAACAGTACATAATTACATAATGAAACCAATATTAAAACTTATTTTTATATTAAATAATAAATTATCCTAAAAAAAAGTGTAACACACATTAATGAATATTCTTAGGTTAGGACATCCAGTGAGAAAAAATGTTTTCAGTTGAGTTTTTACACTGAGAAAGAAGTTGTCCCAGAGTGCTGGAGCTTTACCCAAAAAGGCACAATCCGCCCATGACGTAAACCTGGAATGCTAATGGAATTTCCTGAGGATCTCCTTAGTGTTTGAGAAAAAGCTTCAAAACCAGTCAAAGACAGTGCCTAGGTAGCTGTACTCCTACACAATCTCCACAGACCTCCCAGGAATGATGCTGCAGGTAGAGCCCGCATGATAGTATAATCTATTAGAGAGGAGCCAGTAATGAGCCCAGTGTAGGTGAAATGCGTTCATAGACCAGTCAAAAGTCTGGTGGATCATTTTGAACCAGATGCAATATTGGAGCATGATCATCTTTGCAACAAAATTTCATCACATCGTATTTCCACATAATGGTGTGTAATTAATAAGTTAGCAAAACAACTAAAGTGATGACTGTCAGTCGTAACAACAAAACAATAAAAATAAATCATAATAATTTGTGTGACAGCTCTCTCAAAGTTATTCACTAGAACTAACTATTTATATGAATTAAATGACTTGTTTATGTAGAAATACCGATTAGAGCAGCTTAAAGCGCAAACTACATTAGCATCATTGCTACTTCTCAGTACATTAGGAATCTGATGAACCTACTGCTCCAGTCTCACATGAGATGAATTTGTAATCCCACCTTGGATTCTCCATCGCATCAGTCATGTAAGCCATAAATCCTTAGCCTGGTAGTTTGTTTACATATTTCTAATGTGCTGTTTTAATAACCATATCAGCAACAACTCACCACCTCCTATCACAATAAAAATCACTGTACTACTGTATCATCCGCTCTCATCTCCAAGCAAGATTAAGATGAAAGTAAGCTGCAATGCATCAGACAACAAGGAAGCAAGGGAACACTGAGGGGACGTGCTATCGCACAAATGTCTCTGTGCTCGACACTTGATTGTGAATGTGTCGCATGTTTGAACTCAACTAGCCTTGAAGGCAGTCAATAACAGGCTATCTGAATAACTGTGATCTGTGGTAACTGGCACAGCGACTAGTTGATGAGAGGCAGGTCATTATTCATTTAATTGTGTTTTATTGTATTTATTTCCTGCTTGGCGATTTATTTTCAACAGCACTTTGTGTCAAAGGGTCAGAAGCAACAGCAAACATCATCTAGCTGTACCGAAATGTGAGTCACTTCTCTGACTACACCAGGAGAACTGATCTGCATCAGTAATTGCACAAAAAGTGTTGTCTACATCATCTTGGGGGTCACAGATATTTAACGTGTATTCTGAGAACTATTCATGTGCCTCCCCTTTCATTTGCAGCCCGCTTCCCCAATCACTTGAGAAAATGGTCTGAGGAAAAAAACAAACCACTTATGGCTGTAGTGGTACAGTCTTTTCCAGTGGTTGCTGTAATTGCATTTCCTGTGCAAATCGTTCCGTTTGTGGGGAAACCAGACAAAAAAGCACTATCAATCTAAAAATGGGAAAGCCTATCTTTTACTGATTAATTGTTGGCATATTGTTCACAACTGGATGCACTCCACTTGCAGAGGACTAATTTTCACCTCCATTGTGACAAAATTTGAGTAAATGTAGATTTACAATGGGTACATCTTTGTCAAGAGAATGAATAAACAAATCAGAGAACAGAACATAATACTCTCTGGATGCAGGGGATTTATTCAGTTCTACAGGCAGTTATTCATTTTTTGGACTATACAGCAGTGTGTTTTTGTTTTATTAAAATAATTACTTGCTCACAGAGTAGCAGAGACTCCAAAAACAACATTAAGTTCAAGTTTAAGTGGCACATTAAGGTGGAGAAAAAGCTAAATGGATTATTCAGTTTGACAAAAAAAAAAAAATAATAATAATCCAAATGATCAATAACCACCACTCTTGCAGCTGAATTACTATGCTGATCTTGGCTATATGATATAACCTCATAACACTGAAACTAATTACCATGTTCATTAAAGATTTATATGCTTATTTCCTCCATTGAAAAGGTTTCTCTCAGATTTAAAAGGCAATGCAGTTCATTGTCCACCTGATTTTCTAAAGTAGCCTATGTATTATTAATATTGCACAAAAACACACAATAAATGATATTATACACAAATGCAAAAAAAATAAATAAAAAAGCATTTTCTTACATTGGTTAAACAGGAACTTGTATGTGATGCATCTGGTGCTGCCTTATACTGTACACATTAGTTCAGGCATTAATTATTAATACCTTGTCATCCAAGTATTTTTAGCTGATGATCTCCAATGAGAAAACAATACAGGCTGTTCCTTTCTATGACTCACTTTAACAGACTCCCTCCAAAATTCCCACATATGATTCTTTTAGCCAACATTTCTTGCAGTGTCAGACTCCGGAGTTAGAGCTATAGCACATAGGCTGAAAATCCCTCTGCTTTCCAAAGAGCTTTCCCGAGGCCAAAGCTATGAATTGATATCCTACTGTTGCATTACTCTTGGCCACAGAGCAGAGCATGGGACAAGAATAATAATGGGGGAAATTATTGGGTTATTCTCATACAGCTCACCAACATGCGCTTTAGAGGGGTGGGGAGGGCCGTGCTGCAGATGTCAATATCCTCAACAGGCGTGAGTGATTACCTGTATGAGCGCAAGCACGTGTTTGGATAAGAAGTCTATACAAGCGCACACTCAAATGCACTTTTAAGCCCACTGAGAAAAGCCTTCTAGCACTAGCAATGTTTTGGAGTTTTCCGTCAGAACACCCTCTGCTCCTTGTGGCGAGAAGAAGATGTAACCTGTGTACCCTCTGAGGCTTGGTGAATGCTCAATCAGCAACATGATATGGCCCACGGCTGTGTGCTGAGGTCACTGCTGGAGTCTTGAAGACAGATCATGCATGAGGTACCAACACAGTGCTTTCTGACTAATGTTCCACAGCTATGTTGCTTCTACGGCAACCATTTCAGCGGCATAGCCTGAGCTCGACCCAGCGGAAACCTGGATCTGATTAAGACGCCGCAGTCGCTGATATGCAAAGTGCTTGATGTCTGTATTTAGAGTCTACTACTAAAATTAAAAACAGAATTTTGTTCCTGCTTTAAAGCAAAGGCACCATTCTGATATGATAATCAATACACTTTAATTAGGATGATTGTGCTTTTGTTCACCCTTGTATGTAATGTCTCTTGAGTACCTTGAAAATTATTCGTAAAACTGGTCTTTAAACTTTAATCCATCATACATCTTAATTTCCCTACCTAATCACCCCTACTTTTCAGAAGCGCTCTCACACATGTCTACATTACGCTAATCAACAGTAAAAGGGAAGTCACATGTCCTGTCCTTCAACATCTCTCTAATGTCGCTTTGCTTGACAACAACAGACAGAGCTGCCTGCTTTCCAGTCTTCATTCACCTCAGAAAATACCACCCTAAGCCTCATCTGTCATGTATCGGCTGCAGCCTAACATTTCACTTTGTTTGGCAGACATTGATTTTTACCTCCAAGGTGTTGTCAAGGAGGCATCCAGCTCATACATACCTCCTGTGCTGTTTCTCTAGAGGCTGCTTTTGCAAGAACACACAAACAATAAGAAATACTCACAAAAAAATGAATTTGCAGGTAGCTGGAATTATCACCAGATTTGTTGAATAAGGGGTGAAATGTGTGACTCATAAGCTGAAGTAGATCAATAAAAGCATTTTCAGAGGCTAATTTTGCTCTGGTAATGTAAAAAGTCCTGCCACTGCATAAACAGACAGATTCAACCTGATTGTTGATGTGTACCAAAGCATGTCAGTTCTGTATAAGTGAGGACTCATTGCAGCGCCGTTGTGCTTTCCATGCCAACACACTCAGCCAAAAATCTCTCAAGACAACCAAAATCAAAATATGTGTTCACTAACAGATTTATCCAATCCTCCACCCATATGTTAGGAGTGTTTTTGTATTTTGTTTAGTATTTCTTCCCACCAAAACCCCATCAGATAACCACAATTTATCAACTGCTGTCTTATACAGTTTCCACCCAACTCTACACACAAACACAGATATTTGCAACCCAGTTGAATACCACTTTATATTCATTAAGTGTCACAATGTTATAACAAATAGCTTGCTTAAAAGAGCAACAGTATATCTTGTTTAGGAATTATTTGGCACCAAAGAGAAATGATCTGTGAGGAAGCCTCATAGCTAGCATGGAGTCAAAGAAAATAATTAAAACAAAGTAGGTTTTATAGTTTTATATCTGATCTTCTATTACAGAGATCCTATTAAACACAAAAAATACTCATATTAAAAATTGCTTATGGAGAACTCAGGATTCAGGCTGTGCAGGTGAATAGAAAGCATACGCCTAAAAATGAGTCAAACTGTTGAAACAAAATATTTCGTTTATTGCTTTTAAACTAAAGGTGTAAAAAGTAACACTTCTGCAAGAAGTAAATGAATATTTCTCCATCACATTCAACTTCATGTCAATCACTTGTTTCACAGCTGAACGAGCTGAAAAAGCAACTACTCTACTCTAATGATGTCTGAGTCTTATTTCAGCTTAAAATGGATCCAGTTTTCTTTCTGTATATTTTTTTTTTGGGGGGGGGGGGGGGGGGGTTGAAGAGATCGGATGTGTTTAAATATTTGTATTTATTTTTCAATGTTATTTTCTGTTTTTTTTAATGTAAAGGACTCTGTGTTTGTATGTAAGAGGCTGTACAAATAAAATTGAATTGATGGATTGATTGATTAGTTTTTGTAGGTTTTATTAATGTCAACACATCTAAGATCTGAACTTTCAGAGTGTTTTAGAACAAATCCAATGAACAAATGCAAATGGTCTTCACCAGAACGTGTAAAATGTTAAACTCTTTTCTATTCCGTGTTTTTTTTTTTTGTTTGTTTTTGTTTACATGCTGCCTTTTGGTCAATTGTGGAAAATGTATATGTGATTAAGTTTAAAATACTTATAAAATGTGATGTGACTTCACAGCTAAGTCAAACTGTAACATGATTTTTAAAGAAGGCTATTTAGTTATTTCCATGTGTCATATTCCCATTGTGGCCCTGTGATGGACTGGCGACCTGTCCAGGGTGTACTCGTCCTTGTCCTATGTCAGCTGGGATTGGCTCCAGCCCCCCAGCGGCCCCGTTAGGGAATAAGTGGGAGAAAATGGATGGATGGATATTCCCATTGTGAAGCTGCAGCGGGTCGGTTACTTGTTATGGATGCAGAGATCACAGATACATGATTCAACACTGAATCTAAAGATTCCCACTTATATAGGAAAAATATAGATGAAACTAAACTTTAATTTTAATGCCAGAGAGTATTCTCAACATGAAACTTAAAAGATGGGTTTTGCTTCAACACAAAGGCCAGGTGCTAACTCTACTGGCCTGCCCTGTGATGTATGGAGTTTGGGTGAGGCAAGGTTCTGGTAAAAATGCTTTAGTTATCTTGTCTTTAAACTTACCTTAAAGAATTAAGATTGAGCTGAATAATTCCTAATGCTTTTTGAAGAAAAACAGAAGATTAGCATACAGGTGTAAAGTTTAGACAGCAGCTCAGAAAGTAAGTGTTTGAATGATGCCTGCTACACACACCAAGCACACACTCCGATGACTGACTAGACCAACCACTGTGACTCAATTCCTTCACCAGTGTCAGGGGACCACCACAAGCTGCTACTAGGTCTTTGGGACACATTGTGATTTAACTAAAGTATTTGATTTTGTTGATCAGTATTTGCCTTTAAACAAATTTTTCGATACAGGATAAAAACAGTCTGCTTCAATTTTTTTTTTTTTTTACATAATTGTTGCTTATAAGTGACATTTTTCAGATTTTGAAAATATAAACAAATGTGAACCCCAAGGTTCCTCTTTAGTTCTTTAGCTGTTCTCAATGTTTGCTAATGATTTAATGTATAATTGTCATAATACTCAAATTAATGAATGTGCAAATGACACAGTAATTTACTTTTCCAGTTGTGATGTTTAACAGATTCATTTTCTTTTTCATGTTCTTGTCGCTTTTATCTGAATTATAACCAAACATTATGTTCGTTCATGTTTCTGCATGTCTTGTTCAAGTGTGTTTATGCGTATAGGTATTCTGCATCTATAGGTTACTGGTGCACTTCTTCCATAGGGGAGACTGATTTATATGATCATAATATATTTTAATAATTTATTTTAATATTTTAATAATAATATATCTTTTTTTTTTGTGTGTAAGTCGTACTGACTTTGACTGCTTTTATATGCTGTATTTTTATTTGTATAATCATATGCCTTTGTCCTGAAACCTGTCACAAAATAGATGATGGGGAGTTAACTTTCTAACTTCAAATTGTATGCATTAGCTTTGCACTATGCATATGCATTAAATCAACTAAAGCAAATAAGTCACCTTCTTATTATAAATTAATAGAAACCTAATTAAAATTTTAACAACAATCTGTATGTGGGTCTGTTGGGTTTTAATAATTTTAAAGCCACCCTTAGATGTTCATTTAAAAAAATAAACTGCTGCTTGTGACACTTGTGGGATCATCAATGATCGCTTAATTTAATTGCAATCTATTCAGCTGCCCATGGAGATGGATGAACTGACAGATCAGGTGCCACAACACCTCATTTAATCATCACAAATCAAAGTTCTTATCTTAGTTTATCAGCTGAGCCGTCATTTTTGCCTGCAAAAGTTACAATTAGTGCATAACTAACAATAGTGGTGATGCATTTTGAAGATGTGAGCATGCAAAGGGAAATAGAAGAATTACAACATCCACTTGCATGATGTTTTTGCTTGTTTTAAGAAAGACTTGCTGCAGATTTGGGGGAATGGAAGTAACTTTGCGTCTTGTGTCTGACCTATAAAATATTAAGTATCTGACCTTAAAACGCTGTGCTTCTGACTCATTTTGATGGCACATTGACATTTATTATGTATATTTCTGAGGCCATCATTACCTTGCAGCGACCAAGGCCCAAGAAACCACACTTCACAACTTTGTGTTCTAGCTCAGAGTATGGTGTTACAGCTATGCAACTTGATATAAACAAACTGGCCATTTTCAGTAGACACCGCATCTGAGTTAGCAGATAAATGCAAGGGGCCATTATTGGAGGAAGGAAAGACAGAAAGTGACAGAGCATGAAAAAAAAGGGGAGAGAAATGAAGGATGCCAAATTAGCATTTATTAGGGCCAAAATCCTCCCAAGTTCAGAAAAAGTTGCAACATTACTGTTTCTGGTCTGAGTCGGTAAACTGTTGGTTTATGTAACTGAACCGCATCAACCCTGGATTTAAAAAAATATAAAGACATTTAAATAAAAACAAAATAAAAAGAAGCTTTCTCCATCATTGTTTTCATTTATTCATTGTGTTTTTGCCTATTAAGGTTTATTTCTGCTGCGAACAACCAATTATTCGACACAAATATATCCATATGCAATCAAACCTATGCCCCCACCCTTTAGTGACAACACAGCCTAATTTACTGCTTCAGAC
Source organism: Pseudomugil tenellus (assembly GCA_037177515.1). NCBI lineage: Eukaryota > Metazoa > Chordata > Actinopteri > Atheriniformes > Pseudomugilidae > Pseudomugil > Pseudomugil tenellus. The sequence continues at coordinate 10,483,100 of JBAMHX010000008.1, read as the reverse complement.
AAGTTTGTGGAAATGTATCGGATATACATTTTCACTTTGCAACTTTTGGAAATATCATTTGAGACATGCTTTACTACCAAATGACTGCTCATTTCAGAGAAATGTGATAAAAAAAAAATAGGACACAAATTTATTATATCAGTAAAGCATTGGTGGGGGGGGGGGGGGGGGGGGGGGGGGGGGGGGGGGGGGGGGGGGGGGGGGGGGGGGGGGGGGGGGGGGGG
>JBAMHX010000008.1:10469814-10482776 GCA_037177515.1 Pseudomugil tenellus | reverse complement strand
CTTTCCTACCAAAGGACTTTTTATTTCAGAGAAAGGGGAGAAAAAAAAAAGAGGAAAAAAAGTGATCGGAGGAGGAAAGAAAGGCCACCCCCCCCCCCCCCCCCCCCCCCACACACACACACACACACACACACACAAACCCCTTCGTACAAAGCTGGCATCTGGTTGCACCTTCAAATATGCACCACAAATGCTACACGCTATGAAAAATAGACCTTTCTTCTTTCACAAGGTTCAGTCTCACCTCTATTGTGAAATCATCATATTGTTGAAAACCGCTCTCGTCCAAAACTGCTCCATGAAAAGAGAAGAAAACACAAGCTGTGCTCTGCCTTGAGCCTATTTACATCTTGCTAAGAGCGAGCATCATAAAGCTGCACTGTTTTTAAAAGCACATGATAAATATCCTGAAAATTTATGAAAATGAAACAGACCGGGGAGAGCAGCTTCATCATTCAGATGCAGAGCATACTTGATAACTCTTCCAACAGTTCACTGGCTTATATATTAGAAATCCTCCTCCAAAACGGTCAAAAGTTCAGCTCCTGCAGCAGCTGAATCTTCAAACTGTGCGTGTCTCAGAAGTGCTACGTGCTCACTTATTGTGAGTCACTCGAGAAGAACATAAAAGAAATGTCTAATGTGCTTTTTTTCACAGCGGCTAATAGCATGAGCAGCAAAACTATCATTTAAGGTAATGGCTGGAAATGCAATCAATCCTGTTTAATGGCTTTGATGAGCATATCGTATACTAATGAACTAGATGAGGAAACTTTTGTCTACAAAATGAAATTGAATTTGCATCTTTGGCTTTTTTATTTTGGTATTAAATTATGTTTTTTTTTTTCTTTTTTTAAAAGTTCTGAATGATAACGTCTTAACATTTTGCCAGAGGAAGCCCAAAGCTGATGACATGAAGAGAGCAATATAATAATACTGTGCTGGTCAAAGTGCCATGTCTACAGCATCCATTATACGTCTCTATGCATATTCTCCATTCAAACACTTCATAAGACTCCACATGTCTTCAGTTTGGTTGCTGTACTTGTAAACTATGCAATTTGCGTCTTGTGCCACAGCAGGCGTCAATTAACACTTCTCTCACACCTCTACATCTGAACCGCATCAAATGTGGTTCCATGCCGCTTGGAACACGATGTGAATTTGTCATGACTCAACTGAGAGGAAGGAAACGTTCAACACGAGAGCTCGCTCACGGCTCACCTCGGGCTTTTAAATCAAGACTGAATGTCAGACATTGTGCTTTGTGAAATAGTATTTACCACTTTTACAGGATTATTATCTGTGAAAAGGTAAAACACAATGGAAAAGAAATGAAATATATTTTGACTTGATGCCCCTATATTTTAAATAACAAAACACAACGATTTTTATAAAGTTTCAATAGAACTGATATAAAATCATTGCCATTGAAATGATATCTTTTGTAAAATCAAATCTTTCTGAAAGGAAAAAGAAATAGTCAGACATGACAGATGCCCCAGACAGAGCTTCACAAAAAGCCAAGATTTCAAACTTTCTAATCGTTCACTTTGGCAAAGAAAATATTACATTCATGCAATTATAGACCTTAGTAATAAAAGTCACTGCTAAGCTATTTCCTTCAGGTTGAAATCACACAAAACTATAAGAAAACAAATTTATGGTCAAGAAATAATGAAAAGAAGCAACTAAACCAAAAAACTACCTACAGGGTTTGACACTGAATTTACTAAAGACCTTGAAAGTTAGGGGTTAAGTGATCAGCACTGACTGAAAATATTAGAGATATAAAATAATTACTTTACTTTGAGTTAGATAATGAACAAACAAAAAATAAAACAACATAAGGAGACTTTCTGCAAATTCATAAATTACATTGTTTTGTAACATAAAATCAACCTGAAATATATGAAGGGCTTAAATTTTTAGAATTTTAGTAGAAGAAACAGAGAGAATTTGATTTTTAATGCTTTAAACCAGCAGAAAATATCAAGTGAGACATATGATAAACTATATTTTAATGAGCAAAAAATTTGTAGCAGGTCACAGAATGATTTTATATTTTTAATTGTGAGACTTTATTTATTAAACTTTTTTTTAACTTTTTTAATTACTCTTCCCCAAAAACAGACATTATCTTCCAGACAGCCTGCAGTCTTCCAGTTAGATATTGATTATTTATATCATTTGATTTTTAGACAGCGGCTTGATGCTGTCATTGTTGTATGCTGGTCAGCTTTTCAGCTGCGCACACAGCAGAACGTGACACGTCCCTGTGGTAGAAGACACTAATCGTCCTTCAGAATGGGCTTAATCATGTTTGCTTTTCCCCAATTAGATAAGGGAGGTGTGTCATCAACACACAAACTTCCTCCTGTCTGTTCTGATGGACTACGTGTTTTTTCCTCCTGCTCACCAAATGGTAGCAGTAGGAGGCAAAGGATGGTCCACACTCACACTCAGCTGAGTCATTTCACACTGGAATACATCCATCAGAATTAGGATCATAAAAGCCAAGATGAGACTGACAATGGAAACTGAGATGGTGAAATCTGTGAGAAAAGGCGGCGGCAGCAGCATATGGCTTTGCAATAGCATAAGCTGTCAGTTTATAAAAGGCGGCAGCTGGTTAAAATTCCTGCCGATAATTTATGTTGTACAAAAGCACTGTATACCCTGTATTATTTCCCAGGCTGAATTGGAAAAACGTAAATTGATACAATAGCAAAACCATGGTTGACACCACAGTCTCTGGTCACTCTATCATGTTTCAGCCACAATACACAATCAACTCTCGCTATTTGCATATGTCGTCCTTGTATGTTCTGATAATCTTGTTTTCCTGTCCTCTGGAATCTCTGTAGCATAATATGAATCCAGATAATGGCAGCACACACATTTTACACAACCTGTATCTGAATAATTGCACAACACTAAAGGAAATTGATGCAGTTTTAAAGTGCTCCGCTGCAAAGGTGATGGCAAATCCTTGGCTAACATGGAATTAATGCAGCCAGTCTGCCATGTTGGACAAAATCTGATATCAGCTTCTAACACAATCCTCCCTCTTCTTTTCATCACCAAGATTACATCAAGATCAATGTTTCACATTGAATTATGATAATTCATCAAAGAACATAATTATGCAGTACATGGGAGATATGCTGCGCTGGTTTTAGAACTCTAGCATGCTCTGGATACTGTGCAAATAATGGAAGACAATTAATTTTGACCTCATCCTGATGTTTATTCAAAGCTCTGTCAATAACATAATCCCTATGATTTAGTTAAAAATCACATCTGTCCCATTCAGGTGAAGGCCACCCCTTCCTACATATTCATAAGCAACAATATTGACTAAACGTCTTGTCTAGCTAAATATAAAATGGGACATCTGGGACTAAAGGATCAAATAGTTTGAATATACGAGGAAAAGAAATGCATACAAGAGATTCTGGGATTACCTGTGAAAGCTGGTAAGCTAATTCAGCCTCCTCAGTTGGGTCTACCTACTGATACCCAGGACTTACTGTAGAAAAATGTTTGGCAGACAGAATAGCAGCTGTTCACAACTTCCTGAGCAGCCCGGTGTTACAAAGACTTTGAAGTTTTCTCCTGCGCTGATGCCAAGCGGTCAAAAACAAAAGTCTCTGTTCTCCAAACGTCATGCTCTAATTCATACCTGCGGCGAACTAACCCGAGGTTACAGTTGCACTCAGCTGCAGTGGTCAATAAATATAGCAAGGCACGTTTACAGAGTCTTTGTGTTCCCAGAGTGACAATAGAATCTCATTGTCAGGTGTTTAGCCAGATAAGGTCGCACACCCTCCGGGATTAGCGTCTGCTTTTCATCAATGTAATGCTTTAAAAACAGGTTTAGCAAATGTGCGTTGGATCAACCAATTTAAATGCTAAACCTCTTTCTCACTTAGAAGATTGAGGCCAGGGGCTAAACACATACAGATAAACAAATCAACCTAGCTGTAAAGACTTGCAGCAGAGAAGGCAAATGAATGACCCTCACATTTGATTTGTAGAGGGAGAACTAGAAAAACAGCGATACATTCTACAAAGTGTCCCGGTACAAAAAAAAAAGAAAAAAATCTCTTTAGATTGATAATACTTGCAGTTTCAAGTTCCTCAGAGATGAAGACACATCCTTAAGGGGACTGATTGCACACAGGATATACATGCAGAGTTTTGGGCATTTTTTTTAGCACAGATATTCTGAAATTTTCGCCAGTTTTGGTTCAACAGAAAGTATTTGCAGCATTTGCAGCACATACAATAGCAACATGCCCTACCGTGGCTCATATGCAACCACAGCAGTCATTGAATTAGAGGATCATGCTGGGAAGTGACATTACTCTTTGAGAGCAGCATAATGATCACTATCAATCTCTTTATTGTCGAGTCACATTAGTGAAATATCAGGGAGGAGTACGGGAAAGAGGATGGAGCCGAGAGACATCCTCGACCATGGCGGCATGACAGTGCATTAATCACACTAGCAGGACCATCTTTGTGTCCAAGCTCAAAACTGTCAGCGTAAACACGTTAGCCTGCAGACACGCTACTGTTTTAGCAAAGATTAAAAAAAAAAAAAGTTTCTGACTTGTGGCTCACCATACCAACAGATTTTACTTGGAAACATCTGACTGTCAAGATTTTCTCATTTCACATTCACATTTTTCTCTTATGCTACATCAAAATGTCGCAGCTGATATCTTCAGTCATCTCTTTTGAAGGAACACTGGGCCAGGCGGAAAGACAAAGCTGCCATTATTTCATGACCAGTCAGGCTCAACATAGATTTCCAGGTACATAAATTCAACTTATCTGCTTTCAGTGTAATAACAAGCTAAAAAGACGCTGGATTTAAAAAAAAAAAGATAACGCCACATCTTACATGCACCATGAAACAGCTGGATGAACGCCTCATAACTTTCAAAGCCTGTATTGTGAGCAATACGGGAGAGCTCGTAACAATTTCATCCATTAACTCCATCAATCTGAGTTCGCTCCATCAGTTTTCGTTAGTGTCGAATGTCTCAGGAGTCTCTGCCAGAGCGCTGCTACAAGTGCCTGAACCAGGAGGATAAATTTTGGAGGTGAAACTTTTTTACACTCTTTGCTTCTAGTATAGCTGCACACATGTCATAGTCAAGTGGTTTATGAAACCACCTCTTCCCCAACTCCGCTACGTCTAGCTAAATAATGAATACTCTGCCACTTGCAGTAATCCTCCAGCAGCCATTCCCAGAAATAGACCAAAGTCAGACAGGGCACTCATTCTCCCCCCTCTTCACTTTTGAAAACAAATAATGCTGATTCCTGAAAACCTCCTTCAAGATGGTGCAACTCAAATCATACTGCATCATGGATGTGCACGATTCCATGTCTGCAAACAAATAAAAAAAAAAAAAACCTGAAAATCTGTGAAGTGCTGAGTTATTGTAGTGTTTCGACATTCTTGGCCACATCTGGGTCGCGGCTTCAAAGTTTTGCTTAGTATCCATTTGAAGGCAACATCAAAGCGTGGGTAAGCCAGCGATTTCAAAAGGCATCAAGAGCTAACCTAAAAGGTACAGTATTGCAAAGGGCACCTTTGGGCTTTCTATGATGGATGATAAGAAAGAGAAAAGAACGAGAAGTGGGAAGAACAGTGAGGAAAAAAAATGGGGGGAATGAGAAATAACTGGGGAAGGAGGGGGGGAGAGGTGAGCTTATATGAAAGGTATCTTTAATTAGATGGAGTTTGCCCTCTTCGGCAAATTCCTTCATGTGGTGCCAGTGGAAAAAAAAAGAATAGAGCTGATGAGTCTGGAGAGAATTATCCGCCTAAGTGGCCTTTTATTTAGGGATAAAAAGCTATTCTTTGCCTCTTTTCCCATCCAGTGCCCCTGATTATGGAAGAAGCAAACACGGGTAAAAAGAGGGGCCAAGGAGTTCTTATATGTTTTATCATATACAGATGTCATGATAGAGTGCAGTTAGCTGATTTTATCTGCTGGGTGCCAGATGGAGACCTTCTCTTAAGAGAAACACGCAAATGCACTGTGATTATTCTAATATTCTAAAAAGGGACTGTCCTTGTTTAATGCACAACATCCCTAATCTATTGCAACTTGAGGCTTCCTTACGAATCAATAACACAGATAACACACGTCGACGCCACCTTCTCGCAATCAACATTAAGGTTGTTTCATTCATCTAAAACCTACTTTATCTCCTCCCTGCTGAAATATATTTAATCTTGTTGCCACACATCAGCCCTCACCATCACCTCACCATGATGTCATGGGTGCACCATGTTTATCAGATTTCATACAAGTGTCAATTAAATTAGGCACAAAATGGAAATTTACACACAGCGACAATGATCTACCCACACATTATGGTTATGTTCTTTCCTCTAAAAATGTGTCAAACTTTGCCACTTGCAGCAGCCTTGATTGATCAAATGACACACTAATGACAGCTGTGAGACTAAGGGAGATTAGACGTCTGCTAAGCTTTGACCCTGGATATGAGAACAGTGAGGGCTGGAGAAGCTATCATAAAGCTGCTAAATGGCTTATTTCACCTCCAGCTCTGATAGCCACCCACTGGCATCACCGTTTGGATAATGATACCCGTAAATGTCCGCAGTAAACAGCTGAAGAACAAGGGCTCCAGCCCCCCCTCCATTTCCATTACATGAGCTAAGGATGATCTTTATCTTATGAATTCTGGTCACTACAAGATAAATACATTCACAACTATGTGTATTTCACAATTCATAAGTGCAGACATAGACGGTCAAACATTCAACACAACACATGTAGAACTTGAACTATCCTGAATTTTGAATAAAGTATCTTGTTTTAATAATGTTGCAAACCTGGCTCTAGTCTATTTGACTGAAGGAAATTACAAATATAGAAAAGTCAATGTTCTACTTACATACAGAAAAAAAAACTATGGTTGCTATTGCAAAGCTTCAGATTTAACCGTTTTCATCAAAATGGCTTTAAAATTACTTATAAAAAATGGTCAGCTATCTGTGAGGTTCTTCTCACATTATCAATTTTGTTGCATGTAATCGTTTCCAGGAATGGCGGGTGGGGGGTGGGCTTCCTTTTTCAGTCGATAAGTCTGTAGTGATTTCAGACAAACAGGAAGAAAATATTCCAATAGCTTTCTCTTTCATTACACCGTTGCCTGTCTTACAGTAACATTTACATTTGCACGCTAAACTGAAACTGTCGGTGGGACCAGACACTGCAGATGTGAGTCATGCATGCATCAGTGCTCTCACATGTCCCACTCTCACGTCTTCCACAACAAGCTGAAGATACCAAAGTTCAGCTGGAAAATATTGCATAGCAGAGTGGGGAAAAAAAACCTTTTGGGGATACTATTGCAGATTAGGATCATAGAGAACACATAAATCTTTTGACAAAATTGTCACGATAAGCCGCTGCTTGATGCCATGTTGTCCTTTTTGGAGCTGGAAGTGACTGTACTATGACAGATGGGATGAAATTAATGTTACCTCTGATTGGACAGCCAATATTTCACTTATGACTTGGGATAGGAACTTCATGAAAAAAGATTTTTTTTTTCTCTTAGAGCCTTAAATGTACCTAAACCAGCACCTTGAGGCCAATAATGAAAGTCCTACTCAGAGATTGTCTTAAATTGTGTTATACACATTTAATTTAAACTTAAATACTTTAAATATTTTTAAGTAAAAGAATAAGCGCGCTCTGGATTCTTTATCTCATTATTGAAAATAAACTTTAAATATTAACTTAAGAGAAATATTTAGTATTATTGAGTGTGATGTTTAAAATAAACAAAGGAAAATAAACCCCTTCCATCTATAATTATAGATTTTGGTTAAAAATGTATCCTGCAACTATAGATTTGGCTTTATTTGTTCATTTTAATGTTATAACCTCATTCCTGAGCCTGAATTTGACTGCTTGGCAGGCTGAACAATAATGTAAAAACTAATGTAGGATTTTATTCTCTGCACTGTTGTGTTAGGAAAATGATAAATTATAGTTGCTTGGAATAACACTCATTGTGATCATTATATTAAAAAAATAATTTAACCACTTAACATCTTTTTGTCGTTACTTACAATAATCCATTCATTTGAAATGTAGGTTTTCCATCGTAATTATATCTCATTAACTTCCCCCAGCAGATACTGACTGAGGTCTTCAGGACGCCCATTTCTCACCCACATCATTTGACTGAGTTTTAATTGAAAATGAGGGTTCACTGTCTCCCAGATCACTCTGGACAATTTCACACTTGCATGCTTTTCAAAAACTTCATCGGGATTACTTTAGATTTTGAAGCAAAGATAATTTAGGGGGAAAAAAATAACACCAGCTTCCTCTCCTGAGTAATCAGGTGCAAGTGCGTCTCTGCTCTGCAATTACTTGTGTTCTTGTGTCGGCATGTATTGAAAACAGGCAGCATGTGTTTTGTATGTAGTGTTTTTGTGTCGAAGTGCAGGACTCATGAAAGAAAATCGGACTGTCAATAATTTGTACTTTTGCAAGCAATCTAAATCTGACTTTGTATATTATAATTTACAAGTTTTAGGTTTGTTTTCTGAATGTTAAGTAAACAAAAGTTTAAACTTGGAGATTAAAACTACTACTATAAGGTTTTTGTTTTTTACTTTTTTAATCAAATTGGCCAGTTTATCTTCTTAGCCATACAAAAGCTGAGCCAAAAAAAGGTCCCCATGGACACACATGGCCCAGCCAGAGAGCACACTCCTCATTCAGATGTTACATAAATTTAACAACAGTTCATCCTGTCATTACATAAATTATGGAGCAGTTGATCCAGAAACTGCACCATAATGCACAAAAGCCTTTGTTGGCAATTGCTCTCACTGGCCCTGAAGTAAAAACGTGTTTGCCATAAGAGCAAAATGAGACTGGCAGAGCTGCATTGTAAAACATGGGATTTAACAAAAAATTAAAACAATAAATGCTCAAAACTCACTGTTAATGCCAGCAGCTGTCAAACACCGAGAAAAGCCATGAATCAAAAGCAAGCATGAGTAAAGTACTAATTGTCCATCAGTCAACAGTGATTTATGATACTCAACTTATCATTCATATTCAGATTGCACATTGGCTGAATGTTACCACTCTCCTGGTGTACACACCACTCGACATGTGTGGACGTATGTTTGCCTCCTCCTCCTGGGGATAAAGCCACTTTTTCAATGTAATTACCTCTGACATATATGAAATTAGCTGGATCACAACAGACCCACCTCCTCAGCACGATGCCCACCCCTTTAATTACTCCAACAAACCACTACACAGGCTAAAACTGAACAACATTAAAAGGGGGGAAAAGAAATTGACAAATAAAAAAGCACGACACTGCAGCTTTACGTGATCCCAAAAATGAGGATATCTGCAGCAAAATTCATCGTGATGCCTCCTAAGATGTATTACCTGCAAAGGCAAGGCCCAGTGCATTTACCTGCTAGTATTTACCTGTCGCCTATGAACACATGTGGGAGTACTAGCGTGTGACCCTTTGCAGCACTCAGACTTATTCCTTTGTTGATGCATCTGCTCTGCTTACATTGGCCACCACTCACAACACACCAATTACTCTTTGTCTTTGTAGCCATTGGTCTGCTAAGCACTTCAATCCATCTCTGTCTTCTAGGCCATGACGTCAACCCGAAATGATTAATCAAAGCAAAGTCGACATCTACAAAGCAACACCTAGGGTCTGGTGTTTGCATACATTACCAACAAGACTTCATAGATGTCATTAAATGCTGAATGTGAGGAGAATTTGAAAAAAGAGCTTGTTTCTTTTGGAGGAAGTGGAAAGAAATGTAGGGATCATGTCTTATCACTCTGAAACAGCCTAGAAAACTTATAGCAGTATTATCTAATACTTTATATTACATAATATTAAATCATTCTATAAATAACTCACCATAAAACCTCTGACAAACATTTTTAAAGGGGACATTTAGGCAACTTAACCCTTCTCAAGTTCAAAATGTGTACTCCGTTTATCAGACATTTTATTTCCAAGCCTGTGGTTATGGGTAAATGTGCAAGGTACTGTATTATCAGTTTACACGTGTCAGGCTGCAGTACCATTTTGAACACAACACACCACCCCCTCATAAGAAGAAGATCCACCAGGGGATTGAAAGGAATACAATAGACAGTAGATTCCTGCAGTAACAATGAGGCCCAGGCAAAGGAAAGAGCTGCCAGTACACAGCTCTGGTAATGCATTAGACATTATTTCACCACATCCAAGTTTTTGACAGATGCGGTTCATGTTTAGCTCCAGATTTTCCAGCACAGACGTTCACAAAAATAAGGCTTGATAAGATAAAATTAACAGATAAATAACCATCTTAAAATCATACTGTACTGTTTATGATTCTTCTTCTTATTATTATTATTATATTTTTAAAAATGTCAAAGAACTTGGTTTGTTACCTTTAAGAACGTCTGGAGCAATCCCCCCCAATGAAGCTTTACTGTATTAAGGTCCACTTCTCAGGCTGGGATGCTGCTTTGTAGTGGCTTTACAAACGCTCAGGATCTCCTCCTCTTCCCACTGCTGCTACGCGAGCCACATGCTGCACGAGAACACTATCACACTGACACATGGATGGCACTCGAGCGATGTCAAAAGGGTTAAAACCTACTGGACTGGAAAGTCACACCAGCATCGTTCTAGTTGCCAGCTACCGCTGCCGCACTCTCCCTCAGCGCTCTACCACCTCCCCTTTCTCTTTCTTCTTTCCTTTTTTCTAACTCAACCTATCTCATGGGCTTCTCCCCCTCCTTATGAGAGATGGTAGACAAGCGCGCTGGGCGATTTGCACCACTCTATCATGGATCGTGTTACGCTGTCTGGCTGTAGCGGCGGTCACAGATGATAGGCTGAGGAGCTTCCCGTGTGTTTACCCCGTGAAGAAAAGCAGCGGCAGTAAAGAGGAGAAGAGGTGGGAGGGAGGGAGAGGTGGGATGCGTCCTATGAAACACCAAAATTGTAAGAGGTGTCCAGAAAAGACCATCACGCAAAGTGATGAGTTCTGAGAGAAAACCTTAAGAGAGACTGATAGGTGAAATCGCTCCACAGCTGCATGCAGACCTCAAAGTGACTAGATTTAATTATTCACCTTTGGTAAAAGGCGAGCTTTGTTTTGCTGATTTGCACACGATGATCACCTGTCTGTCTTAATGTTTTTGCGATAATAAAATATATAGCACTTTTCACATAAAATTGCAGAATATACTGTTTTAGGTTATATATTGAATAAAAAAGTGCAGTATCAAATAAAAATATCTCTTACATACCCAAGTATGTAATTAGGCGATTTAAAATACACTCACTTCAGACTAAGCAGACGTAACCTCCCGGCATGGATACCAGTGAGGACAGCATTGGAAAACACTGGGATAAAAACACTGAATAAATAAATAAATAAATAAATAAATAAATAAATAAATAGATAGATAGATAAATATGTAAAAGGGTTAATATAAAAAAACAATACAACCAGAAGAGAGAAAGTTAAATGATTTTTTAAAAAATGTGTAATAAAAAATAAATAAAAACACAATAATAGTAAAATAAATTTGCATAAATGAAAATAAACTAAGATTAAAATCTAGGGTTGCTCTGTGATGGACTGGCGAACTGTCCAGAATGTATCCTGCCTCTCGCCTGGGGACTGCTGGGATGGGCTCCAGCTACCCGTGACCCCGATTGCATGAAGCGGTTCAGAAAATGAATGGATGAATAAAAGTTAGGCTAAAAACTTTAGCCTGGCATTAAAAAACAGTTTCAGCTACCTTCTGGTCTTATGAAAAACTATTCCACAAAGGTGAAGAGGGTAAAAAGAGAAATGTAAATTTTTGGTGTTTGTTAAAAATCACCTTTTAGGTGACATGAGTGCTCTGGAAGGTTTTGTAGTTATTATAAATGTCTAAAATATACGGCTATTAAAGGTTGTGGGTTTTTTTTTTTTTTGGGGGGGGGGGTTACTTGTTTTTAAAACTCTAAAGTGGACTACAAGCCGATAAAGTGACAGATGTGCAGCTGCAATGATGCTAAAGTCTTCACTGATAGACCAGAAAGAAGAGTATTGCCAATGTCGACTGAATATTATAGAAGTATGGACTACAGTATCAGTATGAGCTTTAGAGAAATGTTCTGACCGTGGGGATCTGGAGATCTTCAGGTGGTAAAAGAAAAAAGAATGTGGTGATGTTCTTGATGTGGCTGTTAAACTTGAGTCAAACATGACTGAAGTTTCTCACCTACTTATGAGACAGTAACATAAAGCTGTCTATTACTGGCAAAGCTGTGTTAGTTTATTCCAAGTCACCTGAAAAGTCATCAACCAGAGGCGGCAATGTACATCAAATGTACATCGTATTGAGCGAATTGTACACCATAGTTTAACAATATGGAGAAAAACAAAAATCACTTAGGTATAACTTAAACCAGTTAAAACCATGCCCGAGAATCCAAGCTCCATGAGAAAATGGAGAGATCAGTGTCAAGGGTATCAGGTTGTTTAAAATCTTGATCAATGTCTTTGTCTCTGTCTGTTTCTCTTCAAAACCAGATTGGAATTTTTCAAATATAGCACAAGCTGTCAAATCAGCCAGTTAAAAGCACTTTAAATGGGAGACTGGGCACAAGCCTGTACTTAGTAAAAACTGATGCATTCAAACTGCTCCTCTACAAAAGGGGCTTAACTGCCCCTTCGAAAGGGGCAGTTAAGCCCTTTGGAAACATTTATCCAAGATGGCTTTGGATTTTTTTTTATTTTCTTTTACATTTTGTAAAAGTGCCACTTTGTCCAGTGTTCTTGTTATTTTTGTATTAAAAAACATTAAAAAAAAAACAAAAAACAACCATACAATTACAGGATATATATA
>JBAMHX010000008.1:10449227-10468136 GCA_037177515.1 Pseudomugil tenellus | reverse complement strand
CAAGGACACATATACTGATAATGATTAAAAAGTCCTGATATAAATAGTATTCAATTAACTGATGGTTGTATAAATTACATTATAGCCATCTGAACAGTTAGCAAATTAAAAAAAAAGAATCAATTCTTACTGATTTTAACAAATTCATTGTATTTTTAGATGTTAATCCACATCTAGAAGACTACAGACACTGTGCAGAATAATCTGGCAGAACTATATTCATATATCTAATAGTGAAGTTGTAGCTCAGACCTTTAACGTATTCATTATAATTTTCTCTTGTTTTTTAAATTTAGATAATGGCAGAATTTAAATGTGTCTTAAATGTGTGTCCTGTAAATTAATAGCCAATTAGGGTGCTTTTAAATGTTGGAGAATATTTTTGTTTCATATGTCCATTAAATCAAATGCTCAGCTTTTGAGGTTTTTCTGCTTTTATCAAAATAACTGTTAATTCCCAACACTTCCCTTTACTTAATCCATTTCTCTTTTCCTCTTTATTTTATTTCTTTATTTTTTATTTAGTTTTAATTGCTTCCTGCAAGCCATTGTAATTCTTGTAATATTTTCATGTAAAGCATATTCAACTGTCTTGTACATTAAATTTTCTATACAAATAAACGTGTCTTTAACTGTGACATTTATCCAAGATGTAGTTTACCTGTCAGTTACAAACTAACCTTACGAACTAAAAAATAAAGACATTTTAAAAAGTTACATTATGTAAATCTGAAATAAGTTATTTACTTAAAAGTTTTTCACTCAGTAGACTACTTCCCCCATAGGAGTCTAATAAGTCATGCAGTGCACTAGTGCATTATATCTTATAGCAAAATCAATTCAGCATTTCATTTTTATAAATTATCATGTGGACACAGCATTCTCTAATAATTCACTTTCGTTAATGGCCAACAACTAAAACAGCAGAAGACTGATAAAATTCCTTTGAAGGTGGACATCAAAAGTAATGCCTGTGGGGTTGAGAACGAAGGGGGGGCGACCGTCTTTGACATTTTGCCAGTGCATTGACTCAGAAAGCTTGGTCATGCCTGTGGGATCAAGTTGGGAAATATGTTTTGGAGTTTGGACTGTTCTTGCAATCAAGAAGTGTCCCACTTCCGTAACACTTAAGTGAAATTTATATTGAATGGCCCAAATTATTGTATTCATCATCCGTCCTGAAGATAAGGTATTTGAGACAAGGTGTAGGACAGGCTATTTTAAGATGGAAGCATTTCTACATTAGTCACTTTGGAACACCTTGGAGATAATGTCAATTTCAATTCTTTTGGGAATAACCAACGGCCTCATTAAAATCCCATGGGCTATGCCGTAGTGAGGTGGAAGACTTAAAACTAGGTGAAGTCAAGTGGGAAAGTTAATTTCTTACTTACAGTACCCACCTAAAGGATAGATGTTCACTTGCTAGATTTGAAAGGTGAATTTTTAATAATAACCCAAAATAAAATTTAAATGTAGTGTTTGTGTCTGGGTCCATTATCTCATTATTTGTTATTTACAATGGTGCACAATAAGAACATGGTGTTCAGTAGAGGTGTGTGCCCAGAGAAAAGAGTAATTGGGGTGACTGGATGGAGGGATGCTGGAATAGAGCTTAGTTTGCCCAGTGAGTAAATATCAGCCTTTTGGAGTATCTGCCTTTTGACAATCAGCCGTTTACATTTATCCATTCCCTGTCAAAGCAGATTTACCCCAGAAGCCCCCTTAGATATTAAAGCACCTACAGCCAAATGGCTCGTTTTCACTACGGCAGCTTGTACAAACAAAGGAGGTGGAAGAAGGGGAGAAAAAAAGCTAACGCACTGGCATATATGCTGCAGTAGATTTCACTCGAGTAAACAATATGGGAAACAGGCCAGGATTTTCTTCACATAATATGCTTAAATCTGTGGCTAAAGGGAGAAACGGACTCTTATTTCCACTAAAAAGCTGTTGCTTTAATGGCGGCTATTCAGAGCAATTTCAGTTTTGACAAGGCAAAGCTGTCTGAGGTACTCAGTAACTGGGGAGTGGATGTGGGCGGGGGTGGAAGGTCTTTTTGCTCTCCTTGTGCACCATGGTTTCAGTCCAGCTGGCCTTTAGAATATGGATTATGTGGTGCCGTGGCTGGGCTCTCACTCCATGGGGGGTTGGACTGGGTGCCCAGCTTCGACAGACTCCCCACCGAGACCCCTGGGTGAGAAGACGCTGAGAACCCCTTCAGTTCTCAAGGCTGAATAATTGAGAACATGGCGGATGCTTCCCACACCAGCACCATACGTCAAAGTGTGAAAAAAAATAATAACAAAAAAGGGGGAAAAAGACAGTTAAAAGGGGGATGGTGAGTGGGTTGGTGCAGGATTGAGGTGAGGAACATTCTGAGAGGCAGAAGCAACAACCATGAGTGTGGCAGAAGTGCGACGCAGCGTTACTGCCAATCACAATGTCTGCTTTGGCGCAGAAAAAGTAAGAGGAAATAAATAGGGAAAGAACCTCGGGAGTGCCACTGTGCAGTAGATTTACCTTTCAAAAAAGAAAAAGAAAAAACAGGAGGGATAATAAGTATCCAATGACAGCTCTGTGCCCCTGTAAGACAGGCGAAAGTTAACCAGAGGTCCTAATGTCGAGTGCCAGCAGCAGACACAAAGGTCTGAACAGTGGGGAGCTAAGGCAGCTAGCACAGCATGGCTAAATGGGGCAGGTGATTTCCCATCTCCTCCACTGCCCTCGAGGCACAGCCAATCACTGCTGGGGAAAAGTGCCGCACCAGCCTGCAAGCTAGGAAGCCAGTGAGTGGAAAAAAGCTAGAGAGAGAGAGCAGGAGTCTATCTGGAGCCATGCATTATTCACATGCATCGCTACGGCACTAAGACCTCCACAAAGGGAAGGCCTCAGGTTCCATCAGTGCCGACTTGTTTCCAATCTATTATTGATGGCAACACTACACCCAATACTTTTCCCTGATTTACTGGATTCTATCATTGTTTCTATAATAAAGGCTATTTTCCAGTAAAGGCAGAACAAATTAGAAGAATATTTCCAAGCATGGTGCCAAAGTGAGCTGCAGCTTATTGGAATCTCTAAGAAATGGCTTTAATTACACAAATCATGCACTGGATTATTCCATTACCAAAAATGAAAGACTCTTTCAGAAAATAATGGGGTATATGCTCACCCTGATATAAACGGTAAAACCTGAAACCTTTCTGGGAATCATCAGTCATGCTAAAGGTAGCTTTCCATGCAAAATTAATGCCAGCATGGAGACCTCCAGTTAGACCTAAGTGAAATAAATGAGCTATCCAATTACCACATTATGATCACATATAGCCACTGTAAAAAATGCACTGACAAAATTTACCCACCAGCTGCTACCCAGTATTGGGTTTCAACTCTATGGGTAAAATTTGTTTATTACTTTAAATCAGCAGCGGAGTCTGTGGCCACTCACATCCGTACCATGTTTGGACGCAGATGCAGTAAAAGTGTACTTCTCCTACAGCTTAAAAAAACTTTTCAGGGAGTTATAGAACTCCATTATAGGCTTTACCATGATATCAGTGCATCATTTATAACCTTATCAAAAAGTTAAATTATTTTTTATATTGAGATTCTTATAAAAAAAATAATGATAATAATAGCTCCAGCTCTGCAACTCGGCGCCTTATTCCCATTATTACTATGCATACATCAAAGATTTTTCCCAAATCTTTGGCGGAAACATAATCAATCTGCTTAGTATGCACAGATAGGACAGTGGGCCATCTCTCCCTTTGAGGATGTCGGCGCATTTGACCGATGTGAAGTCGATCCCCCAGATTGTGGCTAATCATCATTACCGGCTGCTGAAACAATGACTTTCCTTCAGCTCGCTCAGCTTCAAGAAGGACACAGGGGATCTGCCCGTTTTTCTTGGTGGCTTAACACTTGAGTCTGGATTTGAGGAATTAAGGCAGACTTGGACACAACAAGATGTGCTCTCTGATCATCCATCCAAGTCATCATCTATGGTCCAGCTCACAATGTAAGTGTGTCTCATGAATAACACAAAATTTTGAATCCGTTTTTTTTCCTTTTTCTTTTTGAGGGAGGGAGTATTACAGAGCTGCTGTTTCAGATGAGGAGGTTTAATTTAATACAATGGTAATCTGAAAACAAATGATGGCAACTGCACTCCACATGCAAAAAAAAACTCAAAAAGGATGAACCAATAACTAGAAAATGGGCACAGATGCATGGAAGGGACTAGTTGGGGGATTCTTTACAATGGACAGTGGATTATAAAAAATGACTTCTGCCATGCAGTGCTTAAAGGTTAGGTCTCCATTACACAGAGAGCAAAATGTCAGCAGTATCCCCTGAAAGAGTGGACTGTGATATTAATGGAGAGTCCTGGGAATGGGCTTCCCCTGACTGAGTTTCCCTTCTACCAGACACATTATTCATTTAGTTGTCAGACCGCACCTGGTGCATGTAACACTAACATCTACAAACTAAATGATGGAGAGAATACAGCCCACCCCAGCATTCAGTCAGTGGTGAAATGAATGTTGTTCATGGAAAGTAAAGCACTGCTAGTTTATCTAAAAGCTCCTCACCCACACAGCCTAAGTTGTCGCCCAGGATGTATTAGCATAATGTTCAATTTTCTAGCTGATATTGTACTTTCATTTGACTGTAGCTTTGACAGTGTGAGGATGGGCCAAACAAAGCACACAGGCTGTAGCGATGCTGCCACCGGGAAGGGTAGCGAGATACCTCAGAGCCGCTCATTGATAGTATATACACACACAACAAACACACACACAAGAGTTAGAGAGAGAGAGAGAGAGAGAGAGAGAGAGAAATGACCATTTGAATCACGAATATGTGCACAAACATTCTTATATTCATTCCTCAAAATAAATAAATATACATCAAAGCAGTTTTAATGTCATCAAAAAGAGAAACATCTTAAAACATGAATGACACTGTTTGCCATGTTGTGCATGATTAGTTAGACCCACACAGAATGACATGAAGATTCTAATATGTTAGTTACAGTGCAGGTCATCACTCACGCAGCCACCACTTTATCCAAGATGCAACATTTCTTCTGCATGAGGCCAACTGCAGCAGTGGATTATTTGTGAGTAATATTCTTTTGCCATGGTAAATATATTGTCATGCGGCAGAGGGTGGAAGAAAAATTCTCTCTCAAGCTTTTTTAATGAAGTCCCAAATGTCAACCCCATACTTCTTTCAAGAGAAGACTATGAGACACCCCTCTTGAAGCCTGGCTGTCCCTCAGTGCTTCTTCAAGTGATGTGAAAACAAGCCACTCTAGTAAAAGGCAGCCCAAAAGACAAGCACAACAGCTTATCCATGACAGAGGGGCCAAAGGTGGATTGTAAACAGGAAGTGTGGATCATTAAAGTGTTTGTTTTTGTTTTTGTTGTTTTTAATGATTTAATTCATTTGTTTAGCATTTAACGTTGATACAGAATGGGTAGTCCTGGAAAACTAGCTAAAAGGAAGAGAACTGTGGTCAATATTGTGCTACGATGACTAAAATCACCATTTTTATGAATCATTGAAAGTGATCCTTCATGGTTGCATCTTTAGAGAAAGACTAAGAGAGAAGGGAATTGCAGCAAAACACCATTATAGTGAAAAATGTCACTGTAATTTCGCGGTTTTGGGAAGCGTTGCAAAGACACTCACAAGCTGAGTTCCAATTAGAACCAACACATTTTTCCTCAACAATAGTGAGAATGGGGTAATGGGAAGGGAAGGGTGGACATCCAATTACTTGAGTCCTGTGTGTGTAATGTTGACACCACGTTCAGATTTTTTTTCAACAATGTATAAAATCAACTCAACGTAAATGCTGCACTGCAGTAAGGATGGGAAGTCAGAGACGGAAGGTGTGATAGCTGCTTCTGTGGGAGAATCAGTGCACCGTGTCATATAAACAACTCAATAGAGTGTCGATATCTTTATTTTGACATCGTCTGTCATCACAAATTTCTCTGAATTGTACAAGATTAATCAGAAAGAGTGATGCCACCTGTATGCCCCAATGTCATGCCTATAAATCAATTAACTATAGCTAGCATTTCATCTAATCACATATATTTCATGGCTTATGTTAGAGTAGAAATAAGTGGCATCTATGGGCTTGCATTGCGTTTTTATTTGTCTTAAATCTGCACTGTGCATTTTTCCACATCGGCATCTCTGAAGCATTTTCAGTAGCACTTGGGTCCTATGCGACACCAACAACGTTGTACATGGCTGACTCATTTCTTGTCCAGTAGATCCATCTTAGCAGTTTTCATCTGACACATTTCCCTTAAAAAATTTGAAGTCATAATGTTGAAAATTACAAAATAGATTTACATGGTATTTTCTATCTATTGAAATGTAGATATTAGGTAGCTTAGAAACATTGAGTCTTCTTAATACAACTAATTTGAAAAATAAATGTTAATGGCATGCTGTAAAGTTTTCGGAGAAATACAAATTTATTGGTGCTTTATTTGTAGAGCTCAATATTCCCGTCAACATTGTCAGGGTGTGATTTCAGGATAAACACCATTGTTTGTCTTGCTCTATCATCACTGATGGGTATTGTTTTATTTGAACGTGTGTATATCAAACAACTGGATTGTCACCTTTAGCAAAACTAGTTATATACATCTAATGTTTTGTATTCAAGTCTGTTTTGGTATGTTTTCGCAGTATGGTGAAAAAGATGGAGTCTAAAAGTGAGAAAATACAGAAAGAAGCAGTCAAGCATGGGTGAATTTACTTGAAATAAAGAAAAAACTGTGTTTCTCAAGTTTAAAAAAAGACATGAAAGACCCATAGCACAATGGCGGTCAGGACTGACATATTTTGCAGTATAGTTTTGTTATATTCCCTTTGCAAAGGCATTCTTCAAACAGCCTGTCTCCATCTGGAGTGAATGTCTCTCTCTGAGCTCAAAAGCTGCCATGCAAAATTCTGCATCAGACAGGCTCCTTTGGGTAATGCAGAAAAAGACAATAGGTGGAAACTGCTCTAACCTATTTGCCAAATGGTCTGTCATTTAATGCCCTGTTGCTGTTCCTTTGTCTAATCCTTCTGCTGAGGCCTCTAAAAGGATACGTCGGTCTAATAAGATGAATGGGTTTTGACCCTGAAACTGCTAAAAGCCAACCTGGCCAATTTATCTAAGTGACCTCTGCTCTTGGCACAGGCGGCTTCACCTCTCCTGGAAGCCTTTAGGCATGATCAATATACCCCAGAAGCAAAACAATCCAAAACAATGAGCGTCTGGAAGTAAGTATTGGTACTCACTCTACTATGACCCCGGATTATGTACACAACAGTACAGATAAACATCAGGTTATTTGTCTGAGCTGTAATTTCTTCTAGATTTCCATTTGCTTTGCTGTTTCTTTGCTGTGGTGAAAACAAAACTCAACAACGCCGTAAGGAAAGAACCATAATAGAAATGTTTCCAACATTGCTAAGCTGTTTAAATCCACCTGAATCAAATCACAAGCAGCTAATGTAAAATTGAGATGCGCAAATGTACAAAAAATGTCATCATGATGCAAATTCAGCCATAATTCTATTATGCAAACAACAGTCATACCTATTCAGGGGGCCAGGACGTAACAATGAGAGTCTTTTGATGTAAAATAAGATTTTGGCGACTAAATTAAGGATTTTGTTTCATGTTCTGTGTGTTGGTGTTGGGTTGAGCTAAGTTCTGCAGAGATAAAAGCCTCGGCTTGGAATGTCGCAGCAGGATGTTGAGAAGAGACGCTTTTACAAGAGAATATGTTTTCTTTCTTTGAGCATGAATCAGTTTACATGGTATACAATATCAATCGTTGGCCTCAAATCCATATCTGCAAAGTGCTTAGGTTTGCATGGGTGATTAGATGAATTGAACTGAGAACAGTCTGATACTTGATCATCCCTTCATATCTTGGATACCTAATGCCTTTCCCCTGCCTCTGAAGTGACCACAGTTTCAGGATTATTTGCTCTGGGCACTTGGCCAGAAAGCTTTATGTATTCTGATACCATTCATTTTTAATCAGGACTAGAATATCCTTCCAAAACTATTGCAAGCTGCCTTTGGGTGCAACACTTCAATTTTGCTATATTTTAATTGATTTGGCAGCCCTCCACATTGTCAATGGTGTAAGTTGACTGTTACTATTTCTAATATTTCAAGTGAGATTTGGTGCACTGCTCATTTGAAATGCTTCCCCAGTTTTTTTTTTTTTTTTTTTAGTTTTTTTCCCTTCCCCATTTCAAAAGCATGCATTTTCTTACTATAGAGTGTAAAAGAGTAAAAGTATAGTGTGTATTCAGCACATTTCTTCCCACTTTGACAAGCTCATCTCGTGTCTGCATGCAGTGGAAGGAGCTTCTTCACATTACTGCTTTGGAGAGAGGACATGAGAGCAGGGGTGGGGGAATCTTCTGTGGTATAATGAGTTTGACAGTGAAAGTGACACTGCGTCCTCCCTGGACCTTGCCGTGTGATCAATCATAACAACAGCTCACCATTTCCTCCTCTGGATACTGACCTTTCTCCCTAAAGGAAAGTAAGAGTGTGTAGGTGTTGAAGTGTGTGCGGTTTCTCTCGATTGTGCCATCTCCGTCTTTCCAATCAGCCCTTGAAGTCTTTCTGCGTAGGCATTAGGCTGTCCTTTAGCAAAGGTGCTTTGCTCAATCAGAACACCTTACTGATCTGTTTTATTCTGTAATTATGGTTATTTTAGGCACAGATGATGCGCATAGGAATTAGGATGAGAATGACATAGGGCTCATGTATTGAAAATCCATCACACAGAGGGCTAAGAAGGGGATCCGATGCTTTACTCCAATAAGCAGACCTGCCAAGATTTCATGAAAATATGAGTGAGAGTTTACTAGGCTGGTTTTCTCCCAGTGCAGTGCTTGAGAAGAGTGACAGAAAAATGAATCACGGGGATAGAGCTGTGAGCATGGACAGGTGACCCCGCCTTCAGCCCTTCTTTCCTAGATGACTCAACAGGAGTTTTCATTTAAAACCTACTTTTTTTTCCCTTATTTTACTTTTAGAAGCTCACACTGCATATCACAAAGTCTAATGAAATTATAGGGAAAAAACTGAAACTACTCAACTATTAATTATCCTATATAAACACTGGCAGGTACATTAAAAAAATGTATAAATGGGTATTTACTTATTGCTTTGTGTGGAAAAATGGTCCATGTCTGAAAAGAAGTAGGCACAAGCAAAAATGTACTATTAATTGTGCTGTTTCAAACTTCACACAAATGTAGTAAAAATATGTATTTATACCTTTCATCTGTTTAAAATTAAGCTATTTATTAAGATTTCTGGCACTGATATAAAAAGTTAAAGAAAATTGTTTTTTATATTAATGTCTGGAAATGTATTGTAAAAAAATAAAATGCTAAAAGACACATAAAATATACTGTGAGGCTAAAATTGTAGGGCATATGAGGAGAATGTGTCAGATAGGAAGAAAGTAAGCAGGTAAAAGACAAACATCCATTTAAGTTGTTTTAAAATGAATGAAAATCAAATTATATACAAATCTGCCCACTTCACAAAAACAACATTGTCTAATCCAGATTTTAATGAAATGGTCTCACTGAATATGTTTAAGAGATTGTTAAAGGTTAGGAAAGATAAATCTTTTTGCTCCATGTGTTTTACCTGACAAACTGTTGTCATTATTTTATTATTTATTGTAACTTTTTGTTTTTAAGGGTTTTTGTGGTTATAATGCTTTTATTATTTACTGTTTTGTGCCTGAATGCTCTTAATGTTTGTTGATGGAACATGTAAAGGAGCTGCTGTCATGGCCAGATCACTCTTGAAAAAGAGATTTTTAATCTCAATGAGGTTTCACCTGATTAAATAAAGGTTAAATAAAATACATTTGTAATTTGCTTATTCCTGAATATGTCAAAGAACAGTCTCATAAAATCTGGGTCAGAACTCAGATATTCTGATCTTCAACTGTAACATTTTTTTTTATCAAAATTGGTGTTAATTTGTCATAATTTTTATTGTTCTAGATAGCTTTGAAGTAAAAATGTTATATCATACTCACTTAGTGGTCACACACACACACATACAAATATCTCTTCTCCAAAAGTAAGTGCAGATGTGTTCCTTACAGTAGTTACACAACCAGAAGAACATGTGTTAGTGAACATAATGTCACAGCATAAAGCAACTGAGAAGAGTATCAACTTTTAATCCAATTTCTTATCTCTGTGAGTAAAAAAAGAGAGTAGGCTAACTACATCCAAAGTACATAAATCCTTTAAAAAAAATCTCATTTGAAAATTTGCAAGGCTGCTAACTTATAGAGAGCCTTTTATATTTCCTTTTTCATAATTCTTATTTTGAGCTAGAAACAATACACTGCAGGGGAAGATAATACAAAACTATTTGATATAGTATTATCAAACAGTAAGCTAGGATTGAAACTCTTTCATTTGTGCCATTGTTGAAGATTCATTCTCACATGATGTAAACTCCCTGAAATCCTGATTGAAGTCATAGCTTTTCAAACATTTACTCCTGTGTAAAGACTCAAAGCCATTTCCACTGCAGATGAAAAGATTCAGTCTTATAATTTGCACTAAAGATATGTGTTTAACTGCAACTGTCAAAAAGAAAATTAGAACAACCTCAAACTATTACCACAAAATACATTTTTTTCATGTAGACTCGGTGAGTCAAACTAGTTTTGATTAGTGCAATTTCACACAAAAGAGAGAAACTGCCCCCATACAAGAAGGTGACACTTTGCAATTCAGTTTCTGGCCCCAGTGTCTTGGCAAAGGTCATATTGGAAGCAGTGACAAAAAAATGAGTCACAGTTTGGAAATTTTGATTCTTTTTTTTTTTACATTGAGGTGCAACAAAAGCAAAAAAAAAAAAAATTACCTTGATCTCCAACCTTTTCACCATCCAAAAATGCAGAGCAAAACAGAAAAAGCTGCAGCACCACAGACACAGATACAACAAATACTCCCCCGTTTCAGGAAAAAAGAGAAACAAGAGACTGTAAAAGAAACAAAGACATGAAACCAAATAAATCTGATATGCTGGTCTAGTCTGGAGACAACATCTGAACAAGCGCTGTGGATCCAGGATAGGACAGAAAATCCATTTTTGATCCTACGAAACAAAAACAGACTTAGATAGTATATCCTGACCATCCACAACAGTTGTCTGTCTTTTCAAGGTTATCAGCGTTCGTCTATCTCTTTACATGGCAGTTCTACCTTCCCTGCAACAAATGGAAAAACTAAACTATGCCCTCTCAATTATTCACATTACAAGCAATCAGTGACTTGTGTGTTTCCCTGTGAGATTTTTCACATCTCGGATTTAAGGCTCACTGGGTTCAGGAAAACATTGACTGCACAAGGAGATAGCAGTCGTAGATGTAATTATTAACAAAACTAATGGATCAACATGCTAATTCCGGCTACATACATTAATATTCATAGAGTATAAAATGTCTTCCTGTCTATTTCCATGTTGCGTGGTAATACAATCACTCAATTAGGATGTGTGATGAAAAGAAATGAGCCATTTTCTCTTGAGGATGGTAAATAGTGGTCTTGTAATTGACGAGTGCAGAGTAATTCCTAATCGTAATAACATGTCCTGCAGTCTTCCACCGGCTTGTGATTAGGCTAAAACACGGACAGGGTTGAGACTGTGTCATCCGTTATGTTCTGCAAAACTCAAGCTGGAGAGGAGGATGGTGTGGCACAACAACTGGATGACACCATACAGGTGGAGGACAGAGTTAATAACTTTTAAAGGTGCCGCTGCATCTTTGCCATTTGTGTGAATCAACATTAAAAAAAAACAAGATAAAAATTCACAATATCGACTGCTGGGCATAACTAATTTACGCATAAGTGCCCCGATGGACACGTCAACTGTGGATATAACAATGTAATGTCTGAATGACAGACAATCACTGTATGGTTTAGTTTTTATTATGCAAAACAATCTACAGATTGGTTATTTATTTTTTTATGTGATCATTGAAAATAAATTACATTTAAAAGATGTTAGCCAGACGACCAAGACATTTGAAAGCATCATCTAAGGAGATTTTAGATTTCCTTCGTAAACTGCATCTATTCATTGTTTTTTCCAGACTTATGAATAAAATATTAATCAAAAAAGAATCAATTATGAGACTTAAATGAAGTCTACAAAAACAGTGTTGTATTATATTTGCCAAGCTGACATCTCACCATATCCTAAATCTGTCTCTCCTTATGTTGCGCCATATTCAGCATGCCATATTAAGAACATGTTATGACAAGCACATGAATAATGCATTAATTGGCTAATAAACAAAAAAGAAAAAATAATTAAAAAAATAAAAATAAAATCTGTCTTCACGTAGCATATCCATCTTTGAAGTATTAAAGGGACATAGGAGCTTCAAGGAAATCAGCTTTTCCTGATTAATGTGCAAATTTATACAGCCAGACACTCCAAAGTCTAATCAGATCATCTACTCTGTGGGGGGTAGCTGTGGTGTGAGAAGTTTTTCACCATGTGCTGCGACGGTGTTAATGTGCTACCAAGAATGCATCTGCACACATAAATGCATCGGCAAGGGAAGAATGGCATCCCACACGTACCGTCCACGAGGACTGTCAAAGCATACACAGAACATCGGCCATCATCTGCTTCCAGGAAGGTCCAAATATCAGCAACCTTTGCTCTGTGCAAAGAGAGGGCAGTAACCCCCTCACCACCTCCAAAAGTTTACAAATCTCTCCAAAAACAGAATGCTTGGTGTGATTGATAAGCACAACACCTGCTATGACATCTCACCGCCGAATGCCTCAACCCCTGTCACCCCCCCGAGCACTTACAGTGTGAGCACTTAAGTGGTGACAGCACCAGCAAGCAGAGAAGTGATGACAGTAAATGATGGCAATCAAAGCGCACCTCCTCTTTTGACGAGGCACGAGATAAAACGCAGACACGCCTTTCCCAGCCCCTACCAACAAACGATGAAGCAATCTCCGTCCCTCTCCCACTTTTTTTTTTTTTTTTTTTTGGGAAGCGATCTTCAAAAAAACATCCCAAATGGCCGACACCTCTGACCATAAATTGGAGTGGAGAAAACATCTCTCTGATGTTATTTATTCCTTTTGTGTTCCACTTGTGCCATATTGAATTATGAAAGCGGCGAGGAAGGATTTGTTCGTGCTACGATCAATAGTCTGATTCCACTGTCACAATACAAGGCGTAGATCTAAGACAGGAGTTTGACAGATGGTGTGTCACCTTCGTCAGCGTGACACCCCCCACCCCACCCCACTTGCATGTGCATGTGTGCGTACACATGTCAGTACGTTTGCTTGATTTTCTAATCTTAGAACTAAAGTGCGAAAACCAAAGTGAGATATTGGAGTGTGTGTGCAGGCTTGAGTGTACACGAGGTGGAGGAGAGACAGCGGCGCATAGTGAGCGAGCATTGATACATGCACACATGCAGAGAGCCATGTTAGAGGATGTCTGGTACACTTTCATACTCCCACCCAAAAAGCTTTTGGTGCTCGTTGTGCTACAGCACACTTTCCTCTGACTCCTCCACTGATTTAATTAACCTTTTACTGGCACTGCTCACACAATGAATCGGTGAACTATACTGTAAAATGCGTATGACCGCAATGTAGGCCTGTGACTTGAACAAATTGAAATTCTTTTCTGCTACATCCCCTCGTAAACAGTCCCAGATGCGAACACGACAAGGCAGACACACAAGGCGCTGCCGCATCCTGGCTGGCCGTGCATCCTCCGTGAAAACATCAATGTGACACACTTTCTTTTCCTCCATAACTTTGAACCCAAGGTGCAGGCCAGAGCAGGAGATGCCTTTTTAAGTGAGAATGACAGGCATCACAGCGGAAGTCTCTTTCTTCAAACCAGGGGTCAGCAGGAATCAAGCCCCTCCTACTAAACAATAAACCCCTCGTGAAATGGTTTATAAAGCCCGAGGAGAGCTGTCGTGAGGTGCTGGAGCTCTGTAGCTACGATACCTAAAAAGTAAGTGTGAGCTTTTTCACGCTCTATTAGGAATACAACTCAACTGGGCCGAGCTATGTTTTTGCTGCATGCAGTCATTCATGTTTTATGAAGGGTGTAATATTGATTTTGAATCCAGCACAGACAACATTGGAGTGGAAAAAGAAATCAGTCTCCTTGGATGTGTTGACTTTTATTCATAAGCTGTACTTTAACATAAGTCCCACGGCTGAGGATTTCTATAATAGCAATCTATACTACGATAATATAATCCTAAAACATAAAAGATGCACTTAGAGGTATCACTACAGGAAGAATGCCTTTTTTTTCCTTTAAAACATCTTTTTTTATTTCTGTAAAACAGGAATTTTCTGTTCTCATTAAGTATTTATTGTCTTCAGTGTGTGTGTGTGTGTGTGTGTGTGTGTGTGTGTGTGTCTGGGTTAGTAGAGCTGACAGCAGAGCACCTCTAAAGATTAACTTACACACATTCTGAGCTATTAAATCTTGAATTTAGAAGACTTTAATTCATAATGGGTTTACAAAAGAGTATTTCCCCGTTATAATTTGAAGTGGAAAATTACATTCAGAGAACAACAATAAAAGTGCCTGGCTTGTTTAATAATGCATATTCAATTTTTCGTGATATTTCAGAAATATTTGACACATTTCCTATGAAAACCTGAAGGTCTGTGCAGCTTGAAAAACCCGGGGACAAACAGTAACACACAATTTAACCCGTGTGAAAACACAAACTTTATATTTGATACCATGACAACGGCTCATTTCTATCAAAAGTAAGTCTTCGAAGAATATCAAGGTCAAAAACATTAAAAGTGGCTCTAAGTCTTAGCATGTAGGATATGTTGAATAGGCTTTCTACATCTATTTGACATATTAAACCTATAAAAATTTGATAGAAAACTTACATTTTAAGCACTAGCATTTCCAATAGCTGTTATGACTCACTGAATGGCTTTCACATTATGTGGGTCAAACATCTGAATTAACATTGAACATCTATACCATACTGGCGCTAGAAAAGCAGCTTTAGTTGGATTTTTCTCTTTCACTCCCACTTTTTCTAACCATTAATATACCTTTATTACAGCTGAATGTTTAAAACTATTTAATCTCAAGTAATTGTCAATATTTTTGTTTTTAATCATGTTGCCATTTATAGGAGTTCCACTCCCCCACAGACAGAAGTTCCAGCAGCTTCCAGCTGGTTGCTAACACAGCGCTAACATAAGAGCAAAGCCATGCATGGCTTACACGTACACACTAGGTGTGTTTGTCCATTGCAAAGATATCACTGCCGGGTATGGGGACTTATATTAAATACGTTCTGCATGAGAGGAGAGAGATCACATATAATTTTTTTTCATTTGCGTGGGAGTGCATTACTGTAGGCATGTAAATATTTAAACATCGGAAGGTGAGTGGCTATTGATTATGAAATGTTTTTTTTTAATTAAAACTCCATTACATTCTACATTTAACCTTTTTCATGCAGAATATGATTACTTGGGAACTCATATGTATTTTTTTTCTTTCTTAACAATCGAACACAGAGATTAACAGACAAGCTGAATGGATGACTAAATAAGATAAATTAATCAATTATTCAATTAATTTTACTTAACTAAATAAATAAACACGTGAATTTAGCTTAATGTGTTTAAGCATTTTTGTGTTTAAAACCACAAAATGTAAATGAGGAAGTAATCATAAAAGAGAAATGTGTCCTCATTATACATAAAAACTGAAATTTGACATTATTCTTGTATTTAATCAGTTTAATGCAAACAGAAACGAATCTACACTGGTTTCGTTGTCTCTGTCCTCTTTTAAAAGACATATTTCAACAGTAGCTACTGACATTTGCAGAAATGCAAATGCATCACTACACAAAGCAGCTCGTCTCGCTGTCTGTGGTACCACATGGGTCACTGAGGGCTGCACATGATCGAGATGACCACTCATGACCACTCCGAGTTCATCTTTCTAAAAGGGCGTATCGTTCCCTCGTAGGTTAACATCTGCAGATGCTGCGCTTCTGTGAACGTGATCGGGCTTTGGTACTTGTCTGGGTCGAACACTGTAGAACAGAGCAAATTAGAATGAAATATTGAGTTCATTTATGAATAAGTGGGGCTGAACGGCCCCTTGTCGCAGCTTCCGCATGCATATTGAGTTGATAGAAGCCTTTGGATGGGTCATTTCTCTTAGCTGCTTCATTAAATAGTGAAAGTCAAAAGTGCAATGTCTCCTGACAAGGAAAAAGAAAAAGAGCAAGATTTGTCAAGGTAGAACAGAGGGAAGTTTTTTTTTCTTTCGTTTTTCCTCTGATGATGAAAAAGGCTCCAAAAATAGTTTTAAAAAAGAAGGGAAGTTTTTAATTATGAATGAAAGTATATACCAAAAGAACAGATGAGCTGAATAAAACCGACTTGGACCAGATGATTTGTTTTGTCTAACCTTTTAAATGGTGTGGTACCTGGAATAGAGCAGATTAAATGTTGGGTTTTCTCTTCTATAAAATTTAAAAAGACTTAAACTCACAATTGTTTAGCGAGTTAGTTTAAGCCTCAGTGGGATGTTGTACAAACTACAGCCAATCAGCAGGAGCTTCAGGAGGCATTTCCGAAAGAAACTCCACAGGAGGCGCCTCAGGGGTGCACTGTGGTGTGTGTGTGTGAGTGTGTGTGTGTGGGGTCACTCAGCTTAAGTGGTGCAGGGCAAGAGAAATCAAAGCTTAGAGGAGAACCAACTGAAGCCAGGCTCTGCATTCTCCTGCGGAATGAAGCCATGATCGGTGATATGGTTTCATTCTTGGCGTGTACGCCAACAAATATGAGTGGAGCAACACAGAGAGGCTATGTTTACAGGCTCTTCTCTGGTTTCAACTGATCTTTAAGTGACTTTGAGTGTGTTTAGGACAAAGGAAATGCCAGATATAGAAAAAAAAAGACGTTTGAATTCTGATGGCATTTTGAAAAGGTACAAGACTTAACTCACCTCCCCCCAGAGACAAGTCCACTATGATGAATGCTGCCATTAAGAAAATGACTTGTCTCAAATGTCAGACTATAGCAAATGTTTTCGGAATAAAAAATGATAGCACGAAAATGCAAGACGTTTTCCTTTTTACCCTCTATTTAATGATCTTTGCCAGGAAAATGTAATCAACCCTAATTATTTGAACTGCCTGCCACTCTTAGAAACCATCGATTTCTTTAAATTATTAGAGCTTTACAGTGCATGTGTTATAATGATGATGGCTCATTCTACGATGATGATGAATGACACGCAACGTCAGGAGTGTTTTCCAGAGCAGCAACTTTTGAGAAGTAATTTATGAGATTCACACCAAAACGGTTGATAAAATGCAGGGCTCCTTCCAAACTGCGAATGAACATTACGAGCAGGAGCTGCATAATACCAGCAGAAAAAAAACACATAAAAAATTAGAAAACTCTCCAACCTAAATGAAAGAATACAGCTACATATAGTGCTGATCCATAAGTATTGCCTCCATTTGACGCAGTAGAGATTTGCCCGTCTCTTTAAACAAAGAACCTCAATCCTCCATCTCAGGTTTCCAGCATGATCAAATTTGCACTTCAAACCATTGTGCCCATTTAATCAGCCATTATGTATGCCCAGTCAACCACTGCCGAATTTCTAAGCAAAATCTCAGACCGAGGCACATAAAGCTATCTTTGATTAT
This sequence comes from Pseudomugil tenellus, assembly GCA_037177515.1. NCBI lineage: Eukaryota > Metazoa > Chordata > Actinopteri > Atheriniformes > Pseudomugilidae > Pseudomugil > Pseudomugil tenellus. The sequence continues at coordinate 10,450,317 of JBAMHX010000008.1, read as the reverse complement.
ACGATAGCCCATGGGGAAACTTTATCAAACTGCTCTGCTTCCTGTGGAGAAGGACCAGGTGACTAGCAACTACTCAATCTAAAGGCCGCATTCTTCTCTGAATGCAGCAAAAAATCACGCCTTTGATCCAAACAAAGACAGCTGCAAATGCCCCACCAAGCAGCCCCGCCAATCGTGTTTCCACCTTCTTCCACCAATCAGGGCCTTGTTTCCAGCACCAACCATAATCCAGCCTACTGCTGCTTTTAATACATAGTGATTTTTCACCCCCCCACCCTGACAAGGCAATGGGAGCATGAGCTGCAAACAAATAAGCAGTTTTAAGATAAAGCATTCGAAAGGGTGCCCCACTCACCTGCCTCGGTGTCCGATTTATTGTCCATTTCCGTGTCAGTGAGTGTGAGCGCTGAGTTAGAGCGGCTGGAGAGGCATGAATTCTGACCAGATTTTGCCCCCGTTCCCCAAAGAGTCATGGTACGTTCCGGTGATACAGGTTCATGGTTTTCCGTGGCGACCGGTCCTCTGGAATAGCTGCTAAGTGGGTGGGACAAGCCAGTCTCAGGGCAGAGAGCCAAGCCTCTGCGAGCTGGTGGCTCACAAATCCCGAGTTGCCTCAATGAAAATGTCTGCCCTGTGAATGACAGCAAGTAGTAAAGTTAACAAACCGAGCAACAACGTGGTTAATAGCCAAAGGCACAGATGCAGGAAGAAAAAGCCAAAGAGCAAAGACGTAAGGTAGAGGACCTCTATGAAATCCAATCCTTGACAACATCTTGCCAAGCTACTTAACACTTATCAGTATGGCCACAAGCATTTCTTTTACCTCAATTTGCAAAATATACCAGTCTATTGAGTATTTTGAGAATATTTTCCAAAAAGTATCATATTAATAATAAGCAATACCCTTTTTCTATTTGTACTATTTTTACATAATGTTTTTCATAAAATCCTATTACATACATGGATAAATTCATAAATGGATGATTTCTCTTAAAATATATATATATATAAATGTGTGTACAGGTATGTCCAGGTGTGTAAACGTGTGTACAGGTGTGTACAGGTATGTCCAGGTGTGTACAGGTATGTC
>JBAMHX010000008.1:10430756-10448900 GCA_037177515.1 Pseudomugil tenellus | reverse complement strand
TGTGAGAGCATACATATTATCTTGGTTGAATTTATCTTGTTAAAAGCAATAAATGGCTGCCATGCCCATTTGATCTCCAACTATTTTTACTATTTTAAAACCTTGAATTTTAAAGCAGTGTGAGTTTAAAAACGGTTACATGTAATTTAGGTTCTCTAATAAATAAACACATTTTGTTGGCAAAAATACAATTAAAGTCAAGTAGTTTATCATTTATTTTAACTATATGCAAAAAAACAAAAATGGTTTTCATTTATTTATTTTGCTTTGCGTTAATAATTGCTGTAAAATAAATGTAGTTTTCCAAACACTGTCTTTCTCTTTCTATCTTTTTCACACACATACATATACACAGACACACACACACACACATACACGCATCCTACATTATGCAAATACTGAATCTTATGGAGAACACACTCACTGCCCACCACAGACATTAAATATGACATTTAATGTGATGATGTAAGAAGCGATCGTTAACACTGAATGTCTGTGTTTTAAAAAAGGAAATGGAGAAAACTAGCGTTCCTCCCACAACTTCATCATGATCCCATTAATTTCAAAATGGACACCAATTAGCACACAGACAAAATGTATGAGAGTAATGGATAGATTTTCTGATTGCAATTGTATGAGCCTGGGGAGCGCCATAAAGTACAATAAACTGCTCAAACTTTTTAATTACAGAAATTAGAGCAGTTTCTAACAGCCAATTAAAGGAGATGGTTACTTATTGAGCATTTATTCTTATTTTAACTTTGTCCAGCATGGTGTGAACGTTTTATTGGACCAGAGAAGCCCAATGCATCAAACCCAAAATGACTTTTCTGGGAAAGTTTAGAAAAAATATAACTTAATTATGCCTTTTGTGTCATGCTTTAATTGTGTTTACCACTGTTTTGCATACTGTTTTGCATTGTGTTTTTTTCTGTCAAGTTTGCACAGAAAAGTGGAGAATAAAATTGTGAGATGGTACTGTGTAGTAAACAAAGAACAAATTCCTCACACTCATGTTCATTTCCTAATGAAGTCTCACACTGGTAAACAACAGGAAACAACCAATCATATGAGAAACTGGTCATTTTTAGAGATAAACGCAGAACACCTCAGTTTTTATTATTACTTTCCTCTTCCTATTGAAGAAAATGATCCTCTGACATAGTTTCTATGGTAGCTAACATCGACATAGTTAAATTAAAAGCCAGGGCCTTTAAGCCAAACACAGCCTTTCTCCAAAATAACATTGCAACCTCATATTTTGGAGACTCGTCTAACAAATCTTGCAAACTTGCACAGGAATTAAATGGTCCCACCCACCTGGCCTGGTGTACTCCAGTGTCTCCTTGTGGACCAGCTCCTTGGTTCGGCCTCCAAACAGCATGCGTGAAGGGTCATGGTCAAAGGCCTGCAGGGTTTCACTAGAACTGTAGGATTTTTGAGTGGGCACACGGCAAGCTCCCTCGTCCCGGTCAGTGGAGGAGGCAGTGTAACGGCGCTCTCTATCCTTGTCTCTTTCGCAGTCTCTTTCCCGGTCTCTCTGACTCTTGGACAGCGAGCAGAAAGGCCGCTGCTCCCTCACCCTTTCCATGCTGCCTGCATGCTGGGTATCCAACTCCCTCCCCTTCACCAACAACTCTCCTAAGAGCTCCGCCACTGGATTAATTCACTCCTTTCCAACCCTTCACCCTCCTCTTCCTCCTGTGGCTGTGATTCTCGTCCTGTGACTGATTTCTTCCCAAATCCCTCCTCCCCACTTCTGAACCTCTGTCGGCCACTTCTTCAGTCCGCTCAGCCGTCCACTGGCTACACCTGGAAGAGAGAGATGAGGGAAGGAAGCAAAGAGCTCAGATAACACTAATCCCTCAGCTTCATCTTCAGAAGCACACACTTATCCCCTCTCATTGCCCCACCCAACACTGTCCCTCCCAACCTCTGAAACTTCACCCATGAACTCTTACATACTTGACTTCTCCTCTTGAAAGATCTCTTCTTCGTTCTTCCTGTTTAAGTCTGAATATTTTTTTAAACTTCACTTTTTTTAGTCTCTTTTTTTAGTTTTTATTTAAAGACTTTTTTTTAATCATAAACTTTTAAAGTGATGGTGGACCCATATGGTATAGCAAATAAACATAGTCTTTGTCCAGTTTTCATTGGCTAAAATATTAGCTAAAAATTATTAGCTAAAAATGTGTCAGTTCAATAGCCTATAAGTAATGACAATTAAGCAAAAGATTACATGTAAGTGATAATTTGTCGAAATTATAAAATATATTATATTACAAAATATTAGTTTCAAATATCTGTCTGATATGTCTGCTTCAGCACCACTAAAATGGAGGTAAAGGAAGGTTCTTTTCGGCACCTTAAGGCAATGAAAAGTCATAGCAGAAAAGAGTTTTCATGGAAAACTGCCGTTGCTACCTGGTATAATCCCCAGGCCTGGTGAGCCGTGGGTTTTTACAAAACTATTTCTGCATTTCCGATGGAAATTATTCATCGTGAGCTCAAACTAAAAAGTGAAGAGAACTGTATATTTTTTCCTAGATTTAAAATTCAACCTATACGAGCAGAAATGAGAAGTCTGAGCTTCTTTTTCCTTTGTGGAATCCTTGTGCAAGTGTTTTTAATAAGCCAGTGACATCTCAGAGAACAGAAGAAGGGTCATTTCTTTTTAAATGTATGGCTAAGCTGCTGAATATATAGTCTTGCAGATGCAGACTGCTCTGTCTTAAGTATGCTTTCTTCTAAGATATATGCCAGCACTTAACAAGAAACCAAAGTGAACACGATGTTTATGCGCTCAGAGTTTTGAAACTCAGAAAACATGAAGCCAATTCTTTCTCCAGACCCTTTTCTGCCCTCATGTCACTGCACCTGTCTTGCAGCAGAATTACCCTCATGAGCCCTGCAGAAAGACAAATTCCATGTTTGATGGATTTTCAGTGGCTGTATTAGATTTTCATTTTAAAAGTTTATCTTAATTTGACCGAAGAAACATTCATTAAGATTTTTTTTCATTGCACAAGCACTATTCCCTAATTAAACATTATTCTGGTATGTGCACACAAATACCAGATAGATCAGGGTTGAAACCCTTATGTTGCTAAATAAATTAAAAGATGAGTGTCTGTCACTCCATGCTGATATGAAAGATTAGAAAAAGAATGTGACCCCCCCCCCCCCAACCTTCCCTTCACTCCCAATCCCCAAACAAAAACCTAGAGTGAGAAGTGAATGGGAGCCGCGGTGTGTCAGAAGTATTTATTACCAGCCATTTTCCACTGCCTCCTGACACAGGCGCACACACACTCACACGTACCACATACCACAATTTCATTTCTCTCTTGGCTGAGCTGTAAGACTGGAGTATCAGACTCCTTCTTTTTCCCAAATGAGATCTACTTCGCTTCACATCAAGCATCAAAACTTTCCAATGAAGCCAATCGCACTGCGAGATAGCCCCAGCCCCAGAGACATTCCAAAAACTGAAGCAGTAGCAGGTAGCGGTACCGGATTCGGGGATAATGAAAATTGTAAACTGTTCTAGGCCTATTAAACTTACACCCCCCGCCCCCCCCACCCCCATCTCTCAAAGTTGCTTGATATGATTCTGTTTCCCTGAAGAGCTGAGATGCAATCAGTGACACACTCTTACAACCCGTACACTCAACTCTCAACACTACACCCCACACACTTATTTTCCGATGCCGAAAGTCATCTCAATCATGTCTCATCACTTTTGGAAAAAGAGAAAAAAAACGTACACGCCTGTCCAGATTGGCAGATTAATGCATAGGATGAGTGCAAGCAGACACGCCCAAAAGGATCCCTGATTACGATCCTCCGCTTCTTTATGGACTTGTAAAGAGATTCATAGTCTAAAAAAAAAGCTAAAGCTACAAGTCCTGCACACTAAGCTGCAGCCCGTACTATAGGAGGATTTAGATTTGTGTCCTAATCAGCTATAAGCCTTTGAGTGACCAAGCATGTCCCTACATAAACATTCCCGTTTTACTCTGAGGATGCCATCTTTTCTTAATTCGTCTAAGCATCCGGAATGTATATCGGCACCACACTGCACACAGGAAAAAAACATCCATGGTGGTTTAAGTTATGCAGAAAAGGTTGCAGAGGCTCTGAAGGAAAATCTATTCTGTTTCTGCAGACTTTAAGTTCTAATGGTTTCAACTGCAGTAATACATGAAATAGACAACAATCAGCAGAAAAAGAATAAAGCCTTAATGATGCTAAACCTTTCTGGGACACTGCTTTGGACATATAAAAAGCACAGAAAATAAAAGTTGTGTCTGCTTAAATTTTGAAGGGAAATAGTTGGATTTAATCATGAGAACTCATGGCCCCCTTTTTTCCACTCATGTGATATCGCTTGCTTCTACATTTCCTTTTACCTTTGATCATGCAGTTGAATCAGGACAGTCGGTCACCCGTGACCGCTCAGTGGAGCAGTCGACACTGCAAAATTAGTGTCACACAGCGGTCCTCTCGCTGGCCAGTGAGGCATGAAAAAAAGACAATTCGTGATCTATGCAACGTGGCTTCGCACACATCGCAGAGACTCCCATGCTCGTTGAGCACCGTCCCCCTGACACCTACCGCTGTCCTACACCTCTGCACTTCTCTGAAGCATAAACCATAAACCATCTGTATGATATGGTGGGAAGAGATTTGTCCAAGTCATTTGGCTCTTCGAGGCAGTTGGAATGGTTTCAAAGGTCTGAGATTTCCTTGTTTCATGTCTGACACACATTATGTTATACATCTAAAATGGCCAAGGGTATTTAATAAATCCAACTTGGGATTTGGAAAGGGTGACCAAAGGAGAGAAAGCAACTTTTAAGCATGTTTTACAGTCATGCTTAAAAGTGGTTTATAAAGAAAAAGGAGGGAGGAGGGCAAATAACAGTTTATTATTCATCGAAACTGCAAATGCAATTTTTTTTATTGTTTAAGCAAGGGTGTTTAAAATAGAGAGCAATTTTGTAAGCTGCACTTCACTGATTAGTCAGCTCATTAGTGCTAAAATCATTAATTGACCAATTAGTGAACTGACTGAAAATTAAGGTGTAACATTTCAGTTTCCTCAGGGAAAAATCCCATTTATTTTCTGCTAGTAGCATCTTCTGTCTGAGCACTTACTGCTTTTATCAGTTTTATTCCATCCGTTAGTCCTCGATCAAACAACAGAAGCAATTTAAAGAAATCCTTGTGGGGATGCTTCTGATTACAGAAGCAATAATCAGGTGAAAGGATACATCTTATGGTAGGATGGGGTTTGAAAAATCGTATCTTATCTGCCCGATGGGAGTGTGTCATGTGGTTAGATCAGCTTTGATTGACAGCGACTAAACTGACCCATAAACTGTCAGAGCTAAATGCTGCTGAATTCTAATTCGTGCATGTAAGGGTGTCCTTTTTTTGTCAGCTGAGTCTTGCCCACCTCAAAACAGTCACAAAAATGCAAAAAAGCTGGGGGATTTTATGTTTTTATTTTATTTTTGTGATATTCAAAAGCATTTGCTTGTTACTGTTGCTGCTTTAACAGCAGTTTGGAGTTTTGCGCCTGACCCTTTCTGTGCTAAATTGATTTTAATGAACAACTGTATCTGCTTGTAACGGTAGCACACAAAGCCTTTCACAAAACAAGGAGTAGCCGCTGCTGACCAGACTGCTGAAATTGCAACTATTCACTAAGCCTTTGCTCAGTAATTGTATTTCCACGGGGCTGCTGTTGGTATCAGCTCAGATCTCCCTGTTGGTGACCTCTGTAAATAATGGTAATAAAGAGCGTACTTGTCTACACCAGTATGTCCCTTAAAGACAATTCACCTGCCACCAAGTGGCCTGGCTGCTGCCTACCCCACCACACACACACTGCCCCCAACCACACACACATACACATGTTGTTGACTATTTGCTGGAGCACAGATCAGACGGCTCTAAGCTACGGGGAGTGGTGAGAGTGGTTGATGGACCTTGTGGAGATCAGGGCTAGTTCGCTTTAACACAGCCAGCACCTCCAACAATAGCCGCCTCTGACAGCTTTGCATAATTCATCTTGTCGAGTCCTTCTCCCCTTCCTCCTTGACGCTCCTCTCTCCCTCTCCTCTTTCAGTTTCTCCTCAGTTCCTTTTTCCTTTTTTTCTTCTTTTTTTTGCCTCTTGGCGCTTGGAGAAGGGGGAGAGGGAGAACCAAGGCAGTGTTCCATCAGATGCTGCCTGTTTCCCCCTGACACCAGTGATTCTGGAGACAGAGAAGTGTTTGTCTGCGAAATGATGCCCAGACTCTGTGAATCTTGGATGCCGTCTGAACCACACTGTTTTTGTTCTATGCTGAGGCACAATACCTAGACCCCTAACTGCAGCATGAAGTGTACAACTATTACCTCAAAATGTAGGATTCATAATAATTAAGAATACATTTCTTTTATTTTCTTAACTTTTTTGGTGTAAATTGGAGGATATCTGTTTTTCCCCCTTTCTTTTTTTAAACAATAACAAAATAACAGATTTACAACTTTTGACCAGATGAACCTCTCAGTCAAAGAGACAAAAATAAATTGAGAAATTGCAGGTAAAAGGGCAAACGAAAACGTGAAAAACATCTAACTTTAATTCCACTGGCTGCTACAACCTCTGTAAACTTGGAGAGGGGGTGTGCTTATTTCACTCAGTGAGACTTTTAGAAGAGATGATGAAATCCTGCTCCATGCTAGATCTCTTGGCTGGCTGTAAGATGCAGAATATTCACACTTGGAGTAAAATGATGCAAATCTCTGATCCAGCCACTGCAGATTATTTCATGCATTTGGAGCACATAGCTGGAGCACATTTTACAGTGACAATAAGAAACAAATCAACAAAGCTGAGTTGCAGTTAATGTGTTATTAATTAATTTATTTTTTTAATATGGTGTAACTGCTAAATCATAGCAGCCAATGTCAATTCCTAAACATTTTATGGGTTCTGTCTTTTAGCATGTATTTGTGAATTAAGTCATGAAAAATGGCACGTGAAAGTCCCATTATAACATAATAAGCAGCACAATAAGCTGGACAGGGATGTTTACAAATCCTCCAAATAACTCTTCATTGGTGATTTCTGCCAGTTATATATTCATTGAATCCTTAGTGGGAGAAAAATAAAGAAAGAAAGAAAATAATGCAAGCACAGCAATATTCATTTTTGTGAATGTAACGTTAAGGTGTGGACAATTGAAATATAAAAAAGCAGGGCTCTTTTTTAAATGTTCCGTCTGCAGTATCTGCCTCTATCTCAAATGCTATTAACACGCCATTCACTATATTCATACACACAGGCTACAGTGTTTATCTGTATCCAAGGCTACAGGTATTGAACCCTACTCTTATCAAAATAGGTGCTCCCTTACAGATTACACAGCCAATTACACCAGACAGTCCTAATTCAATGGGCCACAGTTTGATACCTTCATATCAGTATAACTGCAGTGCTACTTCACACAGGGGATATAAGGAAGCAATGCAGTACATGTACATTGACTTAATTGAGAATCTTGCAAGACGGCATCAACAAATTGTCATGTAACGCTTACTCACAATGAAATGACTCCATGCTGCATAAAACAAATTCAGCTGCAAAGACCTGTGGCAATTTACAGACAAATCCATGATCGACCCATTGTCACAGAAATAAATTAAATTGTAGTGATACCGCAGCTGCATTATAATGAAGGCAAAGAGCAATTGCAATGCCATAGAGGCTGACTACAAGAATAAACCAATTTATGTGCACAATATATCAGGTAAACAAAAGAAAAATGAATCCGAATCATCCTGAGAAGAAAAAAAATCATATTTTTTCAGACAATGCTGTTTTGATTTTTTTTTTTAATTACAAACTCAAAAATCAACTATCAGCCAATCTCCAGTTTTATCTGGACATCTGTAGAACTACAGCAGCCCATCAGCAGAGTTCTCATAGGGGCTAAAAATCATTACTCCGGCTACATTCGAAATGCTGGGAGCATACACACCTGGCTAGCAGATAAAAATTCAAATATGGCGAGGCGTTCTAAAGTGCTGACGCTGGGTGTCATTCAAATGCATCTCACATGATTGTACCACAAACTAACCCTTCCTCTATTAGAATATGCAGCGGTAGAAGGAATATACACAGCAATCACATAAAAAGTCACAGACAACAGAGTTTGTTTTTTTTTTTTTTTTTTTTGAGGGGGGGCATCTCCAGTGGCGACTGCAGCAATGGGAATGCAACACGGCAGCACCGCTGCGACACGCCGGAAAAATATCTAATCTGACCAAAATGCAGACGCTGACATACTGCTGCAGCTAGACATCTACATAACTGTTACAAAAGATTCATTCTGCTCTCTTCATGGGTAGGAAATCATAAGAAGTACACATGACACACACACAAACACACAAGGTAGACATATTGCGTGCGTTTCCTTTTAATTCCTTATTGTGCTCCAAACAATGCATATGAAAAATGAAAAACAAAAATACCGGGTGTTTTTATTCTTAAATTGGCAGCATTTTAAAGAGTATGTAGGTCAGGATGACACGCTATCAGAATACTGAAACACTACAGGGCTTATAAAAGAAACATCAATCTCAAAATTCACCACATTGCTCTGGTTTTCTTTATTTCCAGGGGTGAAGCTCAGAGAGACTGGCCTGTTGCGATTGGACGAAGACCGGTTCGTAAATACACATCCCGCGCACCTGGAATTCAAAGATTGCTGACCTGTATACCATTACTCTGACTGCGAGGCACTGGTTTTACGCCCTTCAGTGGTCTAATATTCAGTATTTTTTCTTCCTCTTCAACCATCCGACAATAACTCGACAGAGAATGTCTGACTGGATGGCTTCACACAGGAGCCAACGCCTCTGCCTCGTCCTCATCATCGCTCTTCCTCACCCATAAGACCTGAGGGTCTCGGCGTCACAGAGGTCACGTCAACTGAATTATTGAGGCCATCAAGCGGCTTCATTGACAAGCATATCTGACGCCTAACTTCCCACTGGGCTGTCCGGGGGCCACAAAAGACCAGGCCTGAGGCCCTTGGCAGGTGGAGGCTATTCTGAGAGTCGTCCTTCAGGCCTAAAACTGCTTAGTACAAAAATTTGCCAAACAGCATTGGACGTGTTTCTGTTTCTACAACAGAGAAATAAAATAACTAGAATTAGGAAACAGGAGTTTGAACATTTCAACCTGAGCTGGACAAACCAGCTGCGATGAACTATGACATCCTTTGAATATGTAACAGTTCTGGCTGTTATATTTAATTCCTCTGATTACAATGCTTGATTTTCACAAAAACCGAACCTACACACAGCCCGCAGGCTATTTTCCCAACCAGGAAGCAGAATTCATTTCTATTTTATTCTCCCTATGACACACTAAGCACATTTCTGTTTGGCTCTTCTCACCAGGCTCAGTCTGGAACATGCAGGGAGAGCCGTACTGTTACAAAGTCAAGCCCGCTCCCCAATCATGCTACTTGGTCTTGACCCAGAAAGTCCACTGGAGCATGCTGAGTTATAAATGTTAATCTGTAGGTTACACCAGTGTGAAGTGGTGCTGCTCCCAGAGCTGGACCAGCAGGAGAGCATCCTGTGGCTAATCGCAGGTGACTTTCATCTCAGTCAGCTTTGGTCAGAGAACTCAAATCAAAACAAAGCGCTGTCATGCTTAAATATCTGCTCTGCTTTATTTAAAGTAATCCAAGTAAAGAAAAAAAATGGCCCCCACTTCATCATAGATAATTACCAGTTTGGTTGTTTTGTCTGTGAACACCTACGCACAACATCACCACCAGCACATTTGCACATTTGCGCGCAATGAAATGCAGAATCAGTTTACGTTATGCATAACACATTAGGTCATGCAGTCAATCCAAAGCAGCGTCAGACGGGTAACAACAGCCATTTCCTGGAGAACACTCGTGTCTCTTTTCCAATTAGAGACTAACATCTGTGTATTACATTGTCCTTCACAGACTGTCAGGACAGAAAATTCATCTTTATGTTAATATAAATGTCTATTTATATTCTTAGCTCTCCCCTGTTCTTATTATTCTTATTTAATGAAGTATTTATGAAGCAGGGAGGAAGCTAATCTGTTACACACGCACGAAAAATAACTTTTTCATAAAGAATATGCCATGGTTTTTGTGCTGTTTGTTCTTTGTGAGTTCAGCATACAATATAGTTAAGAACCACAGTAATGCATCAAGTGCTGTCAGTAAATATCCCTACTCTAAGCACATTTCAAGAACAAGCAATCTCTTCCTTTTCAAATTCTTGGGTGACTTTCAGCAATAATTTGAAAACTTGGAAACTTGCACAAATCCTCCCAGACCCCTCCTCTCCTTATCCAAACTTTGCTGCAGGAGAGAGATCACTGTTCTGAACACGTGTAATCCTCTGACTTGAGGTCATTAGTGCAAAACTGCAACCCTGTCCGTTAGTGGAGGTTTTCATCATTACAGGGCTCAGTTACTTTAAATTCCAGTGGACCTAAAGAATGCTCCGTGGCATGCTTTACTTCCATGTCCACTATTCATCATGATGTCGCGGTACTCTCACGGGAGGAAACTAAAAACGCACCGAGAGAGAAAGCAGCTGAAAGAGAATAGAGTCGACAATAGCGAAGCACGCTGTGTGTTAATAGTAACAGATTAGAGGGCAGCAATTATGTAAAGTAAATATGACATGGAACCGATCCGTCGAGCCCAGGGAACTGTTGGTAGTTTGTCAGGCTGCATTAACCTTCTCGTGTTTGCTCGGATGTGTTGGAACAGGCGACTCGGCCACGCTGTTTGGCATATCAAATGTTTTAATCGCTGGGGGTCATCTTCTGTGCCACCGTCGGCATCTACAAGTAATAAGGTGATATATTATAGACACAGGTGTGTGCATTGACGAGTCTTCAAGATCTCGGAGATCTTAGTGGAGTAATTTGTGCAGATGAACAGGAGTCATCTTGATTACCCTTTTACAATCTATAAAACTGTTTAAGGGCAGTATTCAAGCTGGTATTATCCCTAAAGGAGGCACTTCTCATCACACAGAATATTAAATTCTCCACAGGAATAATGAAAGGGGAAATTACTTAAGGATATGAACACGGAGCGCTGGTGTTGTGTACACAGTTCGTCTAATAATTCTGAATTAATTAGATGATTCCAAACTCCAAGCGTGGTTTAAAAAAATTGCAGAGAATTTCTTATTACAAATCAAAATTGTATTCACCTGCTTTCACTAGTGGGTTTGAAGGGCAAAATACTGAAACTGAGGCAGTAAATTATAACCTCAACAATAATAGTTACAGTTACAGTTTAAATGTAGATGTGTACCTGTCGACCACATTATGGCAAAATCTATTAATAGTCAAATATAGCATGTTTTCTTTGTGCAGCCATATGGGTGTGGACAGCCTAATAGTCCAAAAGAAAGAGCGTCCACACAACACGTGTTATTTATCAGGAAATTTTCTTACGTAAATTTATGGGCCTTGCAGAGAAAAGCAGTAATGGTCACTGCCTGTTGTGTTTTTTACAGTTTTTTTGTCTCGGACTGAACTTTTAGTTTTTGTCATACTGCACCTGCCAATTTAAATCTCCCCACACTACTTTTTTTTTCTTTTTTCACACTAATAGAGGCATGCGTTATGATTTGCAGGTGAATAAGAGGACAGCGAGCCTCTCAGTGGGCGTCATTCATCATAGTGGCCTGAAGTAGTCAAGATCTGCATTACTTTACTACTCTACTCCTGGTCAGACATGGAACATAAAACAGAAAATGGCCTCAACTGCAGCAGTTCCTCAGCCGCACTGGGGGACAAAAGCCATAAATCAATTTAGCTGAGCAGATATACTTGTCCTTCTGGGCTATCATGTGGTCTCAGATGTATGTGTTTGCAAGTTGCATTTAGCTTGATCTGTGCCACAGTGAAATCAGATCAACATTTCTCTTCTGTGCATGTCAAGCACTGAGACAAGTCACAAAATCACAATAAAGAGATGCGAAAAAGTAGAATTAACCCAGCTGATGTCTATTAAGGGTTGTGTTTAGATAAAGTTAAAAAAAATCCAGCTGTTTGGAATAACTTTTTTTCTTTATTCATAGAATAAAGGTTACAACTTATGAAGGATGGATGTCAGGCTTTAGATTTCCAAGCACAACCTTCCTCGAGGCTCCTTTTAAAAGTCAATATTAAGTTTCTTCACAACCCGTTAAGGCTGAAACCACAGACTTAGAGCTGTTTAGTTGAGCAAGAAACATCTCAATTATTAGTAGCCTGAGCAGGTTATCTTTGCAGGTGATTTACACCCGCCACATGTAGGGCTGTAAGGTTTTCTTATCCCATTTTATGTGCAGATAAGATCTCTTTTTTGTTAGCTAAGTAATCCTGTTGTAACAGGCTCCTGGTCAGGAGACAGAAAGGTGTGAAGCAGAGGACACCAGAGGGGAGTCTGCTATTACTTCTGTCATTGCTGAGAACAAACGTGTTTAATAATCCCACAAAGCAGCAGCAGCATTTTATATTTTGATAGTCTTTTTCTTGTTCAGCTTGTGCAAGATAGCAGTACTAAATTAAAAAAAGACAATATAACATGTATATTCTGAATGGAAGTGCATGACTTTTACGACACATCTCTTTGATTATTAAACTTTAGGTTGTAAAACTGTAAAACTATGTTGTAACCGTTTGGAAATTCCTTGTACTCATTAAAACGTCAGTTTTTCAAGGATGGAAAAAGTAAGATCCACGCGGTTTGGATCAAAGTATGTCTAATCCATATTTATCAAAGTAGAGATGGGAAAATGGGACTGGAAGCCCAGCAGGTTGCAGCTCCACATCTTGTCAAACCGGAATATAGCAGAAAAGCACACATCACAACTGAACAAAGATACAATTAGCTATTTATTTAAACTGCACAAATGGGATCAAGTCAGAATGTATTGTTTAACCACGACAGAAAAAGAAAAAGAAGAAAATATACTCTAAGGGCGCACTGACCTGCAAAAAAAAGCTTCTGCGCGTCTGTCCGAAGCAGTGGCACATAAACTTCCAGCGGTGCGCTTTAGTCCAAACTTGCATGCAGCACTGCGCAGAGTGCTCAGCGGTGCCTTTTGCGCGTGCAATTAGGCAGAGTGGATTATTATTCTCGGAGTCTCCCTTTCGCCTGCTCCACAGAAAACCTCTTTGTGTGCTCTGACGCCGAAACCGATTCTGCGCGTCTCCGGAGCGGCAGACTTTTGTGCTACATGGACAGGACGTCGTGCAGCTCCGCGCTGTTGTGGTGAGGCTGAAAGCTTCAGGTCCGTGAGAAACGTATCTTTCTGCTCAGAAATCTTCCCCAGAAGTCCTCCAGGCGAAATCAAGCGCAGCCAATAGTCCCAACAATGCAGCTGTCCCCCCCTCAGGAGGTAACGCAGTTCTATATTTCCTGTCGCCAAGCAGCTGTGCAGGATGTTTAAGAAGGGGAGGGGTAGGGAGAAAGGGAAGAAGGGAAAAAAAAGACCTCACTCGGTAAGGATGCGGATGCTCGCCACCCGCTCTGCTGCGCTTTTGTCCGAGATGCGATTGTCAGCTGGTGAACTGCGCGTCCTGTTCCCAGCCTCTTCTCTGCCTATCAGCACCGGTTTAGGCCGTAAATACAGATGGGAGGGGGGTCAACTATGACCTACGGTCGGTGAGCAGCTTGCAAAACGGTACCTGTAAATAAAACCTCACGAAGAGAGAAAACCTGACAAACATCCCGCGTTTATGCCATCCGGTGCATTGCTGTTGGGAATTAGAAAAAAAACAAATCATTAAGAAATAAAACAGGGGATTTAAATGAAGTCTGGGCCACAGCTTCATCTCAGGCCACCTGCCTGTTTCACCCCCCCTCCTAAACCTGCTCTCTCCTCTCTTTTGTTTAGAGAAGCTGTTCATTAGGCGTACCAACTGTATGGGCGCGCGCGCTGCTATTTAATTGGATAAGTCGCAAATCTTCCATTTCTCACCTATAGTCTGACAAAGGAGGGAAAGGCAGGCAGGATGTAAATAAATGTGTTATTTCTCAGCAGCAAAGACTGGCAGCTAAAGGTTACTCAAGCTGTTAATTAAACTGTTTGATAAACAGGAGTCCTCAGCCACTGTTCAAATTGAAATGTTGCTTTTGGAGTAGGGCTCTATTCACATTGTTTTGCTCCATCCGCCATCTGTAGTGACAGTGATCAGCTGGAGAAGGGATATGCAATAAATATACACAATTTGAGCTCTATCAAGCATATAGCCAGAAAGAGTGTTGCTCTCATCTAAAGATTTCACTGGAATTAGAGCTCGCTTTAATGGTTGATGATTAAAAAGACAGACTTAAAGTTCTTGTGCACTTTGTAAGTGTGGAAATTTCATCTTGATGAGCTCCAGTCTCATAGATAAGTACACTTGCCTCCCAGCCATGCTATGCCCCACGAAGACCACATTAACTTTGAATCGGCTTTTAGGAAAACATAGGAGACACTATCTGATAGGCTTCAAATGATAGCATTTAGAGGACATTACACAGAAAGCAGAGATTCATTAATTACAAAAGCCACAGTCCACTAATCCCTCTAGAAAGGCATTTTTGAGGGTAAGTCATTTGGGTTCTGAAGAACAGAGACGAGAGAAAGACTAACAATACCGATGGCAGATCACAGACCTTCAAACTATGGTCTGCAGGCTCCATGGCTCGACAGGGGGCCAGCTACTTCAGCTCTGACTGGGCATTTTCCCTTTAAATCCCCTTCCTGAATTTACCCCACGTCTGACCACATGCAGTGATGAAGTTATCAGTGAGGACAGCTTTTCTCCAAGCAAAATCAGCCCTACCCTTCGATGCTTCATTCTTCTATTAAACCCATGGCACATCAAAAACCTGCCTCCATCAAATGGCATTATCTGCATGAAAGCCAACTGGCCAACAATCTATCTCAAACTCTGCCGTCCAGTCTTCAGTCAAGGGCATGCAATAAAGGGAGGAATGACGGAACATGAAAAGGAGAGGAATTTTTGTACGAGTGCTGCTGAAGCAAGTAGTCCTCCATCTTTCGCCTATTTTTTTCAAGACAAACTGCTTTCTGCCTCATCTAAGTAAATGTCGGAAGACCTTTCAGAAAGACTGTAAAAGAGAGTGTAAGTTAGTAACTAAGCAACATATTCACTCATTTCACCCACATGAGAGTTCATTTAAGTTCCTCACACCAGAGGGTTAATGATAGATTAACTGCCATCCATGTTCTAGAGCCCCAAAAAATAGCTGCTCAATACAGAAATACTGCAACATGGGTTCAATTTTCATTCTCAATACAACCCCCTCATACACACACACACACACACACACACACTTTTGTCCTTCTTTGAGACCTTCAGCAGGGCTTTATTTTTCCCAGTCACACACAGTGCATGTCCGTGCAGTCAACTGTGCCCTCTATTGGAGGCCAGTCACTTCCAACAACCAAATTCAAAGGCTCCAACACTATTTCTTGTACATGATGAGAGGGCTGCACTAGAAGAATTTATAACTACAAACTGAATAAAATAAAGCTGTACAGACTTAAAAAAAAGTACTTTACACTGAATACATGACCCACACAGAGTACAGACTGATAGGTTCCTGATAGGATACAGTTTTATCAGCATAAACACGCACTTTTTGATTCCTGCATCCTGCAATGCAGCGCCTCTGCTAGACTCATAGATTAAAGTCAGCACAAGCCACTAAAATTAAATGTCAGAACATACTAGGAACACAGGACCCTATTATTTGCTGTATTTGCTTTCCAGGCTGCTTTCGTCTCTCTGGATGCATCCCTGAATACACAAAACATGAACCAGAAACTTCACTGCTGAAGCCCAAGAGCATAAGCGTACACTAAAGAATAGAATAGTGTATATCTTTTCAGCTCCGTATGTTTTACATATGTACAGAATCAGCAGAGAAAACAGATGGGCCACACCGTGGGGACAGAGAGACCTGTGGACATTACAAAAAAGCAACATTGACAAATTATGCATACGTTCTGTTACTCATCTTATGTATGCAGGAATTTTGTCCTCAAGGGGTCAGACAGCAAGTCTGGTATGTTCAAAACTGTGTCTCGTCTTGTCTGATGTCTGTTAAAAAGCAAAAGTAACAATGGTTGTGCTCTCTATATGTATGCAGGGCATTATATGCGCACCATAAAGAGCATTGCCTTTTGTTAGCCTAGCATTGTGTTCAGCAAGCTAAACGGACATGTATAAAGGGATTGGACAGAACTTCTCTTTTCATGTGGAAATGAATCCCTTCCAAAGGGACACAAAAAAAGCTTCACCCTTTGCTTTTACAGTGAGGATTTCAGGGTAGTACTTTTTTATCTGGGCAAAAACAGGGTGTGAAAAGGGGAAATATTTCATGCTTATATGCAAATGTTTGTCTGGCAATATTAACATTTTAAAAAATGCTAATGCTACAATAAAAAGGAAGTGTTGCATTTTGCTCTGATTTCATTCAGTGGACAGAAATCTTTCACAGTCACCTGCAGTTAAGAAGGACGGAGACGGATGCTTCGCTGCAAGGCTTGCAAATCTCAGAGGACATTTTGAAACAAGCTGTGGATGCTTTGTTCTTCTTCTGGGATTGCTCTCTGAACCTGCTTATCGATTGTAATAGGTCGCCTTAGCACCACCAAGTCAAAAGGCGGGACTAGAAAACCTAATCAGAAAGGAAAAGAAAATCAGGCCAATAAAAGATTATTTAAAAAACATAAAAAAAACTCAGTTTCAGTATTTGTGTCTTTCTTTATTGCTGAAATCTTGGACTCTAGAGGGAGAATAATATATTTAAAAAGGAAAATCTACAACTCTGTGCACTTTGACAGAAATGGATATACTTATTTTTATTTTACTTTACTGTTAAAAAGGGATTTACAGTAAAATGAAGCAGATGCTGAAATACCAGGTGGGCTCAGCGTCATTCCAAATTTTAAAGATGGATGGACAACCTCAAAGGCCAGCAACCTGTGGCAAATCACAGCTAGCAGAGGACGACCCCTGAACCGCATTCAGTTCATCTGAAAATCTTAACCAGAAAGCAAAGAGGGCACCTTTGAGATTTTCAAGACGTGTATTTTTCCCCCTTTTTTTCTTTTTTCTGGGTATATGACAGGCAGACAGTAGCAAAGTAGGCAGGGTGTGTTTAATTTAACTGTTTTCTGTGACTAACATAAAACACTACATCTGTGGAATTATGCTAAAAAAGAGAAGAGCACGATGAAATCGCACCAGTAAGTAGCTTTCAGCTTCATGATCACAATTTTGCAATTTTCATGGCCCCATCTGTACAGACATTTTGGAAATTAGTGAATAAAATCCAGTTCGACACGAAAATGGATTTTTCAGAAACATTTCATGATTATGATTAAATTGAAAAGATTTTTTTCACATGGGTAGAGCGTTGCTGTTGAGGTTAAGGTAACAGTACATTTTTTTCTCTTTTAATTACTGGAAAAAAAAAGATGTTTTTCTTTTTGAGAAAAAGGAGATAATACAAGCTAATATAGAATTTCTCATTGCTTTGTTCATAAGAATAAAAAGAAAACATTTCTTTTGTAACCCAGATAATTATGTGTGAATCTTTGAAAAGCTTATGGAAAAAGTAGAAGAACGAAGCAAAATGACAAAAAAAGAAAAGAGAAATAGATCAGCCTTAACCCTGAGGTGAGGAAAGTTATTTGTTTTGCAAGCTGGAATGCTGCCTGAAAATGCAGCAGCATTCACAAAATATAGCATAAAGACAGAAGTATTTATAGATCACACATCTCTTTATATCAGTTTGTAAAACACGGAGCATTTTTTTTTTTCTGCCAGATACAAGCACATTTTTCTATGTTTCCATACATTATGTTGGACATAAAAGTGTGAAGTCGCACTCATTCAAAGTCTTGAAGATGACTACTGGTGTGTTGCAAGAAAATGATAGAATATAGAGCATGATGATCTCTCGACCCAGCGAGTACATGCAGTAATAAATAAAATAAATTAAAAATTAAAAAATAAATTATATGCTTATGTGGACACTCACATACACACACACTTATAT
>JBAMHX010000008.1:10397041-10413623 GCA_037177515.1 Pseudomugil tenellus | reverse complement strand
GACTACATAGACTACAAAATGTTCTACACATTCAAGACTACATAAGTAGAGGAAGGATGAATGAATATTAGTGTTAATTATTTTAGTGAATGTATGCTATCCACAGTTTGTTGGTACTGTCAAACTTCTGAAAGTTGGACAGGATAAATAAATATAACCTCTCCAGACACACTGATCTTGTGTTGCTGGAAATACATAGCAAATCCTTGAAACATTGTGGATAACTTTATGTGCAAAATTCTATTTAAGAGGTAATGAGAAATGCATTACACAAGGAACAATCCAAATATCATTTCCATGTTGAAATAATACTGAGATTTAAGTTAAATTGGCAGAAAGGTTATGGTCATGTGTTCTATGGTCATAAGAGTCGACATTTAAAAACATAACCAACAAAACAATTGATAATATCTGTTATAGGTGCTGAATATTAGAAAGATAAAACATGCTTATTTAAATATGTACAAACAAAGCTCCTGTAATTAAAAGAATGACTTTCATATGATAAACTGATGTATTTTGAAGTGATGTAAGCTAATTTGACAATAATTTATTTTGCCAGAAGTGGTTATTTTAGCAGGAAAATGCCTGAACTTTAATTCCCACTATAAATTTATTGCACATCATGAAGCTAATCGTTTTATATTTCTCAAGAATTGAGAGAAATTGTAATAAAAAACTATATAAAATTATAATTCAACTTTTTGGTTTGGAGTTTGCATGATGCTTCACTGAAATAACAGCAAGAGGAGAGTAAAATGGAGCTTATCTGTGGTTAGCAAACTAAAACTTATCATCAAAGTGAGCCAACACATCATGCCTTTCTCTCAATTACGGCATTCAAACTGAGCAGCAGAAGGGTCAAATGCCTTGTTCAGATATCTTCTCTGCAGACATCTGTATCAATGGGAGCTTGAAAACACAAACGCTAACATTGGCTGGTGCTGGGATGCCCGCTTAGTAACTTATATCATTGTTATGTTGCTCTGACAGTGATTTGACACAGAAAAAGAGAGGCTCTTTCATAGCCAACGGACCTCTAGAAAGAGACTGTCTGGTTACTCCTCATCAAAATGAATCGTGACAGACTGAATCCCACTAATCCAACTTCACAAGAGTTGAGAGGAGTTTTACAGCCTTGTGCAGGTCACTGCGTCCTCACCCGGGAAATAAAGCGCAGAATTAATGTGTTGTGATTAGGATGTAAAAGACCCAATGGATGTAACACTTTCACCATTTCCCTCCATTATTACTGAAGCTTTCATGCCAAGTTACCTCTCTTATGTCAATTTTGTTCGTTTTAAAATTTAGTAAATAAAATAATTATTCACAGACATACAACATGAATCTCTTATTTCTGTATAAACATAAAATATTAGTTCTTTTATCAAATATCTACAGAAGGATGTACCGGTGTTAAAAAAGTGTTAATTATTCATTAATAAAAAAAAAGAATTAAAAATTAATTGGACATGATGAAACATACCTGTTAGATTTCATCTTTTAGTATATCCATAATACGTAATAATTAAAATATTTGTCGGTCATGTATGAGAATCACGACTGCAAAGCTTAATATATAAAATATAAGGTTGTATCATTTCAGCTCTGTTTGTGCCTATTTTGTTTTCCTGGCTGCAGTAATTTGAAAAAAAAAAAGACAAACAAATAAAGTTAAAATAATCAGATAACTAGATTAGGCAATCAGCTGCATCCCTAAAGAATCAAGATGTTCATTTATTCATTACATTGTCTCAGCTATCAATTAAACACAATAATTCCATGTTTTCCACAGATGACAGGTTGCACAGAGGTTATTAAACACTTTTAATGAGTGAAAGTAGAGAAAATTAAGGAAACATTGTGTGAGAACCAAGAGCAGCGAAATCAATAAGAAGCTTGTTTTAAAAAATAAAAAAACAATGAAAAAAAAGTAAACCAGCATGTTTAAATTTGAACGGATAAAAATTGCCTTTCCTTTTAAGCTGCAGCATAAATACAGATTCTCTACCAAAAGCATTCAAATTCTGAGGCACACCTAATGCACACAGCTCGTATTCACTCTTTCAAAGCAATAATCAAGTTAGCACATAGATAATCATGTTACGGTGTGTGCTTTTTTCCCCCATAAATTTACATGCAAGGCTGTTGTTGCAAAGGTATAGTTTGTGCAGAATACAGAATTCTTGTTTTTTACTGAACTGTAAAGACAAAAAAGAAAGAAAGAAAACACGAGAACTGTTTTAATCCAGCTGCTATTGTACTCCTCCTATGCACAGACATTGATTACGATTATATAGTGATTATGCATTTTGCATGCCAGCCACGCAGAAGAAGAGTGGAGGGGAGCATTAAGGGGCTTGGCGACTGTGAGACCCCCTGCTGAGATGAGAGGGAAGGTAATAGCCAAGGAGAGGGGAGTGTGGAGAAAGCTAACCAATCAGCTGTGTGCTCAGAAAGGGACCAATCATGACTGCTGTTCTGGCTCTGTTGCTCCCTCTTTCAGTATAATTCTCCCTTTTTTCTTACATCCCTGTCTTATTTACTTATCTCTTTGTAAAAGCGCTTTCTTGGTGCCTCTTACCCTTTCTTTTTTAATGCTATCTCCTGCATACATTGTGTGTTTGGGCCTCGCAAACCTCTTTAGTCTTGTTCCAACCGGTGTAATGTGGTGCAAACCTTCACAATGCCTGCCCTCAACCGCACCTCCTCGCGTGAACACTTTCTTCCTCGTGGTTTTGGATTCAACGGCCACCCTGCTTTACGCAGTCCACTCCCCTTCATCAGATTATTATTCTGTCTGCAGTCACTAAGGAGATACACTCACCATCCATCACAATGTACAAATTCTCAGTGCACAGATTCGGTTGGGTCCTAATTAAAAAGCCTTTCCACTCGTTTTCTTGAGAGATAATTAGACTTTCATCTCACCAGGATGCCACATCCATAGATCCATTCTCTTTTTCCAAGAAGCCTATAGGAGAGAAAAAAATAAATTTGAGGGTGTTTAACTGCTCTCCTTCAGGGCAATCAATAATTAAAGATATAGTTTCTTACAAAACGGCTGGTCTTGAGTGGAAAAGAGGGAAAAGACTAATATCAGTTCTTAAAGAAAATGAGCATAACTGGTTGGAAACCTTTCTTTTTAAATAAATAATCAAGGTTATTCACTGTATCAGAATTCACATAGCATAGGTCTCTGAGTAAACAAACCGATGCAATAGCCCACTTAAGGCTATGCTCCACGTGTTTTGATACAGCTCTGATGTGAGCTTGGGAGGCCGTGGAGCTGTGGGCCTGATATGAGACAGCTGGAAGGGTTGAATTATTGAAGAGCGCGGACAAGCTCTGAAACACAGGCCATGTCCTCCCAGCTGCTCCGTGTGCTGAAGCTGACACTTCAGCAGTCGTCAGACGTGTGCAGTTAACAGGGTCCATCTGTTATTGAGGCGTAATGAACACAGACGTAGCTATGGAGAAATGAATCACTGCCACTTTATTAGTGTAGCACAATGATAATGATTGTGCCATCCGTGCAGCCACAATGGTAATAATTATGATATTTGTGATTATAATGATGATTAGAATGGAGAAAATGGGAGTGGAAATGATGGCCATGATATAGATGATGTATTTTTGCTACGGTGATGACTTTGCACAGATATGCAGGTTGGGAAAAACAAAAACAAAACGGTGACAAGTTTCTCATTTCCGCTCATTATGCATGCATGAAGGAGGAATGATTTGCAAATTAAGCGCTGGACCAAGGGACCTGCAGGCTCGAAGAAAAATAACAAAACACTCACTGTAAATATAATTGTTGACAGATTCATGTAAACACCTGCCAAATGGAAAACTCATCATTCTAATGTAGAACAGGCCGGTGTTGAAAAGCATGCAGAGGGCAACCTCCAAAATCAATAACCAGCATGCCTTTTCATTACATAAGTGAGATTTGTATTCATCTCAGAGATATATATTTATCCCACTTATACCCTTGGCCCTAGAGTAAATTCATTTAGTAATGATTACCTGACTCAGGTAAAACCAATTTCCATTCACTTGTTACCCTGAGTTGGTGACAAGGGCACAGACAGGGTCACTTTTCAGCAGTTTTTGGCAGTATGCGCACCATCAGCAGTTGATGTTATGGACTATGTGTGTGTGTGTATGTAAGCATATTTGTGTGAAACCTATCAATTTGCTTTAAGACCAACAAAGTACAAATATATTGCAATGACACAAACAGAAGGAGAGCATCTCGGCTTTTGTGCTGTAGCTCACTTTGAAAGCTGTCAACGAGGGTGTGTGGGCGTTCAGCAGTCTCTTTTCCCTCAAGAGCTGCATCCAGATAAAAATATTCAAACCCCCATGAATGCCAAAGGGGATGTGGTGTACATACGATATGTTTCAATAGGAAACTTGGATAATTGTAGGATTTTTTTTTTCTTTACTAAGATGCATCAGTGCTTCATTTACACTACCTTACTTGTACAGCCAAGAAAAGTTTAACTTGTATATGTCATCAAGAAAAACGTTAGTTGCCATCACATTAAGTCATGTTGAAGGTAATTTGCTTTCTTAAAGACTTTTAACTAGAAACATTCTATTTGACGGCAAGTAAATGGAGATAAACAGAGACAAGCAAGCTACTCCAACAAAGCTGAGATTTTTCTTAATCCAAAAAAACATAATTTATTGTAAAGAGAGAGAGAATTCATTTTCAAACATGCTTATGTGAACTGAAATTATAAACTATATAAATTTCATTAGGAATTTTGAGTTTAAATTAATCTGATTATGAAGGTGTTCCTCATTACAATGACATCCAAAAAACAACTCTTGCTGTGTTTTTTTTTTTTTCTTTTAAATTTTTCAGCTTCTTTTTTGTTTGTTTCCTTGAGTTCCCTGACTGAAGGATATAGTGTCCCTGTTTTGGAGCCTCTGCTATAAAACACACACTAAATAACTTATTGACTTTAAAACACAGTGTTCCTGATTCCTTTGATGGAACAGTGACATATATTACTGTATGCTGATTTCAGAAGCAGTCGCTGCCCATAAGCATCCCGAGGAAGAGAAACAGCATTTCACAACATTTTCTTTCGAGAAGACTTGTGGCTTTACACACTGCGGTTGGGCTGTTTTTAATGCACACACAATCACTGCTTCAGTGAAGCAGTGATTGCTTCTTGTTAAGCTGCATATGCAGGCTTAAATAGAAGGCATTATTTGTGGAAGAGAGGAAAAGAAAAAGAGAAAGAGACAACATCACAAGAGTCAAGATGTCTTTTTCTGGCTAGAGAGAACACACAGTACAGGTAGCATAGATGATGGAAGCTGAATGAACGCATCACTGAGAAAAACTGGAAAAGCTCTCTCTTTAAAGTCTCATATGTGTTGTGAGAACTTCACTTTTTCTAAACCTGCTTATAAAATAGAACAGTCATGACACTTAGGTGCAAGTACTGAACTGAACTGGATGGATTTATGCAAGGCCGTGCAGAGACCTTTGGTGGGGCAGGGGCTCAAAAATGTTAAAAAGGACACAGAGTACAAAATTTTCACACAACTTTACTTAAGTCTGAATTTTTTTAATTTAAATTTCAATTACAACTCAATATTCTACACATGTGTGTGTGTAAAAGGTCCACCTTGATGCTGCATATTGTTCTCCAAACCAGCAATTTTCGGATTGCAATGTTCTTGAAAATGTCTGTGAGGACACTGCGTTCAATAGCAATATCTTTCTCAATTGCCAACAGAAACAGGTCTGGTAGCCTTTTTTCACAACAAAAGGCTGCAGATTTGTGTCTTCACTAACTTTAACTTTGAAAAGCAACGCTTATTAGTTCAGAATTGACCAGGTGAGGACCCATAGTCCTCAGCCAATGGGAGATATTCACCTAAGAATGCCATAATGTTACAAATTTTTGTAGGGTTTTTGGCTTAATTGGCGTTCGATACCTCAGTCACACGTGACCTGTGTAATGAATCAAAAAATGTATCGGTTTCAGTGGTTATGCAGGTGGACGGCTTATGGCAATTTAGAAAAGATTTGCCTACTCTGCTTTAGGAACTAGGTCAACTAACCAAAGCAACTATAAAATAGTATAGCCCAGATTATGTTATGAATGTTCGTCTAAGATTTTTTTTAAGCTGTCACATCAATAAAATGGGTCATGGTGCAAATGGTTATCGTATTTTATTACACACAACCCTAAAAAATAAACAAGCCTAAATTTATTGTCTTGCTCTGAGATGAAAAACATTTACACAGCAGTGGAATGAAAAACACCTCTATAGAGATGGAAAATACACATAGGACAGGAAATGATTTATTGTGCATGCCCAGCCTGTTGTGGGTAGTGAAACATCCATGCGTGCGCCGATATCCTCATCAGATCTGAAGACAAGAGCTTGAATAGACCTGTATTGCTTATCCAGCGCATCTATGTGTTTTTGTAGTTCTGTCCACCCTAAACTGTGTAAACAAATGGCCAAAACTTATAAAAACCTCTGTGTTTTACTGCTGTTGTGTAAATACAGATGATGTGAATCTGAAAACAGCAATACTTTTTCTCTGTTTACAACCTATAAATATCCTTCTTGGATCGGTGACACCTTTGCCCCACCTCCTCTTTAACCCAGATTTACAAACCTAGCGAGTAGCTGTAACACTTCCAGATTACAGTGTTGCCTTCAGGCCGCAGAGATCACTCAAGAAGTTATTACTGTTACAGTAAAATCCTCTGATGCTCTACAACTGTCCACAACAAGGGAATATGGCGTGCATATATTGTATTTCGCTTCAAATATTACCTAAAACTATTTTTATTTTAATAAATATCATTACTATATAATATAAATTTTCATTGTCATGATTATATTAGCGACCTGTCCAGGGTGTACCCCGCCTCTCGCCCGTTGGCTGCTGGGATTGGCTCCAGCCCCCTGCGACCCCGTTTGGGAATAAGAGGTAGAAAATGGTTGGATGGATTATATTAGTTTAAAGTTCTTCATTTTGGGGGAATATAGTGGGGTCCTGGCTCCCTCTACTTCTCAGGCCCAGGCGTTTAACATTCTAGAATCAATAAGCTGTGGTGGCCCTGAAGTGCAAACCAGAATGACATAACAAAAACGAGTAAAACAAATCAAAAACAACAATTAAAAAATGACAATGGCAAATTAATAATAAAGAATTACAAGTAAAAGAAAACAACAACAAAAAACACAACAAATTGAAAAACACAAAGACTAATAAAAAAAACATTACAAATAAAAAAACAAGAAATTGAAATGACAACAATTTTAACAAAATTAAATTACAATTGTGGATAGTCTGTGCAGCACTCAACCCTGGACACCTGCAATTGTCCACCCCAAGCCAGATCAATACAGAATGCTGTGTCTTTTTAATGCAGAAGACTGATTAGGGTTATTAACATATTGATTAGGGTATGGTTGGCATACCAGGGGTTGTCTGTCTTGGTTCTCCAGTCTCCTGACTTATTTCCAGTACACATCTCTGATGATTAGCCAAACTGTCATACGTGTTGTAGCAAAAAAGTAGCAAATGTTAGCTCACATTCGTTCTTGCATTCTGAATTCCAGTTCTCTCAAATAGCTAAAGAAACATATGATGTGATCTAGGTTATAGAATTTGTAATGCTTAATTATGCATTTGGACAAATGGCTTTATCTACATTCATTAGATTACAGACCATGTGTTTTTGTTTTCACCAAACAATGCAGACACAAACAAAAACAAAACCCACTAAAGACTGGGCCTCCCAGGCATGGAGCCAACTCCAAGAAATTAGACGGGAGTTATGCTGTTCTCATTTTATCCCAACATGTTCAACAAGACCCCTAAAAACACTGTAAAGGGCCAAGGGGGGAAATATATTTTAATACATTTTTCTAAGGCACAGACTTTATGGCAACGGAAAGTGTAGAGCGATAAGTTGTATTCAGCTGTAGTGGAAGTAAAAAAAAAAGGCTTAATGAACTCCTTTGGCTCACATAGATAAAAACAGTCACCAGCTGCATCCCACAAGGGTACATTTGGAATTTCACAGATCATAGGGTTTGCTAGCCATTTCATGGGCACAGCTTTTCAGTATGTTTCCATTTGTAACCGGGAAGATAATTGTTGCTGATGCCATCAAAGTTATTTTGCCCCATTGTCACAAAGGATCATAAGTCATGTTAGCACAGGTTTAGAGTCAAGTTCACATAATTACCACCTAGAATAATGGTTTCCAGACCTTTTATCAGTGCTTGACAACATTAATAACAGCCACTGAAAACCCTGTGGTGTCAGAATTTACATTTGTGTGGTCTAGTATCCACACTGTTTAAACACTACCATGTCACATTTCATTTTCATACAATTACTGGAGATGCAGGCTGTGATTCTTGAGTTGGGCAAGTGTTAACACAAGGAAACCAAATGTTTATCGTACGAGAAGTTGCTCTTACCATGGGAGTTCTCATTAGCTCTGACATCAGAAGCTGAAGCTATCCATCACATGTTTGATCTTTTTTCAATTTGCTTTACCTTGGTAGGGATGTTCTGTCACACATGCTTTGATTTATAGATCTCTGGTTTGTATTTGTGAAAAATCTCCAAAGTGCACACAATTCTTAGATGTTGTCTGCAAGCGGACGCATTTTTCCCCCCATCCCGATTAAACTACTTGTAGCAGTGGTTTTTGGTTCTCTCCAATCTTAGTCCAACTCTAATTAGCCGTTGTGAGCATCTGATGAGAACAACAACATCTTTGTCACTCTGCAGGGGGTAGCAGTGGGTCAAACAGCACTTAGCTAGAAACAGCCAAACAGCAGCATACTCCAGCTATATTTAGCTTCCCCACAAAACGCAAGCAGAACTAGGGGATTATAATTAGAGTGACATGTGTTTGTAATGAATTTATAGTGAGTGTGTATCTCTTACGGCGCAGAAAAGCATAGACAAGGTGCCTGTTTCCATGAGAGAGATGCACCTACAACCAACAGGCATGTGTTGTGAATAATGAACAGTTTTTGACAATTTGGGATATGGAACACTGTTGAGCACATTAGCCTATCTTTTTGATTCCCGTCCCGCTTTAGGGAGAGATGTTCAAAGCTCTTTCATGGGAAAATGCCGCCTGCTTTCAAAGACCCCCTGCTGCTTATGTCAGAGCAGCAACCCTCTCTGTGCTCCATAAATTAACGTTATCTCAAATGTCTCGTGGCATAAATTGGAGCTTCATACTAACTCACTCTTTAATGAGAACTATAGCACAACCTTTGGTATATTGTCATACATTGCAAGATGTTTTCAAACACATTCAGTGTCTTTTCCCAAAATATATTTTTCAATTATCTTATAAATAGTGAAGTGTTTTGGATAAGGGAAGTGCTTATAATTACATTTCAGGTATTAGATCTATTATCTCAAACTACATTTCAAGTTCTTTGCTGGTGGTTAACAATTAAAGTTGGAGTTGATTTCAGTTCCCTGTGAGCTGCAAAATTATTTTAAAAGAACAACAAAAAGGCTGTGTTACATAGAATATTGATTTAAATAAAAAAAATTCCCTTGAGAGATACATTACAGCATATTCCTACTAAACCCCAAGAGGAGAGAGGATTGATTACATGATCCTGTCTTCTGTTGGCCTAATTAAAGACGTTCTGGATAGCTGCTTTGTATGAAAAGTCATCCTGATTTGTACAACAGAACATCTTATCTTTTTTTTCTGTAGCCATGAAACATGTTGAAGTTAATTTATTAAACTGAGTTATTTGTGGTTTGACCACTGAGAGATTGTATTTGTCAGGTTGATTGAAGAGTATTCCTGCTTTGTGTGACAATTAAGAACACAGGGGGAGAAAAACATCAGTGTGATTTTCTACTCTCTCCACAACATGACATCATGTATTATTTCGTCTGTGTGGAGAACTGGAAATGACACAGTCTTCACAGCAAAAACATGCTGGGAAACTGTCATGGCTTTATTATTAACTTGGCTTCTTTCCGCTCATTTGTAATGCACGACAATAAAACAGATGGCGAAGCATAAATGTAAGTCAATGCCATTGATTAGCGATAGGTGCCAATCAAAGCGCTGCCGCTGATGACTTTGATGATGAGAGAATGCAGAGTTAACATGCTTCATTATGCTTCCTCATTATCTGGAGAGATGCACGCCAGCAAGATTCGACAAATGGACCTCTCGCCTTCACAACAGCTTCATTTGAATCCAAATCAATAATTCTCTCTCCAACCTGAAAGAAAACAGTAATCAAAAGAGGGAGCACAATACTCTCAGCACTCCAGAGGACTTTTTTCTTCCCAAGAAATTGAATTTGGAAATCAGCATGGCTAAAACAAATCTTTACTAAGCAAATGAGCATACATTGTCTTTTGGTATCTAAAGTCTGTGGGGAATGAAAAGATGTCCATCCCTGATTGGAAGCTCTAGTGCCAAGAAAACAATTCAATT
The DNA here is from genome assembly GCA_037177515.1 of Pseudomugil tenellus. NCBI lineage: Eukaryota > Metazoa > Chordata > Actinopteri > Atheriniformes > Pseudomugilidae > Pseudomugil > Pseudomugil tenellus. The sequence continues at coordinate 10,403,127 of JBAMHX010000008.1, read as the reverse complement.
GCAGTGCCTAGACTGGTTATTTGTCTCAATCTTCTTAATAATTCCTCCTACATTAATTCCAATTGAAAAAATTGAACTGGTGGTATCTTAGGAAGTAGCAAAAGCAGCATTTGTTGTGCAAAAGGTTTGATTTTTTTAGTCTAAACTAGTTTCAATTTACCACCCAATGTGCATTTAACCGCTCCATAAAATAAAAAATTAAATGTTTTGATCCAAATGTGTTTTCCCTGCTGAAATTATGCCAAAACATCTCATAGAAATAGAATATAAGATATTTGTGTGCTGTTTAACAGTGGATGGTTTTTTTTCTTCGGGTCAAACTTGAGTATGATAGAGTGCTTTATCGGCTGAAAGTATGACATTATCCGTAAAAGTAGATAACAATATTCTCATTTGTTGCCCGGAATAGAAAGAACCTTCCATGTAAACCATCTTTTTCCATCAACAATGTCAAGTTTTGTCAAGCTTTTTCACTTTTACTTTTAAAACAAGAGTTATGGAACAGAAAATCTTTGATGCACTGTGCAGCTCGGAACTACTTCCTGGTTCCTTAACCAATCATATGCAATTCCCAAAGGTTGCTAAGCAGCAGAACATTTGGTATATTATGTTGACAAAAGAGCTACAGCGTGCGGGTATGGAAGCAAGTAAGAGAAGCAAACCAGAAAAATTTTCAGAAAAACCTAAAAAGCCTCTGCATCCTTTCAAAATAGCAAACGAACCAAAAGAGCATTCAAGCAATAATCAATTTTGGAGAATATTTTGCAGATAATACTGAGAAACCAAACAAATTTCAATATGGTTGCACAGCTAGCAAAGCTTGTCCTCGTCAGGTAAGCACTAAAAAGTCTTACTTAAATTACAAAAACATTTTAGTCTAATTTCATGCTCAGGACTGATAAATTTGTGTGGCTGCATTGATTGATTAGTTGAGCAAATTAGTTCCCTGTTATTTTATTACAAGAAATATGACCCTGGACCACAAAAAGAATATGAATTGCGCAATAGCACAGGGGGGAAATTATAGATTTTAGCAGCTATTGCTAGAAATATCAACGTTCGACTTACGAAAAGTTAGTGGGTAAAATTGTTGCAGTTAGTTTGTCTTAGACCAACTAGAAAGCAGGAATTGAAATTTGCAGATTACCTGCCCCCCCCCCCCCCCGATTACAACAGCATATATTATGTTTCCCAGCTGCTACAGACTGTGAAACCACTGAACCACGGACATTTCTTTTTCTTCGTCAGTGGCTGATCATTGGCCACTTTTGGGTGTCTGCGTCTCTCTCTCTCTCTGTGTGTAAGCTAAAACTTTATGTTTATTCCAAAATGATAATGATTTCAGCCATAAGACAACTTAGGTTCTAGAAAGTGCTAATGATTAGGCAATGACCTGCATGAGGATGAGAAAATCTTCTTGACAAAGGAAGCCTAAGTGGTCCAAAAGAGCAACTCTGTAATTTTATTGTAATTAACAACCCATCAGTGTTGTGTGAGGAGGGCGCAATGAGTTACATTGTATGTGTGAAGCATTTATACCAATCAACTTTCCCAAACCAACAATAAAAATCCTGTTTATCCTTAGATTCCTGTAAACTCAGTCAATAACACCGACTATAATAGACATGGCCTAGATCGTTTAAAGAGTTTGATTGTCTGTCTGCTTGTCTGTGTACAACATAACTCAAAAAGTGGATTCTCATGAAATTCTCAGGATATGTCCAGAATAAGAAACTGAAGAAGTGATTAAATTTTGGGGGTGATTCTGGTGTCCGTTTCACAAACCAGGCTTTCTGAAAACTCTGAGTTAGTTAACCCTGAAATGAGGCCAACACATGGTTTTCGGTTTCTTGAAGAGGATTTAAATAATCCATAGTTATAGGGTAAACCCAAGCCCGCTTCACAAGAGTCATTTGCTGCGGCAGCAGTGTCTCTGAACCTAACCTGGTCTGCAGCAGGTTTTCTGCTGGAAACCCTGAGTTTATCTCAGTCTCCTCCCCTTTCAGAAGTACGTGCGCTCAATTTCATTAAATTAAAATCCCACTCGCTTTGTCAGTCTCGTCTTTTGTGAACATGACATGTCGGTTTGCTGACAAAGAGAATGTGCTTCTTCGCAGGGAGTTTGGTATTCACCACGAAATCATGATTAGGCACCGATTAGAGGTTTTTTCATTCCCGGAAACGTTTCTATTGGAGCGTTACCGGTTTTCACTGCAGTCTCTAAAATACTGTATATTCATGCTCTCATCAAGCAGTACATCACCAATAAAACAAAACAAGCACAAGCTTTAACGTTTGAATTATAGTTTTATACTTCATCTTAAGTTGTTGCCGAGCCAATTGATAATCTTGATGAATGTGCATTGGACGTGCACGCTGTTTTGCATAAATAAAACATAAAAACTCACACATTCACTCTGCAACTTTCTCCCATGCTGCCTGTCTCTCATTTACTTTTTTTCCTGAAAATGTTCATAATAACTGCTGTTGAGTATTAGGGCCATTCTGACAAAAAAAAATGTGGGAGATCAATTATTTTCTCCTTTCCTACCTTCGAGCATAAACATGGAATGTCAAGAATAAAGTCAAAATATAGTTTCAAGAATAAGTTTGAAATCACAAGAATAAAGTCAAAGTAGCTACAGTTGAGAATAAAGTAAAAAAGAGTTTACATATACTTGAAGTCTTTCAGAAAAATGTGAACCAGCTTTACTCTATAAAACACAATGCCTATTTTGGATGAGCTAGTGACCTTGTACTTTAGAGTCTTCAGCAACAAGGAAATTCCTTCCCTTTTAGCTCATAAACACAGCATTATGATAAATAAGTATTCGTACTTTCAAGAGACTGTATTTCGAACTTATTTTTGACATCTCAAGTTTATTCTCATAGAGAAGAAGGGAAAAAGATACATTTTCCTCCACAAATATTTTATTTTCAGTGTTTCAGAATTTTTTAACATTGCGAAGTAACCACTTATGTTCTTAGCTGACGCCTCCTACAGACTATTTCTGTCTGTTTTCTTTTGAACTCTGACAAAGATCATGTGTGACTGAGTAATATTTTGGGATGCGAATCACAATATGAGGGGAGACTGTGAGCTTGGTGGAGGTTAGCGAGCTCCGAATGCTTTTCTAGTTTCCTATCTAACTACACATGTATTGAATTTATGCATAATTCAACCTTCAACACATAAGAGAAGCCCACTGTGAGAAATGCAACATATTCAAAACCTTTATTTTCTGAAAGGAGCTGAAGAAAAGCTTTTAGCATCTAAGGTTTAAAGGAAAGGCCTGAAGTTTTTTTTTAATAAGCTCTGTGCCAGCATTAGTAGGAGAGGTGTTGGCACAAATCCTGTAAACAGGAGTAACTGGTCGAGATCACAAACGTAACTAAGTCTCAACTGGTTGCAGCCAAATGAATAATTTGGCCCACCACAGCTATTCTGTGTGTTTACTTTTCAGTCAAGATATCTGCTAAACTGTGACCTTTAAAGGTGCTCATGTGTGGATTTTCTTGCTGCAGGGCAGAAACTGCTTTCAGCCTTATACTTAGTTAAATTAACCGGTTGTTGACTCTACAGCATCGCGTGCTGTACATGTATGTCTCCCATCTAGCTAGCTTCCAAAATGTTTTTTCTTCCTTTTCCCATTGTTGACTTCAATGAAAACAAAATTTTCTTTTATTTGTTTAAATAAACAATTACAGTAAAAAAAGAAAAAAAACTGACATTGGTGAATTTACCAAAGACTGTTTTCTGCGCTGTATGAGATACATGCTCACTTTAAGTTCAACTGACACAATAATTTGAGATTAATAAGATTTAAGTGTACAAACAAAGTATATAGCAAACTGCTGGATGGATTGAGTCTCGATCCGCAAGTAAAAAAACAAAAAACTTTTCCTTTTTTTCTTTTTTTCCTGAGACCAAAATAATTTGTCATCCACAATGTTACTAATCCTTCAGGACAGGTCAGAAAATTCTGCTTTTGGCAATACTTCTTGACTTATTGCTTGCTGTCTACATTATAAAGGCTGGATTGACAACAGACATTCCTCTGTTGCAGAATTTCTGGTTTAAGTTGTCAAGAGTCTTGACAAATTGCTTCATAACTAGCCATTTCAAAAGCAGCTGTTGTCATATCCGCTAAGCATCAACAAAAAAAGATGTGTTATTGTTCATGACTGTCCACATTCACACTTTGGCTTGCAAACAGCTACTTATTAAATTATCATCACTAGCTGTACTCTGTCATGGGTGAATGGTGTGGTGTGAAGAATTGCTAGAATTATCTTTTCATGGGTCTTAAAAACACCGTCAATCTTTTTTTATCTAAATTATTGGAATGCATGTAACAACATCAAGCTTTGATTCAGTCCACGAAGACACTCAAAGTTTCCTCACTTTGGCTTAAAACTACATTTTAATAATTACATTAAATCATGCAAAAAATACTAAATGTGATTAAAGATCTCACTTTCCCTGATAAATTTATACATACACATACAAATACTTTAAAATATAAAAACATTTAGATGTTAAGTTTGTAGTGATGTGCACACAAATTCTGTTTGTGGCTTTTGTAAATCCAAAACCTATTTACTTGAATAGGCTATATGGCATGTGAATAAATATACAGGTTTACTTTCATCAGTAGTCAGGCACAAACTGCAACGGAATGACCTCCTAAACCTCAAAGAAAATGGACCCTAAAGTATTAGAGACAACCATTAAGCCATAGAAGACAAGGATTAGATGGTTTTGCACTGCCAGTGCAAGCATTGTTTTTGCTAATGAGCCCATTTTCTGGTATAATTTTCTCTAAGTAGGTTGTTTACAAACCGACTGACTGTCATTACTTTACCAGCTAAATGAAGTGCAGTGTTTGTACAAATGAAAGGTGACTAAAACTGATTGATACAGTGGCCTTGTATCCATTTACAACTTAGAGAAAAGAAGGTAATGCAAACAGAGCTGACGAGCAGGATCTTAGGTGAGAAAGTCAATTATTTGAACTTTATCTGCTGATTAGCTGATGTTTTCTGCATTTGCTCATCAGAACCAGCTAAAATCTTATTGACCTATGATGGCCTATATACTGTGAAACATATTATATATAAATGGTGAGGTAGGTATTCATGAAAGTCTGCCTAAAAGAAGTACATAAACGTAACAATTTGTCCTAAAGGTAATAGGACAGATATTCACATAGATCCAGATTCAAATAAATAAACAGATTATGACTTTTTAAAGGACAAATAGTGTGCATCTATTTTGTGACATGATTAACTGCAGAGCATCTCAGTCCAACGAAGACACAATAAATACAGACTCTGTAACACAAGTCACCGACGGATCAAGAAGGTAAAATGAGGTATTGATTTGCAACAGAAATAAAAATACTAGATGACAAAAGGATTGTTCAAAGATAGGAGAACATTTAAAAGTGGCATCAGTTACAAGTATGATCTTTTATTTGATATTTATAATAGCAGGACACAAGCATCTAATAAAGTGTTCAATTTAAAGTGCTAACAAATAAAGATGGATTGGATAATAAAGGAACCGTTTGTATAGATGCAACTTTAAATCCTTCAGATACATGTCATTTATATTTGCAAATAACACAAATTAACTTTTTAATGAATATGAAATGGGTTGCATGGTGGTTCGCACTGCAGCCTATGTAGTAGTGACTGCAGGTCACTGGTTTGAGCCTCGGCTCGGATGGTGGCCTTCCTGTTTGCATGTTTCCCCCATGTTAGTGTGTGTTCTTTTTGGGTGCTTTGACTTGACATGCATTAGGTTGGTTGGTCTTTCAAAATTGTATTTAGATGTAAATGTGTGTGTGACTGACTGTCTCTCTGCAATGGACTGGCAGCCTGTCCAGGGTGTACCCCACCTTTCACCCAATGACTGCTGGGATAGACTCCAGCTACCTGCATCCCTGAATTGGAATTAGATGTATGTAATGAATCACATGCGCCTTTGGGATAGGCTGGTTGGACAAATTGACCTTAGGTGTGAGTGTGTGTGTGCATGGTTGTTTGTCTATATGTGTGGCCCTGTGATAGACTGGCGACCT
>JBAMHX010000008.1:10371987-10391865 GCA_037177515.1 Pseudomugil tenellus | reverse complement strand
ACCAGTTTTGCCATATTTCAGAGCTGCAACATCACTGGAGTGCCAAGAAGCACAAGGTGTGCAATACTCAGGGACATAGCCAAGAAAAGGAATGCTGAAAAACGACCGCTACTGAACAAGACACACAAGATAAAACGTCAAGACTGGGCCAAGAAATATCATAAGATTTTTCTAAGGTTTTATGGACTGATGAAATGAGAGCAAGTCTTGATGGGCCAGATGGATGGATCAGTAAAGGGCAGAGAGCTCCACTAAGACTCAAGACGCCAGCAAGGTGGAGGTGGGGTCCTGGGATGGGCTGGTATCATCAAAGATGAGCTTATCGGACCTTTTTGGGTTGAGGATTGAGACAAGCTCAGCTCACAGTCTTACTGCCAGTTTCTGGAAGACACCTTCTTCAAGCAGGGGTACAGGAAGATTTTTTTATTTAAAAATTATCTTTATTGACCCACTGCAAAATAATTTACCGCAGCATCAAGAAGAAGTCAGCATCGTTCGAGAAAAACATGATCTTCATGCAGGACCATGCTTCATCACACGCATCCAAATACTCCACTGCATGGCTGGCCAGAAAAATTTTAAATGAAGAGAAACTATTGACATGACCTCCTTGTTCACCTGATCTTGACCTGTGGTCCCTCATCAAATTTGAGATCTACATGGAAGGAAAACGGTACACCCCTCTGTACAGTGTCTGGGAGCTTGCAGCACTGAAGTTAAACTACCCACCCAAGAGGGTCTTCTTCTGCTCTTATTATTTTGTTGATCATAAACTGACAGAGCTGCATCCAGAATTATGTCTGGGCTACAAATGATTGCAGCAAATTAGAGGCCAAAGCTAACTAGATACCAAGATGCAGCTGATTAGACACCAACTTCCACCTACACTATTGAAGTGCAATTCGAAAAGCCTCGTAAGTACTCTAATTATTAGTACAAGTTGGTTCATGATGTCTCTTTTATTTTGTACTTTTTTAAACAATCGTGCAGGAACACTCCACAGTTTCAATCATATTCTCTCTTGTCATTACCCATGCCAAATTTTTTAATGTGTTGGTGTGTTGACTTAGCTCTATTTCCGCTTCCAAGACACTAAATCTTCCCTCCTTTCTACACAATAATTTCCCTATTTTTTACTACGCAGACAGTTATAAGCCTCTGGGCTTTTATAGTTATGGAGGACATCACCATTAGGGCTTTGTATTAATTCAGATTTCATGAATTGATTCAATTACAATTCTCAAGATTTAGAATTGATTTTCACGATTCATTCCAATCTTTTCTGATCAAATATGGATTTTGTTCTGTTATTAAAATCTTAATTTTTTTGTTAAATTATATGCATATAGTTATGAAATATATTAATATTAGTATTATATTGACATTCAAAAAAAATTAATGAAATGTCAGAAGTTAGAGATGACTTTTTTTGTGGTTTGTAGTACATAAGAGGAGATTCATGTCTTAGTCTATGTAGTGTATTGTCACACTAATGCGTGAATGAAAGGTCAAAGTTCACCAAGGGAAATGTATTAAATAAATCGATCTTTGGACTTATGGATCGATCTTTAGGAATTGATATGAGAATTGATTCAGAATCGATTAATCGATCTTTTCAACACAGCCCTAATCACCATCGACACTCCCACTAAAAACAAAGTAATTTACAATGACAACGTAGCTAACGTCGGCGGGTCACTACTACTCGTTATCTACCCATTCTTTTAGAGTAGAAGGATGGTGAACTCTCTGTTCTGTCTTCTTTTGATAAATAATGTGACTGATGTATCCATCTCTGAGATTTGGCCATTTTTAGAGTAATGGAAATGCTCTTTTTTAGATGTTTCTGAAGTAGTATTACGTTTTAATTGTACTAGTTCATCATTATTGCTAATGTAGAAACCGACTTTCGCATAATTTTACGCAATGGGAACCGTTGTCCGCCAACAAAGTGGTGGATACATTTGTTTTTTAAGTTGCCCAATAATTATTCACAGTAATAGTCACCTACACACACAAACACGTCTTCCTAAGATACTAAAACTAAAAAAGCCCCATTACAACTTCCAAAAATATTCAGCTTTGATTTTTATGAGTCTTTTGTAATCATCGAAACATAATTGTTGTTCAATAATAAAGTTAATCCTCAAAATTACAACTTGCCTAATAATTCTGCACACACTGGCAGTCAAAAGTTTGGACACACTTTGTCATTAAATCCAATGAGAAAGTATGTCCAAACGTTTGACTGGTAGTTTATAAAAGTCTATGCACTTAGTGAAAAGATCCAAACATCTCGAATGTTATACAATTGGACCACAGAAGGGAGTTCTTTCACATAGCTGCATTCAAATAGCCGGAATGGACGTAAGTTACAAAAAGGTGCGCGACAAGCTTATGTGAACCTACGCATGGCATGTGAACTGACCTGACACAGACACCATGCAAGTATAAACCAACATTTCATGCATTGTGACTTGCATGTACTGAAGACAAGCGACAGCAATGCAATCCATCAGTCTGTGATTGCACACAGGAAGCCAGTGTGTGGAACTAAATCTGTGATAACAGCATCTGCATAAATGATGAGTGTTGTTGGTTGTGTTTTTATTCTCCACATGAAGACAGCTCTCCCTTACACACATAGACCATTTAATCTTAAATCTTAAATGAGTCCAAGTGTTAAACTAACCTTCTCAAATTTAATAAGTTTGGTGCACTATAAAGTACAAATGACAAATAAGACTCAGAGGTGTTGAGTAGCTTCAACCCCATATTAGACAAAATTGGAGAGGTTTCTTGCAGATGCTTGGATTGGTCAGCTGAGTTTAGAAGTGTTTACGCAATACTGCTAAAAAAAAAAAGAGAGGATGCTTCAGAACACTAAATTCCATCTTTTTATATTATATAAAATGTAAAAACAAATTATTATTACAATATAAATTTAATTGCAACATTCTTTTTCTTGGTATTTTAAATTGCCTTTATACGTCGGGTATTGGGATTGTGAGAGCAGTCTAACCAACCATTCAAAGTATAACTGGTGAAAAACACCGTTGGTCAATAGACCATCAGAGAAGGTTTGAAAACTAAATTAGCTGATAGATAGGCACTTTGAATTTCTTGGCTATGCTTTAGATGGACAACATAACACTGACTCGTTGCCATTTTATTGTACATTCATGGACGAAGAAAAAAAAATCTGTTGAGAGTTTATCAATTGATGTTTGCTGAGACTTGGGTTGCATGTTTTATGAAGACAGATCTGTTCCAAGCAATAGTCTGTCATGTGCCAACCATGAGGTTTTTTTTCTTGTGTTTGGGTCTGACAGCTGGTATCGCAGCTTAACTAGCTGGCATTTTACCCTCATTAATTGCCTTTGTATGTGAACTTGTCTTTTAAAATAAGTTCTAACTTCCGCACTGGCAACTGTGTTACAAAGGCAGGTCTCTGGACAAACCTTCGAACCATCTGCTTTGGGCATCATGAAGAAACGCTCAAAAAAAAAACAAAAGAGCTAACAGTCTAAGCTGGTATTTCAGATGATATAAAAGAAAAACAAATTATGTCAAAGCTGTTGGTCAATGTTTGTTGTATTCAAAAAATTATGACTGGAAAAATATGTAATAATCAATATTTGCAAAGACTGGTGTTACTTACAGTATATTGCACAAAGTAAATATTTTTCTTTTTGTAAATATCAGCAACAATTAAAGATCAACAAAGTTAATCATACAGAGGTCAGAATTTTGTCCAACTCTTAAAGATACTAAATTTCTGCAAAACACATTATTCATCTGTTTAAACAGTTTTTCTCCTACAGATGTCAGCTATTTTAATCGTCTTTAAAAATCCTGTATAACCTGGATTGATTTTTACACCTATTGCACAATGTGACATTTGTCAGCAGCTGTCAATCAGGCTACAAATACATGACAAGAAATATTACGTACGGAGGTGTAGTGGTCTGCTTATCTACGTGCTTCTTTTTTATATGTCAATACAATCACCCACAGTGACTTTGCTTCTGCCTCTGAGACTGTTATGACGGATACTGAGGGAAAAAAAAAAAACTTCAAAGGATTTAAGTGACTGATGAAGTTATTATCAACAATAGGTTCTTTTGGTTGCTGTTCTTTAATTTGGATCAATAACACAGGTGAAAGTAATAATACTCTCTTTGCCTCTCATCTATTTTTTCTCTCTCGGATACCTGTCAAACCACACTGGGACTTCCCATTGTTAAAGAAAAACCAATGAATAAAATATTAGTGGAAATTGTATTTTTTGTTTGAATAATGTAAAAGAGCATGATGTTGGCGCCACATCTCAAGGTTAGAATATATTGTTAGTTTCCCCTGCCTTGGTCCATGCTTTGTTCTTGTTTGGTTGAAAATGAGAGGATCCAGTTCTATCAAGTTTTTGTTCTAAAGGGACACTTTGCTTACTCTGCCAGGAAATGTTATTCCAGGAGCTTAAAAGAAAGCCCCCAGCATGAGGTATGTAATGTCAAGGCAGTACCATATGGTATGACTCAGGGACTATGCCAAACTTTTCAACTTAACCTGTTTTCTTTACTCTGTCACAATCAACTGCTTCCTACCAGGAAGTAAAATAAAGCAGATGATGAAAGGTCTGGGGAAGGTTTATATGCTTGTTTGATTGATTCAACCTGACACTTTAACATTGAAAGTCATCATAAATCTGTCAGTCCTTTGCAGGTACTATGGTCATCTGAAAGTTGTCATATGCCAATTAAGAGCCTTCCATGTAATCACTTAATCATAGTGGTTTGTGTGATAAGAGTGCTGCTGAGGTGGTTTTCCTTCTGGAAAGTTATTTTCTACTGTTCATTTAAAATTCTAATAGTAAGTGGGCAAAAAGGTGCAGTGATTAAGGCAATGTCCAAATCCACTAAATTTATACTCACATTTCTTAGTTTTTTTAAAAATGTATTTTCTGTTTTTTTTAAAAAAAAAAAAAAAAAAAAAAAAAAAAAAACTCACCAGGTCTTTATTATTGAAAACTGCCTGAAAATAAGAAGAGCTGCACTAAAGAGAAACGATTTCTATGCTCCTTACCTCTCCCATGTGGCAACGCTATATTTATACAATCAGAGCACAAACCAAACACAGGCTGAATATTTATTTTTAATTTAACAAGAAACAGTAATTTGCCTTAAGGAAAAACAAACAAAAAATGTTCAACATCAGCTTGGTCTATTGACCTGTTGGTGAAGGGCTACAATTGTTCTCATTAAAGGGGGGGAAGTTAAGTCCTACATATGAAGGGTTATCAGAAGGGTTCCTGTAAAAGTATTATTGGGCTGCATATACCTTTAATGAAAAATTAAAGCAAAATATTTTTATTTTCGTACCACATGTAAAGCAATGCTATGTAAAGTCATATAAAAAAGATATCATACGGGCAATTAATTACTGTTAAGCTATTTGGATCCCCAATCGAGAATAAGACTGTAATGAAATGAAATAAATCCAAAAAACAAACAAAATCAAACAAACATGGGACAGATTTAGCTGAAAATTGGACTTCTGTAGAAAAATAGGGCTTGTCATCAGACAAGGCACAATTCTCCATGAGTTTCATTTTCTTTTTCTTTTCTAATTTGACTTTCTACTTAAAGAAAAGTAAATATATCCAGAACTCAACAGTTTTAAACAGAGATAACTATATGGCATTTCTTCAAAGATGGCACTTGTATCCAAAGACACAGCAATCTGAAATAACTTACAATTCTATATTAATCTGAATATTTCTGAGTAAATATTATTTGGGTTCCCTATTAGAAAGTATATGGAAAAAGAATGTGACTACTTAAAACGTGCAGCATAAATTTGTTTTACATGCAGTTTAACAAAAAAATTACAATATGCAATGCAGATATTTATCTATAAGCATGTATTGCATTCTGAAAGTGTCTAATAGAAACCAAGCAAGCAACTTTCTTTATGTGTTAAGTATTTTTAAAATAACTATTCACAGGTAGACTAAATGCAGCAATTTGTCAGAAGAACAGCGTAACAGGCAAATCAGCTAAAGTACAACCCAAACCCAAAAATGATTCTTAACTAATAAACTATGATTAAAGCATCAAACGGAGCAGAAAAAAAGCTGTAATTGACATGAGTAAAAGCCAGCAACATGAGCAGCTTATTATGTTTGCTGACATTTGCTGAGCAAAACAGAACAGACCATCCAACATCTACAAAAGCACATGCAGCTAATACTGTGGTTTCCTGCCATCTCCAATGTAAATTAAACCCTTGAGAAGAGTCGCCAAGATGTCAGCAGCAGAGCTAGGTTTCAGCTTCTCATTAACCACTAAAAGAGACCACAAAGACACCCTGTACCTACATGACCATGATTCCTCGTAGCATGACAATGGATACTTAACTGCTAGCACAAATTATGCTAGCTTGTTAGTCATGTGTTTGTTACAAACTTCAAAGTGCTCTGAATGACAAAGCCTCCAGACAAATTTGTGTTATGTTTCTGCTTAAAAACAAGCAGACTGAGTCTCAAAACCATTTTTGACTAGAAACCATTACATTTTTCCAGCTGGTCACCCGAGTTGTTTCCGAAATAATGCTTAAGGGTGTTATGGTAGGAATACCTAGCCTAACTAAAGACCATTGCTACGGAAGCCGAGAGCAGTCATCCTCGCATGATTTTTTTGTACTACTGTTTTAGTTTTATAATTATCTCGTTATCACGGGATAACAAAGTGCGTTATCCCGTGATAAGGAGATATAATTATCTCCTTATCACTAGAAAACGAAACTCGTTTTCTCGAGATAACGGATTAATCAAATGTACGGTGGACTGGAGCACATCAGAACTAACAGAAACAAACATATCACACTCTTTGTAATAACTTAGATACGGAAGACGACAGCGGGCGTACTTTTGTCATACTTTTTTTTCAGTGGTTATCTTGAGATAACAATATAATTTTTTAGTTTTCTCGACATTACGAGTGCCGTTTTCTTGTGATAATGGGATAATTTATTATTTAGTTTTCTCGAAAATAACGAGATAATTAGGATGGGCTCAGTATTATTGTGTTACACCTGATTTCATTGATCTAAATTGACCCGTGACAGATGGGGGAGATGCTACAGTCATTGTGTATATGTGTAACTTTGTGAATGAGTGATTGGTAAAACTTTGTAGTCTGGTGATCGTAATTTCACACCTTTATCAGACCTGATAGGAATAAAATCAGGTTTATTGTTCAGTAATACACCGGTCTGGCCTGACAGGCTGCGGTCATGCAAACTAACACTTGCAGTTACGTGTCAAGAGAGCTGCTATTCACCCGCCTACACTTCCCTCTTAAATTCAGTTGTACAAGAAATCAGGTAATATGGTGCTGCTAATGTGGAAATCTCCAAACGGATGCAGACACACTATTTCCTGATGTCTTGTAATCACCATGAACGGGAATCCAGCGAAATTTCTGCATCACCTATTAAGGTTTTGTTGTAAAATGCATTCAAATATGACTTTTTGGCCTTTGCAGCAGCTACTGTGATGGTGAATAGCATGATCATATTTTTGCCTAAAACTATACAGTAAATTATTTGTCCTTTGACAGTGGGGAGTATTTAATGATAGTTATGATAGTATTTAGAATTTCTTCTGAAATAGACTTCTTTGGAGTTTTCTACATAAACAGCACCGTAGTTTCTGGTGTTTGCACAACTGAATTTTAGCTGCGACTCCAGATGACTTTCTGTAGCGTCGGCTCACATGTCCCAAATGTTTCTGGGATGTCTCGGTACAGTCAAGCCAAGCAAACATTAGTTGAGGGGCTGTTAAATAATAAAATAATAAGCTCTCATCCATGATGGACAGTTCCCTCCTCCTCCCAGAACACTGACAGCCCTGCAGAGCTGCTTCTGCACCAGACTTTGGCATCCAAAGCGGGCAGGTGATTAATTCCTGCATACTGGAAGACAATGCTGCTCCCAGTTCACCACAAACAACTAATAAAATCCACTGCAACAAAAACTGCAACTGTTAACAACAAAATGTTTCTGTCTGCAGTTCATCCTGTATGTGTTCTTTCCGAGATCCATCCTTGTCTAAACACATGAATCTTAGACTGATTGAGTCTCTAGGTTATTGCAAAGAGTCTGATGTATTTGTTTCTCTGTTTGTTCTGATGTGCTATGAATACCGTAATAGCCATATGTTTGATTTTTTCATTATCTCAAGAAAACAAATTTTGTTTTCTCGTGATAACGAGATAATTATCCCGTTATCAAGAGAAAACAGTAGTTAAAAAAAACATCATGCGAGGATGACCGCTCTCGGCTTCCGTACCAGTGCAGTGATTTAATTCATAATTTTAATTATTCTTATTTCAAGATAAGAGTTTTCATATAGTAAGAAAGTAAAAAAAATGTTGGTGTTTGACATGAAAAAAGACAAATAATTCACCCTACATATTCATTCATAGCAAATAAATCAAATCATTCATGCAAATAAAATAGCTAGAATTAAACATTTATTAGTTGAAAAGCAAATTGTAATTTTTTCTTAGTTGCTCTGGTTCTTATGTTGCCAGTGTATTAGTAGCCTATGCAGTGACTTACCTGAACATTTCTAGCCTACTCTTAATTTAACAGAGAAATATGTGTTGAGTGTTTCACACACTTGTTGTCATTTGTTTAACCTGAGATACACACACAGTCGTAAAAAATAGTCGCACTGTCCCTTTAATGAAGAACCAACCCACATTCGGCATGTGATACAACAAGGAAGTTTTAAATGCACCGTCTTGATAACACAGTTGCTTCACTTTCCAGTGGACTTTTCTTAACAGTGTTATGGTTTTACGATGTAATGGCTTGACAACAGCGATTAAACTCAAATAACGTTCATTGTAATGGCCACGCATCTACAGCGCAATATGTTTGTATCGCTTCTGGTTTTAACTTTAACGCTGCTGTTTCCAGTTGGACGCGCATCGTTACCTCTTGTTATCAATACCTGGCCATTCAAAAATGCGACGGCGGCAGGTAGGCCATACTTTGTTTAATGAGGTTATTTCAGGGCAGAACTAAATCACATGACACTGTCAGAAGGAGAAAAAACTGCGTGAATGTTCATAATGTGTTTAAATAGTTTTGTACATGATTAAATACGATATAGGGCATTTTGTAGAATTCTATGTCTCAAACCTACTATTTCAACTTAAAAAATATAGTAGTTTAAAGTGTAGTATGTAGTAGTTCATATACAAATCAAACTATTGTTAATAAAACCTGCTGTATGTGGACCTTGGTATATATAAAAGTTTAGCATATTAGTACGGGTAGCTACGGAGGCCGAAAAGGTGCAAATACGTTCATATATAAAAATGTATATATGCAGGCCTATACTATAGACAGTATACAGGAGAAAGTTCACATGACCCCTGCAAATACAGAAGCGTAATACAAAAATAGAAAAGGACTGTATACAGAAGCATAATGTAAAACAGATGTGCGGCAAATAGAAACAAGCTGCAAAAACAGAAAGGCATTGTACGTGAACATAATACAAAACCAACAAAGTGCTGCAAATACAGAAACAAATCCAGAAAAAGAAACACTTTGTAAATGGAGAAGTATGCAGTGCTGCATAATCTAAAAGCAGTGGCACAAAGAAAAAAACGCAGGCCTTTTCCTTCAATACCTAATTTCCTCAGTTCTACCGGGCTTCACGATGTTTCAGGGTGTAGATATAGGTATTGCGTACCAAGTAGATACTTTTGCAGCACCTGCTTCCTGGAGGTTCCATGTGGGGAGAGTTGGGCTCAAATTGTGACTACAGGCCAGACTAGGGATCAGCCTGTAGCTTTGGTATTAATAGCAATCTGGGCGGCAGCGTCGGAACCAACATCGACGTACTTTCTGCAGCTCTGAGTGTTGGTAGCTTCATAATATCTCTGATCGCAGGTTTGGAACTGACACCAGTACTCTTTGCAGATCATGGTACAGTTTAATATCTCTGAATGCAGCGGCACATTCGGAACCTCTCCTACATCAGAGGGACCTTCATTATAATGGAAAACCAGTAGAGTAGAGTAGAGTAGAATAGGTACTAATGGAAAAGGGCCAATATATTCATTCACACAACGTAAGTATTCTGATGTTATCCGTTTACACTTAGTCACTTGTGTCAGAATGTTTTAGGTGTGTGCGTATATATATATCATTGTTGCCGGGAGATCCGCAGCACTTTTGTTGTCAGTGGATATGCAGGTTTTTTCCCCCAGTTGTTTTAGTTTACACAGAACTCATCTGTATTTGCAGCACTCTTCTGTTTTTGCAGAAGCTTTCTGTTCTTGCAGCTTTTCTTGCTAGCGTTTTTGTTTGTACATCCAGCATATTTTGAAGCATTTTGTGCCTTTTGGCCACAGTAGATACCTGAACTCCAAACTGAAATAATGTAGATTTCCAAAGGTAAAAATGTCACGTGGTGTTTTCTAAAAGTTTGGATTTTGCTACTTAACCCTCATGACTAATATCTTTTTTCCAACTCTTTATCTGCTCACCTCTAGTATATGCAGCTCCACGCACAACAACACATAATTTTTTAAGGTATTTGTGTAAAATTAAACACTTAATATGCTCCTATTATGATAATTAGTTGTGTGAATCACTTGTTAAAATCACAGTCCACTATTGGTTTTTATTTTTTAAAAACTTGCTGTGCATCAATTATAGTAGTAAGTTGGGATATAACTCTGGAAGGTTGGAAAAACTTTTACGCATGTGCATTATTAACTAGTCATTTTCACTGATAATAATAAAAATGATAAAACTATTTTTAGCCGTCTTAGAATTTTCTCTATCTAGATAGTTACTTTAAGCTAATTTAGACCTGTAAAGTCAATCCCTTTGACCAATTTCATTCATTGAAGAGAACCAGAAGTCTATGTATTTTTAAAGTCCTTGGGAGCTTTATAATCGGTATTTTCAGACTGTCCTCTTTCTTAACATTAGACTTTTCCCCCCAGTGTGCTTGTGCATCAACCACAGCTTATCCGTATGAAAGACCATCAGGGTCTTAGATGGGGATATGAAATGGGCTGAACTCTTGAGGATTCAAAACCACCATTGGCAGGCCTGCCCTCACTCCATTTGATTTCCTTCAGGATGATACATTGGTCATGTTCAAATTGAAGGTGAAAATGTTTCAGCTTTGCTTGTGACTTATCCGTCAAGTCGATTTCCAGCAGGTGCACAGCTCAACACGAAAAATGATAGGAATGGTATTCAAAACATCTCAAGCAACAGCTCAGACCTGAGGTGATTAAAGTTCCCATAAAACTCTCACTTTTTGATAGATGGATGCCCTTTAATTTATCAGATGCCTGTCAGCTCTTTTTTTAATTTAACTGCAGGGGTTATGAAAATGAAAAATAGTAAATAAACCCTTAAAAAGCAGGTTTTGTTTAGTGGGGAGATATTTAAAGGTGTAGTCTGTGAGTCTCAACCATTGATCCACCCATTCTGATGTCTTTTCCTTTGGGAGCTTACAGAAGCAGCTGACATCAGACTTATCTGCACTCCCATTCTGCTGAATTGTGTAAAAGGAAAGAAGCATTTAATACGGAGTTTATTAGAAAAGAAAATAACACAACAGTGGAATGACTTGGGAATTTATTTGGAAGCTGGTGGCAGTGCTGTCAGTTGGTATTTTGATCCTTCGTTGGCACTTGGGAAACCAGTGAGCAAATGTTTTTCAGATCCCAGTTTAATAGGGGGCCATTTAACTTTAACTCAAAAGTCCAGAAAATTCTTTTTATTTATCACAAATGTTTAATATAATCTAAAAGTCATTGTCCCTGAGACTTGGATGGATTGGCATAATATTCTAATTCAGTATTTCTAGGATACAAATAAGTTTTTCTAAAGCTAAATTTCATGCAGATTGATCACCTGTAGGTATTCAAACCGCTTCCACCTGGCTTAGGTGGGTTTTTTTTCCAAATAAAGATTTGTTGGACAAAGTGATCCTGCATGCTGAAAAGCTCATTGTGTGTGCAGCATGGAGTGTCCTGCAGTCCGGCGGCTCTGTATTGGATGCAGTGGAGAGAGGCTGTGCCCGCTGTGAAATGGAGCAGTGTGATGGCACTGTTGGCTTTGGCGGGAGTCCTGATGAGTCTGGGGAGACCACACTGGATGCCATGATCATGAATGGGTAATACACTGTGCAGTTTAACAAAGAATAACTAGGTAATGACATGGTAAGAATAATGTATAATGGAGTCTTGCTGAGCACTGAAGATGGATATCAGAGATATATTTTTAAAAAATGTATTTTCTTTTCTTTTTTTGTTACTGGAATTTCACAGCTGCCATTTACACAGTCATGTAAGTCAGTACAAGCCCAGCCTTGATTTTAAAATGTTACGCTTTAGTGCTATTTGATGTAAGCATGAAATATCTATAAATGAACAGAGAAAAGGTTATGAAGATATTTTTTTAAATATAGAACCAGCATTTTATTTGAAGATGACTCCATTCTTGAAATGCTAATTAGACACCTGCAGCTGTCAGCATATTGTTACACTTTTTTGTTTTTACAATTTACGCTGTTGATGTCCATGTATCTTTAACATTTACACACTTAACTGGCTGACCTTTCCTTCAAGCCTTTCTTCAGTGAAGTATTAATTAAGAGTCTAATTAGGGTCCAAAAGCTTGCCAATTATTAGGTCCTTAAAAACTAACATTTACACTCTCAGAAGTTATAATGGGAAGTAAATGTCAGCCCACAACAAAAGACAAGCAGCAAGCTGTTTGCTGTTTCTTTACTGAATATATCTTCTTTTATTCGCAAGAAAATTGACTTTTTTTGTGTGGGGGGCTACATAGTCATGAATACATTGTGCGAAGAGGCTAGTCTCCTGCACACAATCCAATATAGTCGCAGAGAAATCCAGTAGATATCACCAGCAGCTATTTTCTTTACTTTGAGCAAAGGAATCTAAACAAACACATACAGTAATCCAATAAAGGAGAGCAACAAGAAATACTGCCTCTATAAAAATGCTGCATCTTTGTTATTGTGTCAGACAAGACCTGACTTTGTGCAAACTTTATCGCTTTAAGCTTTTTTATGACAAACATTCAACATAGTCCTTTACAATACCACAGGAAACTGCAACGTCAAAGATTTCATGACAAATTTCACTTCATTTCACTCTGATACAGTTTGAAAGGAAAACATTCATGCTACTGCCGTCAATCTCATGTTAAAAGAAATGTTTTTGTGTTCATTTTTACTCAAGTATTTGTGAAGGTTGTACATGGGTTGCAGAGTCTGAAATATGTGCACACAGTTGTGCTTATCCCCAGCAGTGGTTTATGATGGAGATGGATTGCTTGATCTAGTAAGCCAGCAGGAATATTTCTTTTCTCTTTCTCTTTGAGTAGTAACACAATGGAGGTGGGCGCTGTTGCAAACTTGAGGAGAATAAAAAATGCCATCGGAGTTGCGCGAGCGGTGATGGAGCACACTGACCACACAATGCTCGTGGGAGAGTCCGGTATGTGCTGATAAGATTAAGTATAAATTTTTAAAAAAAAAGTTTGATATGGGTAGAAATAATCCTGATAATGTGAACAACAGAGTATATAAATTTGTTTTACAGATATAACACTTCTATTTTTAGTACATTTATGTAGAGTTTGAAAGAAAAGGAGGAAAAATATGCCTAAAGGACACTTGAATTTCCATTAATGAGCTCAGACAGGCACTTATCGCATCAGAGCCGAGGCTTTTTAGACAGAATAAGCTTTAATCCCTCGATGACTAACATTAGCAATTGGTGATGAATGCATGGGTCAGAGCTCCAGTATGATCCTCTGACCATAAAGAGAATTATTGTTAAGTGCTCAAGTGCAAATGAAAAAAAAAACATAAAAGATAAGAGCATTCTTTATTTCTTTTCCCCCAGAGATGAATTGAGAGATCAGAATCCAAATACTAAAAAAGAAAATATTTAATTCTAGTGTGATAAGTCTTTTGTAATTCTAATGAGTGGGGTGAAATGTCAGAAATCCTGGAAACAGCAGAGATAGATCAGCATATCCTTCTTCACCAGCAGTCTGCAAGCTGGATGAGATGAAATTGCCTTCTGTCCTTTCTCTGCTTGTGACCCTTTGTTTTTGTCTTCACCTCATGTCAGAGTGGTCTAGAAGGAGTAACTTGACCTGAAAGTATTGCTTCTTTTCTTTTTTTTTATAGCTTCCATTTTTGCAGAAAACATGGGCTTTGTTGCAGAAGACCTCACTACTAACAAATCTGAGAATATTTTCTCACAGTGGCTGAAGGGCAACTGCCAACCTAATTATCGAAAGGTATGAGCACACTTGTGAATTAGACAGTTTTTCTTTTTTTGTGCTGGTTGCAGGCATGGTGCTTCTAAAAGATGGATTTCAAAAAGACAAATTGACAGGCATACTAAAGTACTTTATAAAACGTCAGCTTTTGTGGTAAAGGTGATGCCCTCTAGCATTGAGCTGTTGCTATTCTTCAAAAGCTTCCCGTTTGCTTCACTAGTAATGTCACAACACCTCCAGAATAAGTGAGGCGGGTACATCCAAATAAAATTCAGTTTTCCGCATTTGCTACATTAATAATCTTTAGAAAGAGCTTAAACGAATCTGAGTAGTTTTTCAGATAATTTATAGAAATTATTAATGGGATTTTATTCAGCGCAATATTTAAAATTTGGTTATGATTTTTGGGCCCCCGAGGGAACAATATATAGTTAAGTACATGTCAACAGAGTTTGCATGGATGAAAATGCTAAAAAAAAAAAAAAGCACAATTTAATATTTTGCCTTTAAAACCTGACTTTAACAAAGTGGCCAATATTGTACGGGGGTTATGCAAATTAAGAGTATTTTTAATTAAACGTGTGACGTTTAAAAGTAAGATTAGCTTAATTCTGCTTTTGACAAACTGATACACAGTTAGAGTTGTATGTCTGGGTCATTTGGGATATCAGAAACCACAGTGAGAAAAGGGAAGGCGGTTATATACTTTGATGCAGATGACTGCTGTTGTCATCAAGTGCATGTTCATCCAAGTGTAATATCCACCTGGAGAACCATGCATCTGCACACCGACATGCACTCAAAAAGGCATTCAACAAGACTCTACTATCTGAAGAGCTTTCTGCAAACCAATTTACAGCAGAACGCTGTGACCTGCTGACCCCACCTGTGAATGTTTACAACTTTAAGGTTTTATATTGTACCTATAATCAGCACGTTCTTTAAATGCTGTTTTTTTTGTATTTGCCACGTGGGTCATATTTCCATTTCGTACTACTAGTAGGGGAGTAATACATGCCCATTTAGATACATTCAAAAGCAATAAGGTGTGATAAAATGAAAAACTAATAACTTCAAACCCTGTCACGTGCCCCCTTTGAACAAAGTTACTTCTGAAAACTTTTCATTGTTTCTGAAATCACTAGAAGGAGCTGTGCATGTGTTCATCATAACTAAAGAGAAAGTTCCAATGGTTTCTTCTTCATGAAAGAGAATATAGTAAAACTCAGATTCTGCAACATTCCATATCCACTTTTTAGTAGAATTTCACTTACCTTTAACATCAAAGGGACAGAAAAAACTTTTCACAATCCCCTACGGGTCAAACTGGCATGGTCAACCAAAAAGCAAAACCCAAAACCACTTAGAATGAAGCTAAAGGTTCCTTTAAGTTAGCTGTAAATCATTACAGATATCATTATTGGGTATAAAATTTCTTGATAATAGTACTAAAGGTTTTATTTAATTAAATGCAATAAATCAAGCTGCTTTTAGATCAGAAAGTATTACTTGTGTTTTATTAAAGTAATTAAGTCCCAAGATGACAGCATGATGGAAAAGTGATGTCCTCTCCTGTGTCAACAGCATGTCACTCCTGACCCTTCAAAGTCATGTGGACCCTACAGACCCGAGGCGATACAAATGCAGAGCAAGAGGGCACGGCTTGTTAATGGACACTCCCATGACACCATAGGTACCTCTTACTAGCCGACTACCAAAGTCAGCTGGAAAGGCGATGCACCCTATCAGTTTGAACGCCTTGAATTTTCATGTTCAACAAAGTGATAACTAAATAGTTTCACCACGTCTGTTTTGCTCGTCTCCCTTTAAATGTGTCAGTTATATATTTTAATAGTTTATACAGACTTCCATGTTTCTTTGACTAGCTGTGGTTTCTGCGTTATTGTTTGTTTTTTTTCCCATCAGGTATGATTGCTCTTGATAAACAAGGACATGTTGCAGCTGCTACATCAACCAACGGACTTACTCACAAGGTTCCAGGGTGTGTGAATATAGCAAGTTCAATGTTAAAAAAGCAATCAATTTAAAGAATAAAGGAGACAAAAAAAGTAATTGCACAGGTTTGTTGGAGGGCACTTTCTACGCCTTATTAGAAATAAAAAGAATCACTTGCACATCACAATTTATTGATTACAAACTGTAGACCTTCTAAATTAATCTTAAATAGAAATTGCTGCTGCATCCAGTCCTCGTATAAAGCTATGGGACAGTTATCCTCCGAGAGAGTTTCTTGCAATTATTGACGCAGCAACACATTTAAAATGACCTCAATAGCATTCAATGCTGGATATTCCTCAAAAAGTAATGTAGACTCATGCAGAAATAGTCTCATTTGGCTGCCAAGCATGTGCAGCCATGAAACGATACTATACTATACTCGGTTCTGTGATTGGCTGCAGTAAATGTTTTCCTTTTTCAAAATGCAATCTCTTTTTACTTGGTAAGAAAGGTGAGATTTAAATGTTGTTTTCCAAACACTAAAAGAAACAGCTTACCCTTCCCATGATTCTAATTTGTCTGAAATATACAAATAATCTAAGTATTATCCAACACCACAACAGATATATAAACATTTGTCATTAATAAACAGAAATAATACATTTACTGATTAAAAAAAAAAAAAAAATCACATGTGATAAAATCTTTTATTAAACATGAGCATGTATACATAAATTAAGGGCAAGGGTTGAAAAATCAGAGATCAGCCTTGTTTAAACCTGTCAGAAATGGATGGCATGTGCTTGGTGCAGTAATATGATCACAGGTAATTATTTGACTCATTTTCATATGAGAGAAAGAAAATGATTAAATCAAAATGTCATCACATGTTCCATGTAATTTATGTGATCAAATGTCTGTGTGTGTTGTCCCGTTACTAAAACATTCCATCATTAAATCAGAGAAAATGTTGTTATAAGGCTTCAAAGGGAAAGACTGGTGAGATTATCTAACAGTGCCGCATAGTAATAACCCAAAACATGGCGTCTCATCAGTCACAAGGCAGATCATGGAAAAAAGTTCCTCTCCCAGAGGAAGGTTGACGCTGATCAAAGTCTAAACAGGAGACTGGTATCATCTAAGTATTTCTTCTATTATTGAAATATTATTGATCATTCATTTGTAGATGTAATTCCTTTCATGTTTAGGTAATAAGTTCTCCTCACACTATGAACTGGAAGGAGTCTGGAGGATTGCATTACATTTATTTGGCACACTGTTATACGAAGGAGCTTTAACGTACGCAACACATTGGGGGGAGGAACGCGGGCTTTGGCAGCTTGCCCAAGGACACTTCAGCGTGTTTGAGTTGTACCAGCGGTCTTCTGATTGAAGAAACATCAAGCTACCTTCTGAGATGTATACATGTGTTCATGGTAGACTTAAGACAAACACTTGGAGTGATGATTCTGAATGATTTATGAAAGTTGCAACGCTGATGCACTCCCACTGTGGAGACACTGGGTTGGGCAAGGTTAGCAGCCTGTGGCATCTGTGGTTATACATCTTTTCTCCCTTATCCTACACTATAGAAAACATAGTTTTCCTGCATAAATGTTACATTGAGGCTTTTATAAAGAGTACACATCATAGTATACTTCCACATTTGCACACACAAACAAACAGCACATTTCTGTTTAAGAATACTGCTCTAGGAACGAGTTAGAAAGGACCGACAAAGCCAAAAAAAAATCTGTTGAAATTGGACAGAAACTTTAGCAACATGAGTAAATTGTGATGTGGTTGACTTTAGCATCGTAAGTTATGGGAAGATTTGTTATTTTGATAAGGCCTAGTAAGTTTGTTCTTGGGCTTCATAAACAAATGCTGAACTTTTATGTGCTACAGAGTCCTCTAACATACGTCCTGAGTTTTAAAAAGGGATTTTTTTTCAACCTTTTAGTTTGTTCTTACTGCTGCAAAACTCCTGAAAAGTGGAATTTGCAGTCAGCTGTCATTATTGAAGACGTGTTTTTATTTTTTATATTCCTGTTGCGACCTTTCTCTGCATGCATGAGATTGTCTTGATTTTTTTTTTTTTTTTTTTTTGTCCTGTAGGCGTGTTGGGGACTCTCCTATGGTGGGATCTGGGGCCTATGCAGACAGCTCAGCTGGTGCTGCTGCAGCTACTGGCGATGGTGACATCATGATGCGCTTTCTACCCAGGTGCTGGATTGAAAAAATAAGTTATTAAATAAAGATGAAAATAAAACAAACCAAAAAAAAAGCCTAAAAATCTGAAAGCCCCATTTACAGTTAAATTAAGGTTTTTGCCAAAAGCAGCCCCATTACTGCAATTTCATAAACACTGTTATGGAAGTCATGTGTCTTATTCCCACATCATATTAAAAGAACGGACTCTGTTGAGGTTTTGCTGTAGGACTCAGATGTAAACCCAGCAGAACCAAACTGAATGTGTTGACTAGATCTAAACTCCTTCATTCTCCCTAACCCCATTTTATTTCCCAGTTACCTTTATGAAAAATAAGGTATTTGAAAAGCAAGCATTCATCACAGAGTATCGACATTTGTGACGTGTGCAGATTTTAAGCAGCCAACTTCTAGGGTGTGCCTCGAGCTCCAAGTGCATAAATAGTATTCTAAAGAGAGGAGGCACGACTATGTTGCCCCAAAACTGTCATCCCAACGCTACTCCAAAGTAGCAGGATTTCACTTAAAGAGCCATTTCTTTCCAGGCTCTGAGATCCCCCCCCCACCTCCCCACCACAACTAAAGGTTTTATTTATCCAGGCTAGTTTGGTGAGCAGTGAACACACATTGCATTCTTTTAAAGTTGGGCACACTGTACCTGAGGGTTGTCTCTTTCACCCTTTGTGGGAAGTACTGCAGGTTTATCCACAAAAGCTTTGGCCAAAATGCCGCTTATATCTTTCTAGGTTATATTATTTAATTGTGTGATTACAAGCTTTAACATGACAACCTTAATGCAGCTCTAAGCACATCTACAATTTTAAAATTATTAAAAATGGAAATACTAGTTTGTTTCAGTTTTTAATATAAAATGTGTTTTATTTAAAGTACTTTGAATGTTCTTGTACAGGTAATGTGTTATACAAAAAAAACTGGCTTTGGTTAAAATAATGTAAAATCGGGTTTAACAGATTTATACTTTTATCATTGTCATAATTCGGTGGGTATCACAATCATGATCCTGGTTGCCTTGACAGCGCTTATTAGTTTGCCTCATGTCATCCTGCCAACAGTTACTTGGCCGTGGAGCTGATGAGGGCTGGGGCTGATCCCTCAGCAGCCTGCAAGTCGGCCATTTCCAGAATCAAGAGGCATTACCCCCATTTCTTTGGAGCCATCATCTGTGCTAACACAACAGGCCATTATGGTGAGTGTTTGGCTTCACAAATACAGAAAAAAACCCTACATGAGTGTTTATAACCCTAATATGTTCAGATTCATTTTTTTGTTGTTCTTTTTTTTTGTAAGGTGTATATATATATATATATATATATATGTGTA
>JBAMHX010000008.1:10359114-10371887 GCA_037177515.1 Pseudomugil tenellus | reverse complement strand
GAGAAAGTGTGTGTGTGTGTGTGTGTGTGTGTGTGTGTGTGTGTGTGTATGTATGTATGTATATGTATGTATGTATGTGTATGTATGTATGTGTATGTATGTATGTGTGTATGTATGTATGTATGTGTATGTATGTATGTATGTGTATGTATGTATGTGTATGTATGTATGTGTATGTATGTATGTATGTGTATGTATGTATGTATATGTATGTATGTATATGTATGTATGTATGTATATGTATGTATGTATGTATATATATGTATGTATGTATATGTATGTATGTATATGTATATATGTATGTATATGTATGTATATATATGTATGTATGTATATATGTATGTATGTATATATATGTATGTATGTATATATGTATGTATGTATATATATGTATATATATATGTATATATATATATGTATATATAATCTGGTCAGGTTTAAAAAAGTTTAATAGGGCATTAAATTTTTTTCTGAAATTTTACATCATTCAAAATTAATCAAGTACATTTATTAAGAACAAAATAATAGTAGGTCAAATTATTTCTGCTTCAAGTCGAACATGAGTATTACAGCATGTGTGCTGTAAAGAAGACTGCCTTGAAACAGTATTGTAAATTATGGGTTTTTCTTTTAAAGTTTTATGAAAATATTCTCTTTAAATATACAATATATGAATATTTAAACACTTCTGTTTAAAAAGTTGAGGATAATCAACTTTTGGTTGGAATTTACTGAATTTTTTAAAAATAATGCCAAGTAAAATCATGCAGCAATAATTCCTCCCTCTCAATTTAGAAAAGAAACCCTAACAGGAATGATGGAGTATACTAAAAGATACATGTTTTAACTTGCCTTGTGTTAGGTGTTGATGATGTCAACATGTTAACAATATTATTAGAAAAGTGTTTAAATAAACCATAGTTTGTAGTGATTTGTGGTTTAGACACTTCTTTTAGGTGTATTAAATATTGTTAAAGCTGCATCTCTAAACAAACATAAAATAAAAACTTTAATGTTGAAAAGTTGTACATGTGCGTTGAAAAGCATAAAAATCAAATTAAGTTAACCTGTAGAAGTTATACTGGTTATCGTTTTAGTAATAGCAACTTTTAGACAAAAATAATATTCTTTATCAGATCTAAAAGGAAAAAAAGTAGAAAAAGCTTAAAAGTGAAACAGCCACAAGACAGTAAAAAAAAAAGGGGGAAAACAAAAGACTTTTTATACCTAAAAGTTTAAAGAAGATGTTTGTCATCCATTCTTCTTCAAAGAGCTCCAACAAAATCTGCTCCAGCTTAGAAATGTTGTTCTCATGGCAACGGTGGCAAATTTTGGAACCTTTTGTGGCAGATAAAGAAGCACACCCCTTGGCTTTCCTTCTTTAGTGAGCTCATAGCATTTCCACCTTCAAATAACAGCTTGTTCCACTCAAGATCTGCTTTTACAGTATATCCAGTGTTGTTGTTGCACACATAACCTACTTTTCACCACATGAAATGTGATCAGAGTGCAAACAAGAAAGTAGGATAAACGGATATTAATGTCTGAAGGAAGATGTGACAATTTATCCTCACTGACACATTTTACATAAACTAATTATTCCTCTTTCTCCTCCATCTTCCTAGGTGCAGCTTGTAACAAAGTCCAGAACCTCCCAAAGTTCCTCTACATGGTGTCAAACGCAGAGTCAGACACACCGATCCTGAAATCTGTAGATTGTTTCTAGACAGATGGATTCTGCATCTCTTATACAATGTCTAAATTCATGATCTTCTTGCTTAAATTGTATATATTTACAATTTAATTAAACTAAATAAAAAATTTAATACATTTAACCTGTGTGGTTTTCTAAGATTTATCACTTTTTTTATATAACTGGGGAAATAATGCAGACATATGTAGTTTGAGTCAATATTGGATATTCACAATATGCCAGATCATAATCTCAAGGCCATATGCTTCATTAAATATTTAGGAGAGTAAGATTTTATGTATATTTTCATTCCGAAGATGATTTATTATTTATCTTCTCCAACCCACACACACACGCATAAAAAAAACCTAAAGACACAAACACAAAATCAATGAATTCAGACTTTGTATGGTTGCAATCCATTAGCAGCCAGGAAGGATAGAAACCCCTGGTCCATTCTCTGCCCACTGGAAAAAGTCACATTGTTTACCCTTTTGAAAGCTGCAGGTGTAGAAATTCCGGCCATTGTTGGGTCCGAGCTTCAGAACCGTCCTCATTAAACAGCGTTTCCCATGGTGACAAAAAGGAAAGTGCAAATCTGCCCACTGCAATGAGGAAAGATTTATTAACTCAGTTTTAAGCTGTTTTTCAAAGTTTGTGGACAGCTATTTAAAAAAAAAAAAACGACAGAGTTAACTTTCTGTTATTACCTCAAAGAAGTTGCACTTGGTGTCTCTGGGCAGCGAGCAGACATAAAACTGCCGTCCCTTATTTTCTCCCTCCTTGTGGACCACCCTGAGGACAGCAGGACGGCGATGGGATGCACAGCAGGGGGTGCTGGGACTGGAAGAAATGGAAGTTGTGCGACATGCCGCCTCCATTCTGCGTACACTGAGAAGTGAAGAAACTGTCTTATTAGTTTAAAATATGTTGTAAATAAAACGCAGGATTATCTGTCACTTTAACACTTATTGGCGTGCGAGCAGCCTGCTTCAGCTCTGCTTAATGATGTTGGCTGGCAATTATTGTGTACAGCATTTGTCCTGCAGTGGTCATTTCTCACTTTAAACATGTTTTTTTTTAAGACAATGTATTAAAATTCCACATATGCTTTCCTTTTTTTATTCAACTCATTCCCTGTAGTTACAAAAAACTTCTCTTATTATAAACGTATTCATGAACAGCCAAGAAAGAGATTCACTCACTCTGAGTTGGTTCCATTTTGAGCTTTGTTACTGGGAAACACACAGTGATCAATTCTCATTTTCTTGGATGGGTGACTGTAGGAGGCCAGTGATTCCCCGTTGGAGAGCTCGACACTTTGCCTCTGCCAGCCACCAGAGGCATAATTGGGGCTTGTTGTCCCTTGGCAGACGCTGTTTTTATATAAACCTCCTTCTGCCGCCAAGGAATTCAAATGACTGCCGGCTGGGGAGAGCGGGGAGTTTACAGGCTTTGGTTTCTTGCTCATGTCAGAGAAAACAAGGGTTGAAGTCCCGAATGCAGACCTCCAGTTGACTTTGAGCTCCTCTTGTGGCTTCTTGAAGGCGGTGCAAGGGTATTTAATTAAATCAACACTGAAGGGCGATGCTTCACTGCTAATGTCGTCTTTGTGGACTGTGGAAAGAGCCAGAGTGAGAAACTGGATTTATGTTCAGCAGCTGCAGCTCATTCTGATGCACCGGCTGCTCTCACAAAGAAAAATAATGCAGGTCGTTGTTTTAAGTGGTTAGCTTGCCATAACATGTACTGGTAAGCAGAATTGACCTACTTGGGGAACAAAATGAAATGAAGTATTATGTTTTTATCTGAAAGTTAGAGTTAATGTCCAGTTCTTCTAGAAATTTCATGATTGTGTAGCTAGTAGAGGCTCTTAACGCCGAGCTGAGAGAGAATATGAAAAATATAAAGTCACATATGTAAATCAGTATCACTGAGAAGCACTGAGAGGGCTCAGGCAGATTTATGTGGAGCAGTAAGTGTGCATTATTCATTTTCAGAGATCTTAGATGAATTTAAATATACAATGGGCTTTCAGGCACTTCTATGAGTGAAGTTACTCATGTTTGCTCTTGTTTTAAAGCTAGGAACATCACTGTAAACAAAAGAAAAGATACAAAATAAATTAAAAAAAGGAAAAATACAGATATTAGATCTGAAGCCTCGCCCTTCAGCAGTAGAAATGTCTTATTGTATTACGAGACCGGACCAAAAAGGACTTCATGTGGCGCAGAGTAATTAAAAAAAAAAAAACCTTTTAAGCTATAGTTTAAAAAAATAGAAGAAAATTGAGTGCTGCAGCTGTAGACAGACATTCGAAGACACTGTGAAGTGCTGTTTGTATGACCATCCGAGTTCTTCAGTCAATGGTGATTTGAAAAACTTGCTCCATTTGAAATTGGGCAGTGTGATCTTATAGAAATGGGGTTCGGTTTCAGCAACTGAGACACAACAAGGACAAGTCTTTCAAACAAAAGTTCACTGCTGTTCTAATATATCTTAGGGCAGCTGGAGACAAATGACCAGCTGACAGACATGGTCATTATCCTTACTGCAACATATGAACCCCAAAGAGAAGTCTGCCCACTTGACTCGGCTGTCATTTGATGTTTGCTGTTCTCCTCAAAAGCACTGAAGCATCGATGTCCAATTGTACATGCTACTGTTCAGCTATACAGCAGAAAATACAGTTACTCTTGTTTCATCTCTTGTTAAGAAAGATGTTCTGTCACCCCATTAGAGGCAGCGACCACAAAAGATCATTTTACTCACCTTTGGGTCTTGGAGTGAGGCAGGCATCACAGGCTTTTGCAGCCGGCTGGTTGATGAGCGTGCAGAGTTGACAAGCCCAGTCCTCTTCCTCCTTCTTAGCCACATCGTCACTGATTCTCTCATCGTATGCCCAACTGATCAGACCGTTTCTAAGAGGAAGCTTACTGAATAAAGGAAAAACAAAGCAACTTTAATGATCTTCATTAGCCTCTGCAGCAGAAACAGCTTAATAATTGATGAGAAACGCTAAATAAGCTGAAAATTTTGAAATGTTTGACAGTTAACAAAAGGAAAAGACAACATTAACAACAACAATTAACACATTTTTAAGGTGGATTTATGAAAAATTTAGCCTTTAGTTTGGTCAGATTGTTGTTGAACAATCTAAATGAACAATCTAATAGATGAACAATAAATGAACAATCTAAATAGAATACAATAACAAGAGGGAGAATAATATCTGCATTTAAAAGACATGTGGTTTTTGCACCGTTACGTTCATACCAATGCACCATGTTTAGTATTTTTTTTTATTAAAAAGTAACTTTTTTATTGTGTTTTTTTTATTGTGTTGGGGCGAGAAGTCATCCTACAATGACATAAGTAATAGTGGTACTATTGATTATAATAGTTGTATCTATAGTTACATTTCAGCAATACTACTCAAACAGATAAAATGCATCTATAAATAATGAACAGACCAAAAATTATGCCTTTAACAAACTGTCCAATACCTATAATCTAAAAAAATAGATATTTTATTTTCTTATTTTTTTATTTTTGCTATGAAAGACATTACTTAGTTTTGAATATTGAAATCTTTACGAAATAACGTGAAGGGGGCTCGATGAGGGGCTGGTTCGAGCCTCGGCTGGAGGGGGAGGTTCAAACAGTGGCTTTCTGTGTGGAGATTACATGTTCTCCCACGCATGTGTGGGTTCTCTCTGGTCACTCCGGATTCCTCCCACCGTCCAAAGACATGCGTGTTAGGTTGATGGTCACTCTAAATTATCCCTAGGAGTGAATGTGAGCATGAATGGCTGTGTGTGTTTGCCATGTGACAGCCTCTAAGCCTGTTAAGAGCTGGGATGGGCTCCAGCTTACCCATATCACTGAATTAGATTAAGAAGTATAGAAAATGAATAAATAATGTGAAAAAGGTACAAAGGCAAACTTATATAAGTGATAGAGTTATAATCACTATGGTGATAATAATGACTTATTCATGCATTCACGCTCCTATTATTGTGTTTCTTTAATGACAAAATAGTTGTTTCTTTATGAAAGACACATGAAATAACATGAAACTTATATGTAATACAGCCAACATTTACCTGTAACATTATGCAATCATCTAAGTGTTCATCTAAGAAATATTTTTATGTAGCATATGCTTGTGCACACACTGCATCACAAACAACAACTCAGGAACTGCAAACATAAAGCTGGAAATAAATGAATAATTCAAGCTGATATTCTAAGAACATTTAAATAGATAAACATTTGGAGATGAAGCAGTGGCTCGTCATATGCAGAAAAAAAAGAAGCAACGTGGTTCATATAAATGCTTCAAGCACAGACATTTTGTCCTCTGACATGAAGGCTTGAGTGTGTTTGACAGAAAGACAAATCTGCAGTGCCAACATTCATGGAGGAGGAAAGTAGCGGCATCTTTCAGGAAAGTTCTTGCCGATTGCTTTATCAGCTGTGTAATGCGTGTTATGGCTTTAAATTCTAACCCCTTGCAAAGCTTTGCTCAAACATAGCCCAGGAGGTGTTGAGCCGATGCCCTGGCTGGCAAACACAGCCTTCTATGTGCATTTATTCTCACCCCATAACACTTGCCACTCCGTGCCAAGCCCATCTGCCTGCAATGATGATGCCTGCTATGAATTTGAACCCATCTAAAAGGCTTTAAAATCATGCTGCAAAACCAGCATTGAGACCATGACACCGTAGCAAATCCCAATGTTACAAGATGATTGCTCCTCTCATTGTAACATTTTCGCACAGTAATAAACAACTAAACTAAGATTAATTTAATACATGCACCATTTAAATCAGTTATTAAAAACGTAAACGACCTGTAGAGGAATTCCATGTATTAGCTTAATTACTTTGCTCTTAATTAATGTCTAGCTGAAAGGTCCGACCGTAAGGCTCCTAAACTGATGTCATTCTGACCTTTAGTAAACCATCTGCAATGCTGGGATCTTTCTATCAGGGCAGAATAATTCCAGACTTCTGTGTGACCACAGACCTCTGGAGAGATTCTCCCCGGGTTATGACCTCGTATGTTCAACTTCTTTTATTTTTCATTATTAAATTTATATTCTTATCAATCTAAAGAAACCAGTGTCCTCGTCCTTGACAGGACTAACAGTCATCTACAGACCAACCAGTCAAAATAATAGTGGATTTACATCTCGAAAAATGAAAGAAGCAAACAATTGAAATAGTTTGAAACTAAATCCCAAGCATTCAAAATAGGAGCAGCTTTTACAAGAATGCAAAACGATACTTTCTCTATCAAAGTTCCTGAGGTCTACAAGGCTTCTACCTGATGTCAAGCCCTTTGGGATCTCCCTTCTGACAGCGCTCACAGAAGTAAGTCATCCTCCCGTTGTCTCCAAGACGACAGACTGTGATGACATGAGAGCAGCGGGCACACTGGGGAAGCTTGTAGACTTTGTAATGTTTGTAGAGAGGAGAGCCAGATTTGCGACACTGATAGAGATGAGTATGGGGGAGAAGATCAACACAACAGACAGAACAAAAAAAAAAAAAAAAAAAAGAAAAAGAAATCACACCTTCTGACTTGTCTGGAGTCTTTCGACAAATGTTTTCTCCATTTTTTCAAATTTAAAGTTATCTATTCTTTTAAAGAACTCTCTCAGCTACTGAAATGAACCAATGCATGTCTGTAATGTCCACCAATGTTCATACCAGCCTTGATATCTTATATAAAGTAATAACGACTAACCTTGTAAAACAGAAGAGTAAAATCGCGAGTCATCTTTACCACATGGTGGATCTGCTCGTCTGTCAGCTGCTGAACCTGGAAAACAAGCTGGATTTAGCTGAACATCATAGAGAAAGAGTGTATAATCCTCATTTTAAAGCAGATGAAGAGTTTCAGAGTCAGCAAGTTAATACTATATGCATAAGAAGGGAAAAAACACAGAAATGAATGAAAAGACTGAATTTAACATGATGAAGAGGAGAAAAAATAATGTAATATATATGTCAAGGAGTTGCTGCCAAGACAGACCAGGCTGGAGTCTGGCTCAGACAGGGCGAAAAAACTAAATATGTTGCACTTTCAGGACACCTAGCAGCTTAATGAAAGTAGGAAAATGCATGAAGGTTCAGCAATCCCGGAAGAAGCGACTAAAAAGTCCAGAATAAATCTTTTAGTCACGTCTGTTGATACATTAAAAAACAGTATGAAGGCCTTTAATAGTTGGATGGAAGTATTCATTTTTGCTTTTCTATAGTAGCTAGCTTTCTCACAATATTCCCTCAGAGACATGTAAACCTTTATTTGAACTTGGTAATCACGGATGTTGCCCTTATTTACTGTAAGGCATTGATTTTTTCCAGTTCTTGTAAAGAAAATCGGATTAGTTAAATGTATTTATCAATATTACTAATGTATGCTCTTAATTAAAAGATGACAGCCTTAAAGCACCAATAGATTATTTTTCAACAGGGATATTTGTGTCGAAATGTGCCTCCCAACACTTACCCTCCCCCATTTCATCTTCCTCTTTACAATGCATCCCACAGTAACACATGAATTTACTCTTCTTTCTGAGACAGTTGTCTTGCATTTTTACCCTCATTTTTTATTCCTCTGCTGAACACAATCCATCATCTTTTCCATACCTTCACGGCTGGGTGGAGGCCCGAGTCAAACAGGGCTTCGTTTTTAATGATGTTGCCGACTCCCGGCATGACAGCTTGGTCTAGGAGAACATCACAGAGCATCCTGCTACGCTGGCTCCTCACTGCCTCCTCAGAGCACGAGAAGCTGAACTTGGAGGAGCAGACATCCAGACTCTCCATGGCTCGGACCTTCTGCTGGCAGTCCTCCGTCATCCTGCAGAATGCAGTTCATTGGCTTGTTTTATTGTTGTTGTATGAAAACTTGACAACGCAGGTGAAATTTTCAGACAGTAGAAGCAAATATCTGCCTCACTACTCAACGTTACGCCAGGACTTTAAAGGTTATGATCAGGACAAATGCCGAGCAAAGAAAAAAAAAAAAGAAAAGGGCATTTTTCATGCAACAATGACCACCATCTTTGGACACATCCTAATATAGGACATACTCACTGACTCAGAGTCATACCCCAAGGTGAACTCCTGTCACCTCAATCTATCTAGGCTAGGATGGTGTCCTCGTTACCTTATTTCCACTGTGCTGTCGAAGAAGCTCACAATGTCGTTTGTAAGGTGAATTTCCAGCACCGGCGCGGAGCCTGTTCTAATCTTCTTTTCAGCTGGATTTATACGCATCGATCCATTCATGCCAAAGTGGACTCTAGAGGTTGTGAATTTAAAAGAAAGAACAGAAATTTCATTTTAAAAAGATATGTCTACATTATTCACACCCGAAGGCCATAAAAATAGAAAGGTGGCCTGTTGAATGGAGGGAAATGAAGTGACATGTGACACGGTGTTGCGATTGTGACGCAACACAACTTAGTTTGGGAAAATAGGAAAGTTGTGAAGTGAAATTTCTCAGCTTTGGGTTGCTGCAGGGCAATGATGGCTTCAGGATCTTCACTTATAAATCACAGGGAAAAAACAGACCCAATTTTAATCATACAAATATTTAAAATGGACAAACAAAAAAAAAATGAAACAAAAAAAAACTTTATGGGATGTACCAAGAGCAGTTGTACGCACATTAGTAAATAATCAGTAGTTGATATATTGCACATGTTTTCAATCACCTGCTTGTGTTTGTTCATACTCATTTAACCAATAGAAACAATATGTCACTTTAGAAATCCTTATTATTCCTCAGAGTTATGGAGAGAAAAAAATAATTCATTTCTGCTGAAAGTGAACTAAACAGATATGTATAGTTTAGTCGTTCAGGTAACTTTGTTTTTTAATATACATATGAACCACGCATGCCAAAGTTCAGATGCGGGAGATGATTATTATTTAACAATCCTCTGGAAACAACTCTTCATCTGGAATTTAAAGTAAGAAAGCATCATTAAATGCTGCAGCTTAATATTAGTGCAGTTAACAATCATAATCAATCAAGATGATTGTATTTTTTTGCAAATACAATGGATGGATGGTGACTATTGAGACTATCCAATCGTCAATCGTCCTCCCACCCTAATATTTAGGTGAAAGCGTAATCACTCTATCCTGCTTGTAAAAAGCCTAAGTGTTGTCACTGTTACCCAAATAAATGAACAGAAAAACAACTCCCAAATCTTATTCCCTTCTTCTGACAATCAATGAACAAATAAAAACTAAAAATCATCGAACACTGATTCACCTTTTAGGAACTTGTGTTCTTTAAAGCATCATAAAAATCACATTTTATGACATTTGCTCTTATACGAAACGTGTTTGTTAGGGCTGTGAAATGAGTAACTAAAGAGTGCAGCTGCCAGAAGAAGCTGGTGAAATGTGTGGGATGAACAGGATCTTTGTGCAGATTACACACTAAATGCAGCCTGATCTTCATATGGGTAAAAATTCTGAATACACACAATGTGATTAAACTAAGAACACACAAATTGTCCTTGAATAAACGGAAAAAGCCACTGACAGCACAGGCTGGGAGAGATTTTCAAACCTCTGAGCAAACTACTTATGATTTGAGTTGGAGTGCTACAGATAAGGAAATGAGAAGACAGATGAATTGCAGAGGTGCCCTACCACATAAATAAAAGTGCACAAAAACAGCTCTTTAGAAGAAAGATTGCTTGCCATGAGCCATCCCTCAATTTCAAAAAAAGCTTTCCCAGGAAGAAATATACACATGCATGAAGATAGAAAAGGCTACTAGAGCTTTTCTAAAGTCAAATGTGGTCATCAATCTACAAGAGAGGAAAAACAGACACTTCTAACTTGAGATATTCAGGGCTACTACTCCATCTAAAGGTGAGTGGCCAGCAAAGATTATACCGAGATCTTACCAAGAGAACAACAAAAAATATTAGATAAAGTGAAAAGAACACAAAGGAAAAGCTGAAATATGTACTACTCCAAGTCTACCAATAAAAAAACACAGAGAAAGCATTTCAAGGAGCATACAGAAATTTGCAAACATGGACAACAATTTGTCAAGAAAAGGCAGGCACTGCACACCAAGACCAAGGCATTATTTTCCTCCTCAGGACTACAGCATCTTGCACTTGTCATGGAAGAAAAATGACAAACTACCAAGAAAATGATCAGAAAGAAGTCACATTTTTAACAGTTCAGTTGTCATTTTATCATCACGCAAGAAAATTTAAAGAATGATTTGATAACAATTCTGTTCTCATTTTATGCCATTACATCATGAGCCTTCATGCAATCACAGAAAATATAATTATTTAAGTTTAAAGTGGCTCTTTTCAATTATCTGAAGGTTCTTTTGCAATTACACTGTTGTCTTTTAGTTGCCAAACTGCAGTCCTGCTTAACACCTGCGATGCCTCCTACTACCTGAAATAGTTTGTTTATATTCTAGACACAGTGCTGCAGGATGGAAAACTCATTCTTCTCCAAATGTAAAGAAAATTAAAC
The DNA here is from genome assembly GCA_037177515.1 of Pseudomugil tenellus. Taxonomy (NCBI): domain Eukaryota; kingdom Metazoa; phylum Chordata; class Actinopteri; order Atheriniformes; family Pseudomugilidae; genus Pseudomugil; species Pseudomugil tenellus. The sequence goes on along the minus strand of JBAMHX010000008.1, from coordinate 10,360,654 downwards.
CTGATGAAAGTTTTTACTGCCATTAGTTTTATGAACAAATAGATTCAAGAAATACTTACCAGCCCTGCAGTGACAGGCAAAACTACTTGACAGCCAACTTTTGCTTTGACTTTTTCTAAATGGAATTGGTCCCAAACTAAAAATAAAATTATAACCAGTTTAAAACGTAATTATTGCAAAGATCAGAAATATTTTCCATTAAAATGATTTACAGTCAAACTGTCACTATCAGTTTCACCCTTTGCTTTGCTTTTAGTCAGTCCTTTATAGTCTCAAAATCTGTTGTAAGGTTGACTGACTTAAACCATTAACCCCACCATCAACACCCTGGTTTATACCATTTATAAGCAGTGGTTTCTCATATATATGTGTGAGGTTACCTCAAAGCTCTTGAACCGAAGTACATGAAAAGTTCTTTGCCGAGAGTTTCCACACCAGTGTACTGACAGTCTGAAAGACTGCGGAAGCTATTTGACGCAGAGCTGTTTTTCTAAAAAAGAGACAAAGTGATTAGAAAAGTGTCTCATGTAGGTCGTATTGTAACTTCACGTCGCGAATTCTTACGCTCTACTTACGCTCGAAGTTGTCAAACTGCCCCTGACATCTTTCACCTTCTGTCCTGTTTTAACTTTGGAGCGGATTTTCTCCCCGTTTAACGTGCAGCCTGGACCCTCCACCATCTTGCAGTTCAGAAAAACTAACTCTGTAAAATCATCAGCTGGTAGCTTCCGAATGGTTTGTTGACGATTTCACTGCCCGCCATAATTTTCAACGATGCGCATGCGCGTTAGTGTTTGTGAACAGAATTTCACACACGCGGAGAATCGTGTTTAAAGGTACACTAACCCTTTTTCACTGTTGAGGGGCCCGTCCATAAAATGAAAACTGTCAAAAAGCTTAGTGGTTATGGAAGCAATTCTGATCTGTACTGTAAAATTAAATTAAAATGAATCCTACTTAAACTTTATTGTTCGGTATTACACGGGTTTATAACTTTTATAACTACATTGAAATACTAGCAATAACTTTTGTAAAGTCATACTTTAAAGGTTTAAGCAGAAAATTTATCAAGGAGCTTCCATGTAAAGCAGTGAAAACTGTCACAAATCAGACCAAAACACGGCCACAGTGATCACCAAGATTGGTTCTTGTATTTGAATATACAGCAGTGTATATACACATACCCACATCATTGTTCATTCACATCCCAGTCTCTGAAAATCAACAAACAACCAATTACGTTTAACAAGTAAGCCATATATAATCGGTTATTTCGGAACCTAAAGTTGAGTAGCAACTCACTGTATTTTTGTGCACATGCTACTATAATATTTAAAGTTTAAAAAACAAATATAAAACTAATTATGAATTAATATAAATGTGTTGTTTTAAAAATACAACCAGCATCTCTCTTCATTATGAAACTGAAAAGGAAAACTGTAGGATTGCTGAAAATGTCATATCAATTCATTCATTCATTCATTCATTCATTCATTCATTCATTCATTCATTCATTCATTCATTCATTCATTCATTCATT
>JBAMHX010000008.1:10347535-10357942 GCA_037177515.1 Pseudomugil tenellus | reverse complement strand
TTAGCAGATGGTTTACTAAAGGTCAGAATGACATCAGTTTAGGAGCCTTATAGTCAGAACTTTCAGCTAGACATTAATTAAGAGCAAGTTAATTAAGCTAATCATGAAATTCCTCTACAGTACTGTTAATTTTCTTGTCATTTCTTTGAACAAATAAATATATATTTGGCAAAACTAGATGTGTTAAAAGAAGTGCTGCTTTGACGATTGGAAAATATTTATGACACATGAAAAGAAAGAGTCTGTTTTGGTTGTTTCAAACCCCAATCCAATGATTTCCTTGTAACAAAAAGATTAACTTAATTGCTTTGTTTCAAGCTGAATTAACTGACTTCATCATTTTTGATGAGGCTGTATATAATTAGTTTACAAGTCATGAGCGTGAACGTCTTGAGGCACAAGCCTCAGGACACAAATTAGGCTTTCAAGATCTGTAATTTATTTTTTGTCCTAGAGTTGTGGGATTGCAGACATGAGCATAGGTGTGGGACATTATAAATGCGTGTATGACATGCTCACACAGCATCTCAAACCCAGAAATTTAATTAAACCATGATAAGACTTGAAGGATGAGGCAAACTGTCTTGAGATTTGCAACAAAATGTTATCATTCTGCTTGCAGTCTCCTCCTAATTATCCTAATGAGTCTCATAATTGCTAAATAATGTTTGATAATTGCAGATAATGTGTCTGTTTGGGGCTTAGGCATATGCGAATGTAGTTTTCATGGACACACATGAAAACTGAAGTCATGTTTTATCTTTTTTTTTTTTTTGCTCATGTGTGAATGGAAAGGGCATTAACAATTTAAAAACGCAGACAGTTATTAAAGTGCAAGTTTTCTTCTAGGTGGCTGCATAATGAATACTTGATAAGCTTTAAAGTGAAATAACATTTTGTTCTCTAAATGAGCACATGCAGCCATTTGAAGTTTTATGAAATAAGGCACAAGGCAACGGCCAGACCATTTATTTGCAGTGCATTAATAATGAGCTTAAAAAGAAAAGGAAAGAAAAATAACATCTCTACTTGTCTGCATAAGGTCCATGTATTTCCTGTTAAAACCACCTTCTCTGGTTTCTGGTTTTGTGAGTTCTACTTTATTTATAACCAAGTAATTATCATTTTATAAATACAGGTATGTCTTAGTTGCTTTTAACAGTAACTGAGTTGAAACATAAACACATCTGCATCATACAGATGTTTTCAATGAGGAGTAAAAAGAGGAGTGTTGTCATGATCTGCAGGTTTATATTCTATTTTTTTAAAGTTTCGTCTTATTTCCTGTTTTATTTTGTAGAGTTTTCCTCTCTTGTGTATCAGTTTGCTTTACTTCCTCTTCCAATGTTTATCACACCTACCTCTTCTTTTGCATTTAGGCTATCTGTTTCTACCTCCAGGTTTTCCTTTATGCATTGTCAGATTATTATATGTACCATTGTGTTGTCTTGTCTGCTGTTGGGTCTTGTGTTTCATTAAACTTGCACCATCATCTGCCTTTGGTGTTTTTCATTCCTTCATACTGGTCCCCAGTCCTCATTTCCAGCTTCCATACCCTTCAAGCTGAATGGTATTTGTCTATTTTTTACTCTAAAAATGTAATTACATGAAACTGCACATGAAGCAACAATAACAGTTGTTTCTGTGGTGAAGAGAAGCTCAGCTGTAGATAGAGATGTGTTGCTATGCAACTGGGATTTCAGCACCAGGGTCACATTTCACTGTCTGTCTCCTCTTGCTTGGCAGGATCTGATGACTGCTAATAATCCTATTTTTAAAAGCATCTCATTTGCATTTCTTTAAATGTGAATAATCAAAGGCAGTGAAATCTGTAAACTATTATTTAGTGTTATTTGGGTGAGAGAACCCATCATTGCTCTCTGCATCATTGCTCAATCATACGTTTGTCTAGGGACATTTTGGTAACACTGTGCTGTAAACATTAAATCTAAACTAAATAAAAAGCAAGTATATTATTTAAATGAGTAGGTAAATTACGAAAACAACTACTTTCAACTATATGAGTGAGATGGGATGAATCAGGGGCATTCTGTTTCTAAGCTCTCTTTTATTGCCATATTACCTTAAAATAACCCCATCTTAAAGTCTCAACTGCAGTTTTTCTAATCCCTAATTTTCAAAATATGGCTCTCATATGTAATGTACATGTTGCACCATCTTGCCCAGAGGATCTTTAGCATTGTTACATCAGTATTCATACTGGCCATGTGAATGGTGGCTTACTCTAAGAAAAAACAGACTTTCTACACCACATTACATCCTGAGTGCACACGCTGTCCCATGCCACCTTTAGAAGAAAGTCCTTCTTTGTTTTGGGCTCTTGGCTAGAAGTATCCTGAATGAATCTTTTCATCCAAAAAAAGACACTAAACTACTCCCTGTGTAAAATGTTCAGTTTAACTTTTCATCTCAAAATGAAACCTATGTTTTTTGTTTGTTTGTCTCACCAAGCTCATACAGCTTAGAGTGCAGGTATGACCATATCAGCGCTACAAGCAACATCTTCACTCTTTGTGTTTTAGATGCATGAGCTTAAAGTGCTGTATCATTTTCATATTTCAAGTTTGGAATTAAATGGCATGATTGGAGTGTTTTTTATTTTTCTCAAGCTGCTAGAGCACAGTTCAAATCAAACTACATCTCTTTCCACAATATCTTTTCATCTCCAAGAAAACAGTGACGTTTTAGAGTGAAGGACTACTATGCATATAAAAGTATGCATTGTTTAAGACCTAGATTAAAAGACTGACTGGAAATTAAAAACCAGAAAACATACATAAAAATAAATAAATAAATAAAAAAGGAAACATATAAGCCTGTTCTTTTTTTTAAGCAAAACATCAAACTCAACTCAGAATGATTTATGTGCTCCTCTCTGAATACAAAGCAAAAAGGTGATATGAGAGCAGATACACAAACGATCTGAACAGTCAGCAGCAGCACACATAAAAGCCAAGATTGGGGCTGCCTGTTGGCATGTAAGCAATGTTTTGATCCACAACAAAATGGCTGCAAGGAAGAAGATAGAAAAAAAAAAGGGAAAAAAAGCACGAACTGATGATGTTGATTTACTTCTCCTCTAGGTGGCACCGTTTCCCTCTTGATGATCAACACTCTGCGGGGGAATTTGGACAGACCCACACTTCCCATCTCCACCAGTGGCATCAGGCAGTGTCCGTTTCAGGGGAACTGGTAGAAGATAACTGCATTAGGTTAAAAAAAAAGATGTCTAGTTTATCTGTGCTCATCCAAACACTGCTGCTGTCACGAGGAAAACCTGATTATCAAGCTCCATCATTATTGTAATTTCTGTTACAGCCATATGGTGCAAAGCCAACTGTTAGACTAATTTCATAATGGTACTTTTGATTAGATGTAAATGAGGGTGATTGCAGAGTGCTTTCGGATTAGTAAGATAAGTGTGCGTTTTTAAGCATTTGATCTGAGTTAAAAGCTGAAGAGTTTCTACACTGAAGCTTCCTCATGGGAGACATTTAAGGGAGTCCATTTCAGTAGCTGACCTCAGAAAAGCAAGTAAGAAACAAGAAAAAGTAATCCTGGTATACGGAGGAAGGTAAATCAACCCCACCAGGCCTTCTAATGCTGATTTAAAAGCAGTAAGAGATTTCCTCAAACATTTCATGTGCCTGGTATGCAAATTAGATAATGTTTTAAGGTAGTCTACACCAGTCTATCCATCGCTACAGAGGGACAAGAACGCATTATAAATGACAGTTTCTATTGAAGAAACAAAATGTAAATACAGTTAGGAAAAATGGCATTTATCCATTGTTGAAAAGAAGATTTTTCAGATTATAACCATTTGTCTGTATTAACACTACTACAAATGTGTTTAAAAATGAATCCAAGAGGTCACAAAGCATTATGGGACAAGTTATCTGTTGCAATGTAACCAATAGTTTATTCCATTCATTCATACAGACTGCAGAGATAGAGTGGTGCTACAGAAAACATGCTCAAATGGCAGAAAGTAAAGGAGATTCAATGAGACATGAACTCCAGAAAATTGGCACGATAATGTGGACGCTTATTTAAAAGGTAATAAGCAGAAATTAATCATATTTTTGATTGAAAGACTTAAAAAAATGGGTATGTGAAGAACAAGAGTGTATAATTTCATCTGGAGTATTACATGATGACACACTCTCTCTGTGCTGATCTCCAGCTCCATGTTTAGCAGCCAGTCCAGCTGCAATTCAGATGTTTCTCTCTCCTCTGGCAGCCCTGGGACCCTCCTCCCTATTACAAGCAACAAGCAAATAATGGCACTGAGTTTTTAAAGCCAAATAGTGTATAACAGAACAAAATGTTCATCTGAAGACAACCAACATCTGAGATTATCTCCAAAGAAACATCAGTTGTTGGTGAAGAAGTTGTTGAATGAAGAAAGCTTTGAGTTATCCATTCATCTCTGATAATGGACAACTCATTACCAATTAATTATGTTGTTTAACGCAAAATCAAAAATATTTTGTCACTTGTGGAACTTACAAGCCAGGAAAAAAAAAAACAAAACAAAAAACCCCACACAATCCAACTGATTCAACCTCCCTTTCTAAAAGATTGGATGGGGATATGTTCATCAAAGTGAACTGTCATTGTCCCCCCATGCTCGCCCTCTCAACAAGCATTGCATGTCTCTGGAGGCGTGGCTTCGGTGGAAAGTGGTCTTTTGAATTGTGTAAGTTCAAAATATTTATAGGTTGTTTTTTCCTAGTTTTATGCCAGTTGATTATTGGTTGGATTTGTGTTCATATTTGTCTAACAGGATGCAATAAGGCATTACAGAAATTCTTTTATATCACAATATGCACATACATTTTTCTTGATCTAATCTCATGTCTGTTTTTTTTACCCATTAATTCTGTTAAAACAAAAAAAAACATTTGATGGCAACTTATGTTGTTTAGTCTTAAATGCATGCCTATATGTCTTTATCTAAATGAAACAAAGAAATCTAAAAAAAATGGAGAATTAAAAAAATATCCTCTTGATCATCATCTTTCATTTAATATTATCCCTCTTGAATCAAACCAGAAAGATTATATTTTTATGTGTTTCTTGTTAGTTGAAGTAACCTTTTCAAATATGCATGTGGAACTTCCTCATCAATGTTAAAGTAATGCTTTTTATTATTTCAGGTAATTTGTTTCAGCAAACTTTTTGTCATAACTCTGAACATTAAATTTATACCAAATATAAAGACTTATATAACCATCAAACACACATTTAAACATATTTACATCTGTTTTTTTTATAACAACAGACCCTAAACACAAGAACAAAACATTGTAGTGACCAAACCATTATAGTGAAAAGAAGCATTGCTACTTTAAATAAAAGTAATTATGAGATTTTTTTTACATTAGTTATTTAGCAGTTCTTCAAGACATGCTAAACGGTGAGACATGTGTTGTATTGAATTGTGTAGAAACTGCACACGATTTTTAGGACATGAACATCTACGGCTCTAAAGTGATTGACATTTAACAGAAGATCTGATGTCCTGTGCATGATGGGATTATGGAAGTAAATATAGATGCTACGTGTATGACTCCATTTTGAAATTGTGCAAAAAGTGCAGACAAAATCAATATATACCATTGTTTAATCCGTTGTTTAAATTCCATCTTAAAGCATCCTTCCTATTGCTTTCTTATTGAGTTGTGACGCTTTCAGTGGCACAGATGAAATGTGACATGATCATTCAGACTGGAGAAATATTAGATATGTGTCTGGTTTAGGAACACATACCCAAATGTAATGAATGTCATTTGAAAGAAAAAATGGGCAATGGTTAGATTGCCACAAAATATGATATTGTATCCATAATATGATATGATACAAATTTTGGCAAAAAAAATGTAGGTTTTGCTTAAGTGTGAAACGCCTCTGAAGTCAGAGATATCTTAATTCATGCACATGTACTGTACACAGATGTGACCTCATTAGTGCATGAACCTGAAATGTTAGAAATATGCTTGCTAGGCTGCTTTAGCCTTGCACTAGCGACTTGCTAGCTAATTGTCCCGTCCTCATCACAGAGAGCTGCTTTCTTATGTTATAGATGAACTATGACAACGCAGGACAGAAACAAGGATTGAGGAACAAGTTTGAGAGTGAAGCTGTAGCTAAAATGGCACCACAGCAGACCTAGCAACACAGGATCATAACTAAAGCCAATACATGCTCTGTGATTTAATCTTGTGCCATATTGCAGTAAACAGAATCACTGCAAATACTCACGTACGCTTACTTACCTCATATTTCTACATTCCTTTCCTGGAGACAAATATGATGAACAGGTAAAACAATAAACATCTGCTGCTTGTCTCTCTTTCTACTGTTGGCCATCTCATGTTACGTCTGCAGATTTTTTTTGCAGGACGTTAAAAAAGAAGCAACAATAGTTCAATGTTGTATGTTGCAACAAAGAAGTTCAGTTGTCTGTTTGAGCCATAACCCAAATGAATTTAGCTGTCCACGTTGAAGTCCTAAAAGCAGCTCTCAACTCTCTGGAAGCATTTTGTCTTGTGGTAACTGTAATTTGGCTCCCATGTTGACAGGATGGAATCAGCCAGTTTTGTTTTAGCTGTTGGTCCCCATCATTATATCAGAAACAAACACACACACACATAAACTCTACCTTCCTCGTAAGTGGATTCCAGTCATCCCTGAAGATTATCAGCCCGTGTCTCATTTGAGTGAAATGTGATTACAGAGCGACTGCAGCAACACAATGTAATCAGTCGTGACTCAATTAGTGCGACAGGTACACCTGCCGCTTGCCATTTGAATACTGTCTCTCTCTCTCTTTCTCTCTCTCTCTCTCTCTCTCACACACAGCTCTGAGGTAATCACACACCCACACATGCACACACCCATAGTGCACGGTCATTACTTTACCCTGTGCATAGCTCACCACAGTTAATACTTTGATCTAAGCCCTTGATTTTTGGGGGAAGCTGCTGTGTTTTTGGCAGCTTCTGCGCCTCAGGCTGCGTTTGAGTTTCATAATTTATCACCGAGTTTAGCAGTGCTCAGGAAGGAGGGGAGGACAGGAGAAAGCAAGGTTCATCTGCTATTATTCTCTGATGCGCGTCATCGCTAAACAGAGTGAATTTGGAGTGCTAAGTGTTGGAAGGAGGGTTAATTATTCTGTTTCAGTAAGCGCCGTGGCTTTTGGCAGTGTTAAACACACACTGGCTGCAATGTAAATAATGAAAATGAAGTTTTAACTGTGACATTTGCTGCTCAGCAACAGTTGTGTTTTGTAGAGCACGCTGTGCAAAGTATGCATTTTCGATTTCTAAATTCCCACTAGTGCATTGTATTCAGCAGTGAGCTCCAAGTTAGGCTTCTTTTTTTGTCTAACAATTACATGTATATTTTCTCTGACTGCACTTCAAGTACAAGAACAAACACCAAGCCTCTCACCATCAATTTTCTAGCATATCTAACCTTAGCTCTTATTTTCCTCTGTACTCCAAACTCGCCCTCTCAACCTCCCTTTATGTCCTGCTTTTTTCTTTCTCCTTTTTTTTCCTCTCCACTAAACGAACCATGTGCTCAAGGGGGAAAAAATCTGAGAAGTAACCCCAATCTTAATCTTGCCCCTCTGGTTCCCTTTCCCCAAATGTCAGCTGTAATCCATAACCTCATTCATCCTCCCTACTCTCACCCTCATCTCTTTCTCTTTTATCAGTCCATGAATGACTTAACCCTATCATGTTGTTTATGTTTGTGATCAAGTATTTGTTGTCTTCCTAAATTGGTCAGTTAGGTTTACTCTACTTCACATATTTTATTTCCTGATGTTAAGGACATAAAAGCAGAAATTATTCCATAATGACCATGAACCAGTGTTGCTGTGGAGAAACCCCAGCTTCCTCCCAAGGCAAGGCAAGGCAAGGCAAGTTTATTTGTATAGCACATTTCAAGTACATGACAATTCAAGGTGCTTTATATACAAACATTAGAAACATTACAGCAAGGTGCAGAAAAATTTGAAAACAAAGTAAAATCACAAAATAAGAAAATTAAAGCAAGATAAAAAGGATTAAAAACAAAAGTAAAATCACAAGTAAAGCAAGATGGAAACCCTCAGAAAAAAAAGAAAAATCACTTGTCATAAAAGGCTGCAAATAGAAAAGTTTTTAACCCTGATTTAAAGCTGCTGACACTTTTAGCAGACCTGGCCTACATGTTAGGTTAACTGATCACTTCTTGGTAATTTGAGAGGCCTGCTAATTGCTGGGTTAGCCTCTAGCTTCTCCAAGACACTGAATTGCATAAAGTTGTATAAAAATGACTCTAAAACAAATTAAATGAGTTCTACCAGAAAATCTGAAAATATATATGTTCCCACTTTTTATATCTCGTTTTCAATGAGCTTAAAAACTAGTGTTCATACAGTTAGACTTAATACTCTACTTTACTAAAAAAGTATCATCAGAAGTGGCAGGAGAGAAATATAAAGATCATTCTAACATATAACTAAATTAACTTCCAAAGCTTTTCTTTGAGAACCCTATGATTCCTTACCATTCCTAAACCTATGTGAAGTCAGAAGTGCAATGAGAGACAATGACGGAAGACAAATCTCAAAGTAAAGATTGCTTAACAACTTCCACCATTCCTTTATTCCTCCATCTAAATATTTATTTATTTAATATTTAACAAAGGTGCACTGCTTTACACTGACTGCACCTCAGAAAAGTCATTATCTGTAAATGTCTACTGTGTGTTTGGTTTTGGCTGTACTGGAAACTTGAATTTCTATCCAGGGATTAATTAATAATCTATCTATCTATCCATCTATCCATCTGTCATTACTATGGTCAAGTAAACATGTCACCAAGAGAAATAGGAAGGAATATGACATCAGTGTGTAGATGACTATTATTTAGCTATATTGTTATCCACTTTTGTCTTTTGGTTTTATTTTCTTGGAAGTGCTTAATGGTTACAACTGTCACATGCAAAAAGACAACCACACTCCATACAGGAAAAATGATCCCATTCACACATTCAGTTATAGAATATGTTCTCACAGGACTTTCTGTCAGAAAGCAAAGTTTCTGCTAAAAGCAACAATGTACAGGCCAATTTACTGCAAATCCCACCCAAAGACGCATAATCTTCAGGGTATGTTTAATGATACTTAGAATGTTGTCCACATGATTCTGTGGGTCTCGTTCCATCCTAAACTGATACAAGATGCACATAGATTTTTTTCTGAAGTCACATTCTGTCTATCATCTGCTCTACACAGATCAGTGGAAGTGTATTTTCCCTTGTATCTAAGAATACTGACAAACACACTGCAACATAAGTAAAAGATTTAGTACTTCTAAATAACAACAAAATTTAGAGAAAAGTGTAATTTAGTTCCAGAAATGAAGTTTTAAATGCATGCTGCATTCCAGATGCATTTGGTTATAATTATTCTCCAAACTCTGCAGTAGTAAGGACTTGGGTTTAGAGAGTAAACAAGCCCTGTGGTGTGCTGACAAAGACAAATGACATACTCCTTCTCCTGCCCTTAACCCTCATGTTTTTGCCTGTGTTCTTAGCTGGGTCTACAACTGAGACATTAAGACTTTTTCATGCTCAGGCTTTAGAGTTCAGCACTGAACTTATGTTAGAAGAAAAAGCAGAAGGAACGATATAGAGAAAGAGAGATACTCTAGTTATCTAATTGGTCACTTGAGGTCTCTGCTGTATGGAAATACCCTTGTAAGAGCTCTGTAATGGCCTCCTTCTCACACAGATACTCTCCCAGGACCACTCCAGCCAACATCACAGACAGAGGACCTTTTTCTTACTTCTCCCCCAAATGGTCATTTGCTTTTTCTACTTTTTACACTGAAATTTAGAAGCAGTCTGTCTCACTGTTTAGCACCTGTATAGTACTCTATGAAATATACAGCTGGTACTGGTAAATTACCTTATTTTACTAATTGAAACTATCTAAGAAGCTTTTCTTGTGATATATTAACTTAAACTATTTTTGTTAGAATGGAAAAATAGTTTACTTATGGACCTTATTGTTAAATTAGTTTAATTAAATTACCACTTCTTTCCTTTTTTAGTATTGTCCATACTGCTAGTGGTGTGACATTGTTTCTTACACAGTCATTTTTGGCAGCAAATAGCTAGGCTTCGTTATCAAGTGACTGTTAATTTGCTGTTGAGTGTTTCTAATCAAGAATTGTGTTATAGTAAATCAGTTCAGCACTTAAGAGGTCAGACAGTAATATTTTAAAAAAATATGTGCTTGTTGTTGCTTAAAGGAGAACTTCGCTTTTTTTTTTAACCTGGGGTCTGTTGTCATCTTTCCTTCCATACATGTGAGTGATGTAG
>JBAMHX010000008.1:10323661-10341102 GCA_037177515.1 Pseudomugil tenellus | reverse complement strand
TGAATGAATGAATGAATGAATGAATGAATGAATGAATGAATGAATGAATGAATGAATGAATGAATGAATGAATTATGCAAAATAGCTTGAAGGCATTCCTGAAGCAAGCAAATTTGATATTACTGAGATGGATCAAATGGGGACCTTTTTTTAAACAATGACTACTTTTTCCTCGAGATCTCCTCGAGAATCTTTGGTATAAAAAGAAAAAAACAAAAACACGATGATAAAGAAAATAAATGCAAATAAAATATTTACAAAGAATGCAGTCGCATGCAGCTGCATTTAGCAACAGATTAAATCTGGCGCAAAAGCAAGAAGAGCGGACACTACTCATAAAAACAGCTTTCTTTGCCTCGATGGTATTAATAAAAGGAACTGTGGGTGTGAGGCAGGCATAAAAAATACTAGTACAAAGGAGTTCCCATTTTCCATCACACTATCAGCCCACAATGTCTAAACCTAAAAAAAGACAAGGGAAGATGAAGCTAAAATGCCTCAATGTTTTTATCTCCAAGGAGTTGAACAAAATCGTCTCCAGAGCTCATAGGCCATAGTCCACATCTGCTCCAGTGATTTTGTGTCTCTATAAAATGTACTCAGAGCACAGTATTGGTATTCCACAGCTGCAAAGTCCATTCAAAAGATTTATTAGACTCCAATCTGTTCTGCTTCATCCAATTAGTGAAAGGACAACAGGATAAAGGGAGAATCTTGTTAGCTCCCAGTGGAAATGGATGAGATCCAGAACAGCAGCAGGGGTTTATTTCTTATGTCCTGTGTGTTGTTATGTCCTTCGCTGGAAGAGATTGTGCATGTTCGAGGTCAGTCCCAGTCATCTTTACACACGCAGGCACACTCTTCATGGTGCTCCAGGGCCACATCAGTCAAAGACTTCTGCAAACCCCTCCCACCACTTCGATGCTTCAACAGCAGAACCTGTTGAGAAAGAGCATGCATTTCCTGACTAGCAGACATAAACAATTTAATTTACAACATGCTTCAAGTGAAACCTTATTTAGAGATTATGCAATAATAGTATTTTCATTTTATTAGGTGCTTACATAGATTAAATATTTAAGAAAAATGTGATTTTGTAAATATATTATGCAACAGATGTGATGAATATGCAACTTCATGCAACTTGATGCCTTCAGCCAAGCAATGTAACATTAAATAGTTGATCAACGTGTCTTATCAGTGCTTCTTTGTACAGTTATAATATTCGCTGAATAGTTGTTACTGGTTTTAGTCAAGGGACATCTTTTTGAAGAGGAGCAGGGTTAGAGACATTCATTTGTTGAGATCCCAGCGAAATATTTTTAGCCTTTCAGTTCTTCAAGCCATGTGGAGGGCTGGCATTACAGTTTACCTGAAGCTAAACATGCTCGAAAATCAAATCATTCTTATATATTTATGTAAAACTTCTATTTAGACAGTCTAACTGAAACGGTAAATGTAAAAGCTCGATTTGTAAAACTGGCTAGAGTTTTCTTATGTTTCTTTATCTGGGTATGACATGTTTTGTGATCCTGTCTCAGTTTAAAAAAGTGATATATGATATTCTAGGTCATAATATTCAGAGAAAATTATAATGCTACATATTTTTAATCTCTTTTGCTACTACCTTGCAGGTTTTCCTCCCCTTAACCATTATCTTTTTCACGCTCAGTCATTACCTAATAGTTTAATGCTGAGTGTATACAGCTGGAGTTATACTTGCATGGTGTCTGCATAAGGCAGGTTGTGGCATTATCCATGTAGGTCTGCTCACGCTTCACGTGCAGCTCTTCCAGACTCAGTATGCATCCTTGCTTGCAGTGCAAAAGCACTATTTACCACCTGGACCAGGCTTATCTATGCAGATACCATGCAGGTATAAATCCAGTAAACTCCCTCACCAAAACCTCTAAGCAACATCTGAATTTTGACCGGGTCCGTTGTTACATTTGTGATTACCTCATGGTATTTATTTGTGACCCTGACAGGAATGCACTGGCATTCATAGCAGCGGTGAGCGCAGCAGGCACAGTTTCCACCACAGCGCTTTACAAGGAGGCAGCTGGGCCAGAAAATTGCATCTGTTCTTCTTAGTTCCTCGCGTAATGACACAGAAAAGTTCCGTGGTGTGCAGCTGTACAATCGAACTTCTTCTCTCAGTAGATTGAGATCAGCCCCTCCTTAAAGGTGAAATAAACAAAAAGAAGTTCTTAGAATCGTATCATATCAAGATATTACTACAAGATATTATTATATTATAACAGTTTCAGTCCTTAGAGGTTGTTACGAGTTTACGTTCAGTCATTTCCATCCATTTTCTATTAAAGCTTTGTTATGCATCGAATACCATTTCAGTAGTTTTGATCGTACAAGGTTATGAGATTGTTATGCTAAACTGTGAATGATCTGTTGAAAAAAAAGTGTCCAAAAGTGTTTTACCTCGAGCCTTCTTATTGTGGAGGAATGATTTCCCAAGGACATGCCATGTTGGTTTATACAGCTCTTCCATATCCAGTTGCCATCGCTCCGGTTCCAGGTACTTCATGACCTCCTCCATAGTGCTCAGCCCTGCCACAGCTTCAGAGAGATCATCAATGCCTTGCAGGGAAGGAGGGAGGACTGCAGGGACCTCTAGCACTGTTGCACTCTGGAATTTAATTTATAGTATAATTTAAAATACATTTAAATTGGTAATTTATAAAAATGGAATTCAGTTAATACAAGTTATATATATATATTTCCTACTTTTATACCAAAGGGAGAAGACTTCACACAGCATAAGTACTCTGGTCCTTGTTTCATCTTTCTGTGTGTGTGTGTGTGTGAGTGTCAGTGAAAAATTATGTCTTCTCACCTCTTCTTGTCAGAGTGTCATAAATTCACAAGCAAAGCCTACCATGTATGATGGCAGCATGATTCCTTTTCAACCACTGCGCCCTCAGGCAGCTTTTCAGTGTCATTTCTGTGCTGCCTGAGGGTGATCTATGCATACAATGACTCCACTCTTAGAGGCTCTCTCCCTTACGTACTTGCAAGGAAGCTTATTACCATAGCAACGCAATCTCCAACAACACTAGAGCAGTCCTTTGAACAAACAAGCTGGCTGTTGTATCACTCCCTCCAGTAATTTACAGAAATGCTGGATAAATTACAAAATAGCTCCTTCATTAATTTGAAATGCATTTACACCTGGCAAATTACCATTATTTATAGATATATACATATTTATAATGATCATTTATAGAGAGCATAATGTGCTTTGTGTTGTTTGTTTCTTTTTTCTTCATTAAGTTTAAGGTGTTACGGATAGAATAAACATCCAATTGATCAATTATGTAAAGTTCTAAATGAAACACTTACAATGCGTATGAGATTTTTCATTGTGCTATTGCTGTGTAAAATAAGGAGACAATGCTGTGCATATGTATAAATGTATGTAATGGAAAAAAAGTCCTTTTCTCACGATTAAGAAAGCCTTTCTTGGTTATTTTTCTTTCATACTAGCACAGATGTGGACACGGAGTGGTCAGGGCTGCAGTGGTCAGGGGCGTGGCCAACAGCATGAAGGAGTTTGTTTTAATATTTCCATTTGGAAAGTTCTCAGGGGAAATATCAAGGATTCTAGTGCAGATGTTTAACTGTGTTTGCATGCTTGGAATTGGGGTTTGGCACTTTGATCTGAGTGAAAAACGTACCGCAGAGGTTTGCAGCACGGGTGAGTCACGCTCTGCTCAAAGAACAAATCAGAAACTGTTCCCTTCTCTGGATTTTCCCAGGTTTCCCTGCAGAGTCTACCTTCTGTGATCAGAGATGTGGGAATACCACGGCCCATCGCCTTGATCCATCTCTGTCTTGGCGGAACCTGTGACCATTTGGCATCTCCAGTGGAAACACTTATCCTGTGCCAACAGTGACAGACAACCAATGCCTGCACACTTCCTCCCACAGAGTTCATCTTTATTTCTGCTCTATCATCAATCTGTTGTGTGTTGTGTAGCCATATACAGGATATTCTTTTTTATTTTTTCAAATAGTTAAATAATAGGCACACTTCAGACAAAGAGCCATGTTTGCCTCGTGGCAAAGTTTAATCTTGAATAGAGTCAAAATGAGTGTAGAAGTGGCTAATTGTTTAGCCTAAAGAAATACAGAATTATTGTGGACAGAAATGCTCTTGTATGATGTATGGGAGTTTATGATAATTCATGTGTCATGCATTTGTTTGAAGTTGCATTTACTCAGGAATGAATTCTATGGACACAAAATGACTAGTGAAGTTAGAGTACGGCAAATGCGATAGAATGCTTAAATATTATCTACAGCAGAGATGGCCAACTCTGGTCCTTGAGAGTTACGGTGTTTTAAGTGTTAGAAGTTTCCCTGCTGCAACGCACCTGACTCAAATCAATGAGCAGACTTGTGCA
The DNA here is from genome assembly GCA_037177515.1 of Pseudomugil tenellus. Lineage (NCBI taxonomy): Eukaryota > Metazoa > Chordata > Actinopteri > Atheriniformes > Pseudomugilidae > Pseudomugil > Pseudomugil tenellus. Next base: position 10,336,678 of record JBAMHX010000008.1, on the reverse strand, counting down.
GAGTTTGATGTCAAGCTATGCACAAATCTGCTAATCATGTCTGCTAAATATGTCTGTTAATTTGATCTTCTGCTCATGTTTCTGAGACTATCACAGGGCTGCCTCTTTAATGCTAGAAGGGACAGAAACTTTATTTCACCAATCTACTGGAACACTATTGTTGTTTTGTGTTTTCCAAATGTGTTTGATATTTACTGTTGGCAAATAGCATGGTGCCCTGGTGAAGGTCACATGTTCTGTTTTGTTTTTCATTCTGTTTATTTATTATTGTCTACATGGTTGGGAGGAAATGACAAACTATTATAACTATAATCAGTTACTAATGTTTATGTAAGACTTGATCTCATCAATTTACTTGTTCTTTATAGTCAATTGAGCTCACTAAATTTTCTTCCTTTCTTCACAATATAAGATAATGATAAAATATACTGTTCTTTTTATTCACGAAGACACAATGATATACACTGAGATAATCAAGGATCTTTCCAGCCATCCAGCCATCTATTTTCTACAGCTTATCTGGATTCAGGTCAAGAAGGCAGCATTTGGTTATTCAACTAAGTTCATTTAAGTTTTTTTAATTTATTCTCAGAATAGTTTTAAAAAACAAAATAAACGTATGTGATCAGATTGTATTGTGATAGAATTTGCCAAATACAGCCTGAAACCAACATGAGGATATAAAGAAAGAAATTAGGATTTCACTGTTTAATTTGCGTGTTTCTGACCAAATATTTAAATTCAGTCATTATATGCTTCAGAAATGTAATCAGCATATTATTTTCTAATAAGCAGATGACTTCTCCAAGATATCTTTTGAATAACAGTTTGACCGGGAAAGCCAAAGTGCATAAGTACCGTGAGGTTGCGGTATGGAATGTTACATTTTGTTTTGTGCTTCGATATGCAAAGACTGTCAAAGCTTACAGAACTCTAACAACCTCACTTTGTTGGGACCATTACTTTTACGTTCCTAATCTAACTAATATGACCCCCCATAAAGTGGAGAGTGACACACTAGAGTCCAATGATTGGTCCAAAGAGTCATCACTTCCTGTGTCACTACTGTAAGAACAAAGTAGCAACAGCACAATGTTTAAATGTGATATGGATTTTTTTTTTACATTTTTAAAGCCACATGCTAAGTAGAAATAATTCAAACTGCTCAATATCTGCCATTCTTATCCTTTGCTTCTGAGTTGTGTTTTCTGTTATAATTCAAAGCAGATGTTGCAGTGCTATGATCTCATGCTGCATTGCTGAAACATCTTTTGCTGTCCGATTGATATGCTTCTTGCCAGATGAAGGTACAATTAGGTGTGGGAGTGCAATAGAGATCAAAATTTACTGAACAAAACCACACCTAACCATCCCATTCTGACCTGGATCTGTTTAGTGGAAACATATTTTTTAGGTTATTTTTTGTCATATGTTTTATTATTTTAATAAGCGATTGCTTGTGATGGGGTTCTTTTATGTGCATTGATCATAACAACTGTTTTTGTGTAAGTTAATACAACAATCCTAAGATCTTGAGTAAAGGCTTCTGAACCCTATAAAGCCAAACTTATCATGTTTGATACATACTGCTTCTGAGGCCATTTTGCACCACTTTATAGTAAAAAAACTTTTCAAAACCCTGTTGTACACCCTATGATACTGGTCTCCTGCACTCTGGTGGATACCGGAAAGTAGAAGATTACATCACAATAATTTTGACGTTATCATGGTAGTAAATGGTTAAAAAATTACTATTAAAACCAGTGAAACTGTTTGCTTCACCATAATTTAGTATCAGACCTTAATTAGTTAAACACCATAAAATGCTTTGATCGCAGGTGTTTTGCCCCACATGAGACCTCATCAGCCTTCATTCTTCCTGATGTGACAAGGCCTGCTGTTTATAGGAAATGTCTGTAAACTTTCATTAATTGTGTGAAAGTCTTGTAATTAGTGCTGTCTAGTGACACCTGGACACTGTGCTTCTATCATCAATCTTTGCTCAGATGCTTTTCTCTCCCTCCACAGGCGTATTTTTGTGATTAGGTAGCTTCAGTTCTCTTTGCAATTTTTTTCTTTAATTAAATAGATTTAAAAATATTTATACAACATTTATATAACTTGAATGTCTCCATTCAAATCAAACATTACAAATCTTTCTTACATTTATATTCCATGCTTTATGGTTATTGGTTTTGTTGAAATTCCCATTAAATTAGTCTGATGACTCACTGTGTTCTGCTGATGAAAAACACTATGCCTTATCTCTGTCATGGCCTACAAGCCAGATGGTGACAGTAATTATCAGACCCAAACACTGACAGCATTATAGGTTTTATGTGTCCAACTGCTGCACAACTTCACATATTTTTTACATATAAACAGGATCTGACTGACTCTATCTTGAAGTTATTTCCTCAATAAATTCAGACTCTTACCACAGATGCACAACATTCTAAATGAGCCAGCTGAAAACTCACATTACCTTTACCACAGTTGTATTAAGGGCATCTATTACTAAGGCTCATGGTTCTGAACAACTGGAACCTCATACATCATGAAGGGTTGTAAAGACCCCACACACATCTGGAGCTAAAGCTTTTATCAATTAAAGGGAATATAAATGATTGTTTTTAGGGTAAAATAATTACAAACGGCTTCATTCACCACTGAAGTTGAAAACAAAGTCAGGACCTCACAAGCTCCTTAACACTAAAGGCTATGTTTGCTTGAACTAAACTCAGCATGAGCCAAGCACTAAGGAGCCAATAAAAACAGCCTTATTTAAGCTGCAGCTACTTGACATGCAGCACTTCAGGATGAAAACAGTCTCTATGCCCTGTCAACTTTATGTGCTGCTGTGCAAGAACAGTGTGCAAATTGAACAGAAAACCTAAGCTGAAAGTACATTGAAGTGATTATGAGTTCCTGCAGGTCTAAACACAACGAATTATGACCTGGAGGGACATTTTAATTTTTCTTATCATTTAAGTCTGGAGCAATACACACTTCTTCTTGCATTGATATTTTCACAACACAATATTTTAATTATCAAAGTAAAAAAGCCAAACACTGTAAAGTCATAAATTAAAGTTAAATGTTCATCATCATTGCTTGCAATGGCTGTTAATACCATCGCACTGTTGGTATGTCATTTATATTTAGATTTTTTTTTTAGTGTCATTTTATGTGTCTTTTCTTTTAAAACTAAGAAAACTAAGCAGGATTCACTGATATTTTTATATTTTTTATGTAAAGCATTATGAATTTTTTTGTACATGAAAAGTGCTGTACAAATAAACTTGTCTTTCCTTGCCTTAAAACAAAGTGGAGAATTTGAAGCCAGCGGAGCTCTCTCTTTCTTTACAAATACAAAAAAGATAATAAAATAAAATAACTCACCATTTACTGTAAATTCTTCAGTAAATTGATGTTGACTTTAAAAAAAAATCTTAAAATTTAACTGGTCAAACTCTGACCTCTCGTGGAAACAGTAATTGAAGACTAAAACTGCAAAATCCATCTTTAAAATAATAATTAGGGTAAGAAAAAGCACAAGACAGAGTATCATTATCTTGGTGGGCTGGGTGTGTGTGACAAAGTACTTGTTGTAATAACAACATGTTGTAACATGACTTTAAAAGAAATAAATATGTCTTAATTTGATAAACTGAAGTCAAATATACACCACTGCCTCTATCTAGACTGGAGTTATAGCTTCTTGTGCATTTGTAGATTTTGGTTCCTTGTATGAGTTTGACATGACTTCATGGTGTTAAAGAGCCTTTCAGCAGGTTCATATGCTGAAAACACACAGTAGGCATGATGTCCGTGGCATTAGTATTAATTAGTCAAAACTGCAACACTATCAGCTCATTTACAAATACATTCAAGCAACAGTTTGTCCTTTTTTGTTACTTTATGAGTTTCATTCATCCTATACAATGTTTCTTCACTATTATAAAACGACGCATGAATGTATCACAGGTAATGTGAGATTCAGCGCATTGCAAGGCTGATTTCCACATGTGGACTGAAGAAGCAAGGAACTGAACCAGTCTACCTTCTGAACCCCAGCTGGCCCATTACTTAGATACAAGTGAAAAACTCTTGTTTGCAAAGATTTTCCATGTAGGAAACACATGACTTTAGTTAGACAGTGATGGTTCACTGCAGATGCACACATCCGCTTTTACTACTTAGACCTATTAGAGGCAATACCTGAGGGAGGGCTTTGATGCATTTTCAGACAGAAGAGCGGATGACTTTTTTTTTTTATACTTTCTCAATTTAATAATTCTGTAACAGTTTTACAGAGTGTTTGATCCTATCTGAGACAGACTTCAAAGACATTTATATTGAAAAACTAACTGTTAATATAGTGTGAAAAAAAACATGCAGTCTACTAAATGCCAGATAGCCTTATGGGAAATTGGAGCAAGGCAAACTTTTAGATTAGAGGGTTCGTTTGGGCTTTATGAGATCAAAGATTATTATATTGTATTGTGCTACTCCATGTGCTGAAATCCCAAATGCAAATCAACATGTTATGACAAATGCTTTCAGGGGACAGTGAGAGATCGACTTGCAACAAAGGATAGAATCAATTTAATAAAATTATCATCTGTACTGAATAACCTCCACTGCTGCAGCAAATTACTGACAAAAAAAATGACGCAATCATTACAAAAATTGCTTTATGGAGTACAGAAACTGTGGAAACTTTCATTTAGAGTTTATTTCAAGACTGAATTCTCCAGAAGATGAAGAAGAAAAACATTATCACCAAACAAAATCATGGCATCTTGTAATACATAATTATTATAACATTAATTCATATAATTCTGTAATGTTAAATAACCCAAGTGATCACAATAGAATGTCCAGATATTTAGATATGTGGCCCAAAGAGATGATAGATTTGCAACATATATATAAACATTAAACTCCTGGCTAGTAAAAACAGATGATGCATCTTCCTGACTGGTGCTGCTTAAGCTCTTCCTGTTAAGAGGGATTTAATTTTTTTCCACTGTTGCCCCTTGCATGCCCCATGTGTTCTCAGGATTGGAAAATGAATTGGAGTAAATACTGTTTTGAGTTAATTGTCTTATGTGAGCTCAATTAATATTAACTGGACAATTGCAAATCATGGAATGAATCAATTTTAATTGGGTTACACAATTAATACTGTCTGCAAAAGTTGAGCAAAATTTGATAAAACAGTATAAATTAATTTAACTTATCCTCTTTTACGGATGTCTAAAATCCCTATTTTAAAAAATATGTGCCAACACCTGCAACGTCTTTCCCAAAACAGGTGTCTAGTCCAAATCTGATGATCAAAGTTATGGATTTCCTGAGAGCTAAAGCTGACATCATGAAGGAGAGGGGTAAAAAAACACAGAAAATAAAATAAGTTGGGGAAAATGCAGGCAAATAATACAAAAAAGTGAAATATAATCACAAAATTATAAAAGTTTGGCATCAGAGACAGACAGTTGACATCTGTTGCTGCCCAACATTTTGTTTCAGAAAGGATGGTATGTTTTTCTTTCCTTAAAAAGAAAATGGCTGGGCTGTGTTTATAAGGTTATGTGATGGGAAAGTTTATTTTAGCTTCACTCAGGACTTATTTGAAATATGTGTTCACATTGTAAAGAAGGAGAAGGGAGTTGAGGAAGGTCGGCTTTATTCAGAGCTTTGCTGCAGTGAATGTTTTATTAAATCAAACAGGGTGTTTAAGGCCTGTCTGTAACAGTTTCGGTTTTGTGTTTGATTGATTGATTTTAAGTAAAACTACACTTTGCATTCTGATGCTTGGTGTTCTCTTGTACCTTCCATAATTATGAGTGATGTTGCGTCAAGGTTTTCCAGGAACTTAATGACCGGAACGTCTGTAGGAAGACGGCCCGTGTCATTAGCCAAAGCTTGTTTCCTAAATTTGTTCACCTTTGTTTACCAGTGAGTAAACTGACTCCGTTGTTTTTTTTTTCCCCTCTGCCTGTGACCACATTAGTTGAGTGGATTTTTAGGAACTGGCTCAGCAGCTTTAACATGAATGGGATATTTAGTGGACTGCTGACTGGGACCTGTGTTGTGCCTCACATGTGGTCTGTGACCGTCATTTCAAACAGCTTTGAAAAAGGCAAACAGGATGCATAAACTGTCTGACTCAGCCTGTTTCTGCATATGATTCAAATTAAGGTGATGGGACCAGTCCAGGCTTGAAAAAAAGAAAATTCACTGATGGTAAAAGTCTACTGGTTGTGTTCAGATCATGCAGAACTCTAAATCTGCAAATGAAACCTAACACAGTAATTTTATCAGACATATATGTTTTGAAGCCTTGTAATTTCTTATGACATGGTCCTGTCTCATATCTGTTTATGTGAAAAGAATCTGTTGTTTTTCAATGAAAACACAGCATAGAATACAAATCACATTTCTTAAATAAGGTTATTTAGAGAGAACTGTAATTAGTTTATTCTTAACAAGTAAGGTTTAAGTTCAAGTTTACTTGTGAAGTACATTTACGAAAACACACAAAATGTGTGCACAAAGTGCTGAGCAGTAAAACAACGATACAATAAAACAACTAAAGATGCACAACACCTAAATAAAAGAATTACAAAAAAGAAACAAATCCTATAAGAAAAATTAGGTAAAGCTCCAGGCCATGATACAGGGAGTTGCAATATCCTAAGCAGGACATGATGAGCTGGTGGATGACTTTTCGAGATCTTGCTAGGCAGGTATGATTTTGCCAAGTAATTTCAAATAAAAGAAAATCCTTTTGACTACTGCACCAACTTGTCGATGGAAGTTAAAAGAGTTTTCAATAATCACACCAAGATTTTTCAGATTTTACACAATCTAAATCACTGGTTGGCTAAAATCTAGACTGTTCAAACAAACAGGAGTCCAAGCAGACCCAAAATCCACATTAAGTACAAACTAATGACTACTGAAGATCAGACTCAGGTGCATAAAGAGGAGTTACAGGTGAGTTGCATATGTAATCGTGTACATTTTCCAATGGGAGGACAGATAGGGGGAAAATTAAACATACGAAAACCCGTAAATCCATTGCACATGCTAATAAAGCTGCCATATACTGGTGAACAGAAATTTAAACACCATTTAGAAAAGATATTATAACTAGCATACAGTTAATAATCTTAATTGTGAAGCAATAGTCACAATCCAAGTCCCCTGCTTGTCACAAAAAGCTCTCCAATAATAATTACCAGTCAATGTCTGGATGATCAATGTAACTTTTAACCCCTCAGACAATTTGCAGTGAGTTTTTTTTTATGTCTCAGCAACATATCCACTTATCATCACATATTTAACTAATACTGCATATTTTTCAGTAAATTTACCCAAGATCTGCAGGTGATACGTTGTTTCCACAATAAACAGGAAAATTTCTTCTATACAGGTGTCAGATGAAAACAATCATACAATACTCATGACATAACTTTGGCCCTTGAGCCGAAATATGAAAAAAATATGTGGGGGCTTATTACTTTTAGTTTCTTAATCTGTTGTTTTTATTTTTTGCCTGAAGCATGAAATACACACAGAATAAAAAAGTATGCATTGTTTACAGAGTTAGAAAAACAAAGAATTGTATATCTTGTTTTAGAGCATACAATTTCTATGTGACTGTTGGGAGTGTTGGATGCTTTTGAGTGACACCATCAATTTTGTCTTTTATCCTTGTTTATTCAAAGATATATCCTATGACATGAATATAACTTAGACGCTGGTCCAGATTTGTTAGACACAAAACACTCAGTTTTCAGTAGGCATGTGCTACACACTTTAAAAGAAACATAGCACCATGGAGAAGGATGAGACATCACCTTGGCTAACTCAACTGACTTGTAGTTTAATATTTATCAAGGAGGTCACATAGTATGTTCATGCATAGTACAATTTTTGTGGTTTCTCGTTTATGGGAAATCGTTGTACTTGGCATGCTTATGTAAAGCATATTCATAGCTGGGTGTTTATCCGTATGCTATTAGGTTCAGGGTAAATGTTTAAACCTGTCATCTTTGTGTGGAAAAGTGCAGTAGTTCAATGCTGGGTGTAATGAGGAGATGAATGGGACACATCTGCCAAATGATTCAAACTACAGTATATTTAACATAGAGTGCACAGCTGCTTTGCAGCTCTGTAAATGATTTCCTGACCCATGATTGATTCTTCAATAAAGTTAAGATCCTTACATTTCCAAACAGTCAGTTTTCTGAAAACCGCTACCCCAGAAGCCTGTTATTATCAAAAAATAACATATAACCGACAATTTGGCCTTCTCCGTCTACAACCAATTACGGATACTGGAGATGTCATCTGGATGTGGCTCCCATAATCCCCCGCCCCTTGCCCCCAATCAGTCCCTGCTCAAAGACTCAGCTCAGTATAAATGACCTCAGGATGAGATCAATTTTCAGGCCGCATGCCGAAATTTATAGTCAGTTGCTAGTTGCGGGAGATGGATGGTTCCTGACATAAGAGCCCAGTAAAGCCTGCAGACACTTTAGTTTTTCTGTGGATGCAGTTGAGGAACTGGAAGTAAACTATTGCAGGATTAAAACATTTCATCTGCTATATTTCTGCAGGATTCTGCTAAAGCTTTAAACATAAAGTGTTGTAACAGTGCAGTTCGTCATTGCTTCACTCCATGGACTATACTGGTCTCGAAAATATAGTATCTGTCGTAAAATGTTCCTAAAACCTAATGCAGCAGCATAATCTTATTAGCACCAGGCACAGCTATTTTTTCTTACAGCAAGGTCTGACTCAAGTTTTATTGTTTGGTGACTTCAGGAGTGGAGGAAAATGACAAAGATGAGTGGAGAGTGTAAGGGCACTTACCTTTTATGTTGCTCCTGTTTACATAAAAAACATACATAAAAAATGTGAATTACCCATTTTGAGTAGAAAGTGTTAAAGCAGCAGATGGCATGATTGTCTAGAAAGAAATTCAATTCAGCTTTATTTGTATAGCGCCATTTCACGACAATGTCGTCTCAAGGCGCTTCACAGAGATCAGCCAAGTAAAAAAAAAAAAGAGGGAACAAGCAAGATTGCATCGAATCATGTCTTCGATCCAATCTCCCATCCTGAGCATCCGTGCTGTGACATTAGGAAGGAAAACTCCATTTTAACAGGAAGGCAAAACCTCTGGCAGAACGCGTGTCAGGTAAGGTATCCATCTGCCTCGACTGGCTGGAGAACGAGAGGACAGGAAAGACAGATTAATATATATTGCAGTTGTTATTCAGAAAGAAAAAGGAAAATAAGAAATAAGACCTGGAGAAAAAAGAGAAATAGGTTAATAATGGCAGAACCGTCCTATACATGGAAAATAAACAGCAGAGAAAAAGCTCAACCCATCATGGGTATCTCCTATGGCTGCATATAGTAGACGGCTAGACTATTCTCAACTATAAGATTTTTTAAAAAGGAAGGTTTTAAGTTTGATTTTAAAGGTAGAGATGGTGTCTGCTTCCCATACCCACACTGGGAGCTGGTTCCATAAGAGTAGATAGACAAATTCTCTATCTCCCATTGTTTTCTTAGAGACTCTTAGAATCCTTAGAATTCATTCAGCCAGTTAAGAATAAGAAAGCTTGATAGCTACTCTGATATAGTCCCCTGCCATTGCAAATAAATAAAAATGGGAAATCAGCAATTGATGTGCTTCTATAGAGAATTTCGATTTATTGTAGATTACATTTTTTTCATTCTAATCCACATAAAGGGCTGAAACAGTTTTCTCTTGCTTTCAGCATTTGTTTTTAGGGACTTAAGAATAGAACCGCCAACATTCCAACATTAGAATCCTAATCCTCAGTACACGACTCCTTACCGGGTAAAAATGTCAGATCAATCACTTCATCCCACCACTGATTCCTCCGCCGTTTCGTCTAATTCCGCCTCACCAACATCCAGAGTAACTTCTTCTCCCTCCGACTCTCCGTCACTCAGATCTTGAGATAATAACTAAGTTTCATTGGCATTCAATCGTCTCTTTTATTCATCCATTTTTCATGTGTAGCAGTAGATTAGCCTAAACAATTATAAAATCCTTTTACTTAATGACAGCTAATGAACTTAATACGTTACTTGGCGCGAATGGCCGTGGCGCAGAAATATCTGACAGCCGGACACAGTGAAAAACTAGATGGTAGAAATTACCTCCGTGGTGGTTCTAGGTATAAATGCTCAGACTCAGACACTCTCACCAAAATTCATTGTGTTTAGTGGACCCATTTCAGGAAAAGTCATGAATTGAGAGAAGTGTGGATTTTAATTTAACAGACATACAAGTGTTTGAAAAACCAAGGAGGTAAAAATGACCCGCTTGGCGGTTCTAGTGTTAATGGATGTTTATTTTTAAGAAGTGGTTCATATGGGTCATGTCATGGTAGGGACAGAAAGGACATTTTGCAGTCTAGGTTGGAAAAATATTATTTGGTAGCATGGACATCTATTTATCCAATGGGCTATTCTGATTATTCCAGCAATAAGCAGGTGAGATGCAGGGTACACCAGTGATAGGGGATAAAATTTCTTACCATTGTATTTTCCTAGAGACAAAACAAACAAACAAACAAAAAAACAACACTTTAAAATTGTATTAATTTGGTCTTTAAATCAAGATTATAACACATTGACCACATTTGTCTTTGAAAGACAAATGCCAGGGACAAACTTTACCTTGGTGAAGCACTGCTATGAGGCTCATTGTGTTCTTAGGATTAATATGGAGTGTAACTACTGCTATTCAGTGAGAGGGAAAGACGTTCACTTTTTTAGAGGTTAGTTCTTTCACATGTGTGAAGAAATAGAAAAACTGTCTTTGTTATGTTTAAGACTCATTTGCAGAGTAGCCACAAAGCATCTGCATTTGTGTTGGTCAGTAAAAGCCCTAAAAACATTTTTTGTCAAGAATGTAGTGATATAAACAGATTAAGTGTCTGCACTATTTTGTGTACACATTGAATATTTTGAGGCATTTTTTTATCTTTAAAGCAGTTTGAAAAAGTGTAGCTTTAAAGAAAAAAATTGAGAAATGTCACCATTTTTCTACAGTCCAGCCTGAGGCTGATTTAGTTCTATAGAAAGGCAGGCATTGTGGGGAGGGGCATGTTGATGAAAGCTGGAAGTGTCAAGTGCTGGATTCTTGTTGTAAACATCCACACACACAAAACAAGAGCTAGATAAACTGACCATGCTGTGTCACATTGTGTGCCAGTGCAATGAGGTTTCCTCTGCAAAGTAACACTGCATCTACCAAGGAAGGCAGGCTGTTTAATATTATAAAAACCACACTGGGAGCCCACAGGCTTATACGGTAGCATCTGGCTTCACCATAGATGCCTGCCAGGGTGCACATCAGATCAGAATAATTTGCCAGGACAGCAGTGTGATATGGACAAATGAGAACCTCCTCCTGAGTAACCTGATGGCCAAAGGGAGTATAAACCACACTGCTCACTAACTGAATGCAGAGAGGAGGAGGTGAGTTTTAAGGAAGCACTTACTGCTGAGTTTTCAGGTAATGCTTTTACAATAACACATGAATAGCGTGCTAATGACAAAATGCCAAAAATAGAAATTCAGGTCCTCACATTCATTTCAATTAATACTTTGTCTTTATTGCTGGCATAATTCAGATTTATGGCTTATTTGTTTTAGCTGTCATGAGATAAAGACAAGTGTTGAAAAGTTATGTTTATGATCAAACTTTTGAAAAAATATGCTGGTTCAAATTACCAATAAACAAGAAATATTTATTTATGTTTTATCATTATTTTGTGTGTTTATACAATGAAGCCAGGTGAATGTGAGCAACTCCTTCTCTGGATAATAGTTTGATCTTTTCCTTTACCTATGGCCCAGACAGGCACTGGATGAGAAGTAAGGCAAGTACATTAGGAACAGAAATATAGTGTTTAATTTCATATAACAAGTAAATCAATTAATTATTATTGATGGTATTTAACTTTTTTTTTTGTAGCATTAGTGTAAAGTTGTCCTCTGTCTTTAGTAACCCTGGCAAGATTTCACAACTTCATGTCATGAATGAATTCAAATCAATGCAACAATGGCACTGGGTACTACAATCAGTTGCTTCTGGGCTCTTGGGGCCTTGGGCACCCATTCTCCCTGACTGTGGAGGAAGATAAGATTAGAATTTTACTGTGTGTAGGTTTTGAGTAGATTTAGTGCATTGGAAAGTTAATTTACTTGTCTTTGACATTTCTTATGTGGTAAAAGTTTAAATTTCATGTGTTCAGCTTCGCAAATGTTATTGAATATTTTGACCTTTCCAATCAATACTAAGTTAAAATAAACACCAAGTAGTTTTAAGTATTTAATAACAGTAGTTTTTAACCTGCAGTCCAAAATTCAGGAGCTGAATGATTTTCCCTTTATTGTTATATGTATAAAACTATAATGACCTCCATCAAAAATCTGTGTGAGGACGAAGTGTTTCACGTTTTAGATGTCTTTTCTCTTTGGTTTTGTTTTGGTTCAACATTTTCAGAGAACTTCACACTCGAATAAAATAATAAAAAAATATATTTTAGAAGTTCAGTACTACAAAATACCCAAACAGTTGTTGCAAAAGCAGAGATGAAAAGGTTCTGTGTACATAAAATGACAAATGTTTATCATGAAATGGCAATGTTAAAATGACAACAAAGGGAAATGCTGGCTGAAACTACTTTACAAAAAGAAATTTAGCAAACAAAGCATGTGGGGCCTTAATTACCTTTAATTAAACAAATAAATATTTATTATGAACAATCATGTTGCAAAAATAGATATCTCTTGGGTGTATCCTGCCTCTCAACTGCTAATTGCTGGGATAGGCTTTTCAGCAACCTGGAATTGGATTAGTTGTTATAGAAAGTGATTGAATGAATGAATGAATGAATGAATGAATGAATGAATGAATGAATGAATGAATGAATGAATGAATGAATGAAT
>JBAMHX010000008.1:10308739-10321203 GCA_037177515.1 Pseudomugil tenellus | reverse complement strand
TGTGTGTGTGTGTGTGTGTGTGTGTGTGTGTGTGTGTGTGTGTGTGTGTGTGTGTGTGTGTGTGTGTGTGTGTAAAGAATGGTATTGAAAATGTTACAAATGCTCTATGCTCTACAGTTGCACAACAAGTGTGAATTGATGATAAGCTGTCAGTTGTGATTAAATCTTCCCCTGCTCACTCTACATACCTACATGTTCCTTTAGCTCTAGTTGGTGACATTATTATTTGTTTCAAGCGCTCAACTCAGGCTACAGCTTGCAGACAGAGAGAAGATTGATAACTGGGATGTTGGTCCTCCCCACACACAACAGAACACACTAATCCATTAAACCCTTCAGAGTTGTGACGCTACGTTTGTCCAACATGTCAGCTTGCTGGTTTCTCTAATCTAATGTGACTGGCAGGTAGAAGGCGACATTGTGACACTTTAAAAAAGAAAAGAGAAAAAAACCTTGTAAAGCAGCTGCTGGCAGCTGGATTTTTAAGCTGATGGAGAGGTAGAAATGTTTGAAAAAAAAAAAGTGATTCCAGGAATCCCAATTGTTCCTTTGATGAATTACAAGGCAGAGTTAAGAAAAAAAGTGAAAATTGGGGGATGAAGTTGTAAAGCTTTCTTTTGTTGAACTCAGGATTAGTGGAATATTTCCTATGAAATATTTTCTTATATTAGTAGAATTGTACTATATACACAAGACTGCAAAAACCCAAACAATTCACTACTTCCTTATTACTTTTTTCATAAATAAGCACAGTAGGGTTTTTGACACTTTTGCAAATGTACATTGAAATTGAAATCAGTAGTCTGGATGATTATGTTTAATTTATGCTAACTTTCTTTGAAGTCTTCAGGAATAGTTCTTCAGGCAACTTCAAGGACTTTGCAAAACTCTTCTTTGGATGTTAGCTGCCTTTTGTTCTATTCTCTGTCAAGAAGATCACATACTGCTTCAGTAATGTTGAGGTCTGGGCTCTGGACAGTATTCATCTCTATATAAAGACTGATTGAGTCTGATTTCAAGTTCAGGTCTTACGTCTTTGACATGCTACATTTGCATTTCTCCACATTTCCCCTGCATAAGAAGGCCATCTTGACATCTGATGTTTCATTGAGATAACTTCTTATGCGACTTTGGTCAATAGTACATTGCCAAATCAAGGTTCAGATCAGTCATGTTTTGTATTTTTGGTTAATTTTATTATTTATTAATTTTATATACTGATCACCGCTTGTTGCATCACTTTTTCATCTTGTTTGATGTACATATATTGCCCTCCCACTCATTTTGACCTCCACTTGTCCATTTCCATCACTTTAGTTTGAAGACAAATGACCTGAAATATACCAAGTTTTTTTTTCTTTTATCTAAAGGTTCTTTGGTAAGCACCTTGTTGGATCAAAATACTTTTTGATGTCAAACTATAATAGTGTTGGCATGTTTTCATACATGCAACAAATGAAACAGGAACTACATAATTAATAAAAATGTTAAAAGAAATTAATATTCATAAAATTTATATTATACTAACAAGAGGGTTTGATAAAAGCAGCAAATAATACAAAGGGTTAAATTGTTTTTGTACAGGAAATAAGTTTAACAAATAAACAAGTTTATTGATATAATAAGCATAGTTTTCATACTTTACTGTAAGCAAAGTCCTTTGTTATACCAGTAGTGTGACATGGTTTCACCACAGACAACAAATGTACAGCTGACACACAGCTGTGCTCATGCCACACATTTGACTCATACTAATGAGGTTGCTTCTATACCCACAGAGAATATTTTAGGTTTATTTGGCACCACCTGACATAAACAGACACAAATGTAAAATTGATATTTATGGGCATATAACTGGTCATGTGGCACCAGAAGTGAAACTGAGCTGCATTTCCAGACATAACAGAGGTAAGTTGTGATCCTTATTAACTAAGACTTGGCGGTGGCAGGCGGCGTTGACTGGAAAACATTAACAGCTTGTGAATGGCGATGGTGTAACACTCCCCCAATTAGCAATATTCTGCAAACCCAGCTTCAGATGGAAAAGCCAAGAAATCCGTTAGAGGCACATCAAAATGGTGTGAATAAATCTACAAGGAGCAGATGAGAGGGTCAATTTGAGAAACACATAATGTAAGTGAACCACCATAACGTCTGGCAGCAGTGAACTGGAAGCAGTGTGTTACAAGTGAACAATAAAAAAGGGGAAATACATACGAAGTGTATAAGTTCCATATAAACATAAAGGATTGAAAGTGGCTGAGTCTGATGGCATTCAGCAATGACTTTGAGTACATTCAAATCAGGATGCTGATTGACTTAATGTGTTGAGGGGGAAGATCTTGACCCACTGAGTCATGAGGTCAGTCCAGGTCATGGATGTAGCTATTAGGAATGTAACAATGCTTCGTGAATTGGTTGAAAATCGGTTCAAACTTATTAAAACGTGATGTAGAAAAATAAATGAATCGACCACCGAAGATCTGTAAGTAAACTCCCAGACACACAGTGTGCAAAGTACTTAATATACGTAATCTGGCACGCTTGACCCAGACGTCATTATTGCGTATTGTATTTGTGAATTGCGGCAGCGACACTAAATCTAAGCATGACAATATGAAGCAACTTTAAAATAGAAGATGCCTCTGCTGCTTTGAAGTCAGCAGTGTGGCAACATTTTGGCTATCCTGTGTTTGGAATTGAAAATGGTAATAAAACTACAGACGAGACAAAAGATGGGTAAAACTTCCATTTACTCTTATTAAAAGACATCATTTTTATTGTCATTATTATGGGCAAAATAGTTTGAGCTCATGGCTAAATTTATGACTAAATGGATCAACTATGTCATTTCTGGTAGATATGTATAATATATTATAGGGCTCAAAAGATCCAGAATTGCAAATTCATGAGTCTATAAATAAAATAATCCAAAATCTTGAATATAAATCTGGCTGGAATAAAACTTTAGTTAAAGTCTATTCAAGATATTTCACTAAAATGGCAATGAACAAGCAGGAAAGAAAATAGCCATTTAGAGTGGTTTTGGCACCAGGTCAGGACACCTTTAGAAAAATGGAACATAATGTTCATTTTGGGATATATAAAAATTATTATTGTGAGGTCTTCTGTGTCCTTGTATCTAACATGGGACAGGAGATAAGTATCAGATTGTGTTCAACAGGATTTCAAGGAGATTTTTTATGAAATGATGCAAAATTTCTCAGATTAAAGATGCATTAAATATGTCACATAAAATGTTGAAAACATTTTTGTTGTGACACAATCAAAATGTATCATCTTATGAGCCACAACTGTCTAAATCTTCTTGCCCCTTAAGAATAAGCCAGTTTTAAGATACATTTTCTACAGCTTTCTTTGTTCTTTTAAAGCACAACCACACAGCCTTATTCTCGGTAGCTAAAATGACAGGTTCAGCTAACTATGTTGAGATGACAAATCAGAAATAGCATCTTGGGAGAGCGCTGGAAAACAATGTCTGCTCTTTCACATGCAGTTGGAAACCACTTCCTTGCACAAGCAGACTTTAAGTAAGCAACAAGATTTGTGTGTATATGTCTTTGTCACAAAAGGTTTTCCTCCCCTTCCCCCTTCTTACTTACTATATGGAATAATGTGCACTTGAGGAGTTTACAAAATAGATCTCACACTCATCATGCCGTTGTGTGTCTTGTGTATCTACTTCAGTTATGGTTTGCAGTTTAAACCTCTCCCTTTCATATTAAAATAGTAGATTTTAGGTTTTAAGTTACATTGGTACTCTGACAAACATGAGTGTGTTCACTTTCATGAGTGTAAAACTCTTTTTTAATCCTTTAAAAATAAACAAAGCCAGTAAAGTGAGCTTTCATGCCAAAGGAGCAGGGGGGCTGAGTTCTGGATTGAGACCTCGACACACAAAGACAATGATGTATGTTTTGTTTGCCCCCTCCAACCCACAACGCCCACTACTCAACACCCATCATGCACTATTCAACAAGCTTCTTTTCCTCCATGTTTTAACAACCTTTTCGCCTCAGTGCTTTTGCTTTTTCTAAAAAGTTTTCCAGCGATTTACAGACTGGGTCTTGTGCCCCCCTTTCCATTTCATGGAAGTGGTGGGGAGGAATCATTGCTTGTTTAAATATAAACTAAAGTGCTGGCCCCTGCATGGCATGAGGTTCCAGTAGCTGCTGGTTGACCACAGAGGAAACAGAGTGCTGCTGTTCAAGCGAACTCCTCCACTGTGAGAGGGAAGTTCAAAGGGAAGATAAACTGAGCATGCGGAGCCCAGAGCTTCCCTTTCCTCCTTATGGTTTCCGCACCTTCTAAGAGTTACAATGTAGAAAGAAAACTTGGTTTCTTGTTTCACCCAGTGATTTATAGCGATGCATTTAAGGACCAGAGTATAATAGTTTCATTAAGTTTCATTCATGGTGGACACAATTACATAATGTCATTCTGTGTAGACAATCTATTTCTTCATCATCAGTTTTGTATAATGCATTTTATCTATGGAGGCTTTTTTTGTGATTTATTCTTTGGAATTTTCATTAATTAATACCAATTTTTTTATTTTTTTATCTGGCCTAAACCTTATTCTACAATCAAATGTCAAGGTCAGTCATTAGAATATAAGAAATATGTTTCTAACCATAAAACTCCAGGAACCCTTAATGCCCTGCCGCATTCTGAGGCTTAGAAACTGGACTCCAGCATCACTAAACAATTGTGTTCTATTTTATGGCACTGTGTCAGATGCCAACAACTGGATTAATCGATATTGGTGTTATTAATAGACACCATGATTGATTTAACAAATACACACAAGAAGAAACTATCAGTGGAAGCACAGAAATGAAAGACGAAAAGTGAGAGCACTAGAGATAAGTCAGCATTGGATTGACTTTTAATGGCTGGAGAGATCTCAGAAAAGAGACAGAATGCAAGAAAAATATAAAATTTGCATTGGTTGGGATGCCAAAGCGTCAAACTACCTAGGTTTAGTATTGCCACTATAAAGGTGCACTACAGAACTTTAGGAGATGTTCTCAGTGACATGCTCCATTTTGATGTCTAATTTGGCATCCATATTGCATCCCACCAGTAGTATGAACACTCTTCAACCAGTAAAAGACAGAATATCTTATATTCCGAACACAGAGTTTTATGGTCAGAAAATTATATAATGCATGTTAACAATTTAAATGATTGTACATTTTCCATTAAATTTACCAAAATGTTTTATCATTATCATTTGTAAAGATGCTAAATGCAGTTAGTTCAGCAATTCCTGACATTGTTCATTACCTTCACTATATATTAAGATTGTCCTGGGAATTGTTCGTTAAAAAATGCTTTCATCCTGGGGCAGAGAAATCACAAAAAGGCTTCTCACAAAAATAACAGTCACAGAAAAAACGCAATGCACTATCAGTAACCTCATTTGCACATTTGTCACAGGGATTAGGGAGGAGGAGCATTGTTTACCAAGAGCAAGTCAACAGAACCAAAACATGACATGTTAAAACATGACTGTTGTCTCTTTAATTTATCTCTGTGTTTTAGTGTTTGGTCTACAGTTCAGGAGATAAAAAGACCAAAAAGTGAAGGAGAATGATGAATAGAATGGGAATAGAGAAGGTGAAATACTGATAGATGTACAAAAGGTATGTATATTTAATCTAAAATTGTATAACATGATGATATAACATGATAACAAGTTCCCACTTGTGAAGGAAGTTTGCTCAATTTGTTTGGTTAAACATTTAAGCCCTATGTTTTGGTAAGATATGCATACAGTAGCTACTGTATGTACCTTAGAATGGTGACTGAAAGAATGAGGACCCAAATGTAGGGAACGTAAAAGACATAATAAAAAAAAAAGGGCCAAAGCCAGCTAAACAATCAGCAAGGTAAAGGTTACGCAAGATCACTAATACATCCTGCTTTTTGGACATCTTGCCCACAGGGTTTTTTTTCCAAAAGTCTCAAAGACCATGGAGCCAAATCTTTTACGGATTGTGAACCTGTCCTTAGCTTCAGGTATCTTCCCAGAGATGCTGAAAATAGCTGTTATCAAACCTCTGCTAAAACGGAACAATCTAGACAAGATACAGGAGAACAATTACAGGCCGATCTCAAATCTTCCATATCTGAATAAAATGACTGAAAAAGCCTTTTTTAAACAGCTAAATTACATTTTTTTTGCATAAATAACAGCTATGATGTCTTCCAGTCAGGTTTTGATAGTATCACAGCGCTGAAACTGCTCTGACCAAACTCAATGGCATATGTTTACATACAGATGATGGTAAAACGTCTTAGTTTAACTGGATCTCAGTGCTCCATTTGATACAGCAGACCACAATATACTACTCCAACAACTGGAGGGCTGGGAGGGCCCCTCTGGTCCTATTCTAAACTGGTTTAAAACGTACTTAGAAAACAGGAAGTACTTTTTATCAATAGGTAACTTTTCATTTGAGCAAACAAGAGTTACATAAGTTGGAGTACTAAGATGGACCCTCTAAACTACCTCAATTGTTTGAGTCATAGGTTCAGTAAGGGGTTTGAAAGATTTTAATCCATATTGACAGTTACTGCAGATTTGTTAGTTCCACATCCATGATGAGAATCTCCTGTTCCACTATATCCCAAAGGGGTTTTATTGGATTGACATCTGGAGCTAACTGTGTTGGCAACTGGATCACATTGCTCTCATTGATGTGTTCAAGAAACCAGTTTGAGAAGATTTGAGCTTTGTAACATGAAGCAATATCCTGCTGAAAGTAACCAATAGAAGATGGATGATAAAAAATCTCTGGGTTATGAAAAGATGCACATGGTACTCAAATAGACTGTGTTTTTTAAACAATGCTCAGTTAGGGAGCCCAATGTGTGCCAAGAAATATCCCCACACCATAACAACAGCTCCTGCAGAATGACCCCATAGAAAGAAGACAGGATGGATCCATGCTTTTACGTTGTTTGTGCCAAATTCTGAATTAAATGTTCTGAATGGTCCTATTTTTTATATTTTCTTTTTTTTCATTCTGGTGAGAATTTCTTTCAATTTTCTGTTCTTGGCTGACAGGAGTGTTCCCTGGTTTAGTCTTATGCTGCTTTAACCCTATGTTTTTGATGGGTTTTCTTTTCATAGATGGTTTTTTCATATCTTGATTTTGATGAGAGTTTTTATTGCTTATTGAAGCAAAAACAAGGCTGTCCATGATTGGCTGGCTTTTGACATAATCAAACTGTTTTTGTCCAGATAATTGCTAGACATTGTGAAGATACTATTAAACCCAGAGAGAGACTGGAAAATGAGGTGGCATATGTGTGTAAATCCCAGTAGATTTGCAGCTTCTGAAATACTCCGACCAGTCTGTCTGTAACCGGCAGCACGTCACATTCAATATCACTTTAATCCCCTTTCATCACAGTTAAAATGCTCAGTTCAAACTTCAAAAAGCTATCTTGACCATATACATGCCTTTGTGTTGAGTTGATGCCATGTGATTGACTGATCAGTTGTTAAGGTAATTAGTATTAACTGTGTTTAAATATATGAGCAGGTACAACTAAAACACCACTTGTGGAATATGTCTGAAAGGGATTTTGACCAGTGCCAAAATCACTTCAACTGGCTTTTCTTGTTCATTTAATAATAAATATGCTTTTGAACGTCTTTAATTGCACAACAGTTACTTCAACCTCTGCTCACCAATCCATTTTTTATACCATTTATCAGGTGAGTGGCAGGGTACATCCCATCCATGTCGCCAGTGAACCTCATTAACCCTTTCAGGCAAAACAAAATACAAATTTAAAGGTTAAACTTCCAAAACAGCCAATTAAGTGGATATTAGTGTTCTGTTCAATAGATTCTTCCCAATGAGTCACTCAGTAAAGAGTCAAAGGACATATTACAAACCTTTATACACACACTCTGTATATATAATGTCTGTGTAAAAATGTTTTTTTTTTTACCTTTAAGGGTTAATTCTAGAATGCACCACTAAGTGGCCGCAAACTGTCATAGCTCTGTCTTAACTTTTGTGTTTTTGTATAGGTGTCTTCTTTTAAGAGCTGTCAAATTGGGTTGTCCAAGAAGACATTTCACACTGATAAGAAGATGTGCACGGGAGATTTTCTGCATTTTTTTTCTGCTCTTTTAAGTCTTGTTATGGTGAGTCTCCATGGCAACAAGACTTATTTACCACCAAGATAAACTGATAAGGCTCTCCAAATTCAAGATTATCAGTAAAAAAAAAAACCTCAAATACCAATGGAGTTGAAAAGAATGAGAAGAGGACACAGGGCAGGAGTTAGGCAGAGAAAAAACTGTGGACTTTTAAACCTTTTCTTTTAACTATTGTGATTGGTAACGTTAGCTCTCTAGCTAACAAATCTGACGACCTCCAGGTGCTAACTGAACATATCCCAAACTGTAATGCGTCTGTACACAGCTTCAAGATGGTTTGTGCAGACTGCAATAAACAACTCAATGGAAAACTAATGGGAGGTGTAGTTGCATTACTGGTTAACCAGCGTTGGCGTCATGTTGGACATGTTACTGTTAAAGAGAATATCTGCACAGGAGACATTGAACTGCTAGCTGAAATGAGTCTGCAGCTTTCCTGTCAAACCTCCACTCTGTCACCCTGCAGCTCAGTCAAGGACCTGAACACAACCTCATCTCCTTCCACTCCTTCCACATCAGGACTTCCTGAAACTCCCTCTGCCTCCACCTCCACTCTGTCTATCTCCTGTAATCAAGTCATGAAACAAGCGATGAAACTGAATCAGAACAAGGCTGCAGATCCAGATGGTGTCAGTCCCAGAGTTCTCAAGACCTGCTCAAGACAACTACGTCCGAAAAGAATTCTGGTCATGTGGAAAACATCCTGCCTTGTTCCAGGACCTGAAAATCCAAAACCAGCTGAACTAAATGAAAACAGAACTTGAATTTCCCTCTGGGACTAATAAAGAATTTTTCATTTCATTTTTCATTTCATTAAACACCTCTATACCTCCTTGACACAGTCTTCCTTCACAAATCCCATTTTCCCTCACACTTTCCCTCACGCTTTCGGAATTCCAACTTGTTTTTACCAAATGATGTGAAAAGTCCAAAGTTGAATGCAAGCAAATAATAGGCGGGGCTAGGAGTAAATTATAGAACAAGGCCAAACATAAAAGAGATACAAAATGTAAAAATTGGGATAGGTATTGTATTTAGGTTTAGTCAGTAACATTCTACTTCTACTGTAAAGAAGGATACAAATAACATGGGCATTTCTGTGAGCAGGGGTGATGTGAAAAAAAAAGCTTGTAAACACAATAAATTACACCAATTTGAACAGTGCATGTTGTGAAATTGCCAATATAAGCACAGGCAAACAGCAAAGACAGCACCACCTGTAATTCTTACCATCATTTTGGAGAGTTGAATGACTCTCCCCAAGGTCAGAAGTCTATTTTGAGACTGTGAAACTACTTACTTTTTCCTTTTTAGTCTCATGCAATGTCATCAGTGACACCTCATCGGTCAGTCATTTGCCAGGATGTTCAGATACACCAGGACCTCAGAAGCCATCATTGATTTAATAGATAATATTTCTTATAATATTAAAGATTGATAGAGTAATTTTTGTGGTGCATCAGGCCCCATTATATGAAAAAAAAATATTTCTGATAGAAAATACAGGTATTGTTGATCATTTGGCAGCTTGAGTTTACTCTCCAATCTCATTGCAAGGAATTCTAGCATTTTGTTTTGGCTTTCCAAAATAGTGTGTGCTGTGATGGTTTTTGTCGGCTTTCGTAACTATACAGGTGCCAGATTTTGCCACTGCTTAAATACCCCCCCCCCCCTTAGCAAAGTTTACAATGTTACAGACACATGATAAGATTACTGTGTATTAGAATACCATGTGGTGTGACCAGCAGATTAATTCCATTGTGCTTACATTGACAAACATTACCCACTGTCATGTAGTGTCATGTAGTGAATAATTGTACATACCATGGGCATAAGGGAGTAGCGGATGCAGAATCCAGGTTCTGAGGGGAAATACTCGTCAGAGACAAAACGAATAATGATCTGACTTCCTTTGGATGTGTGATGTCCTGGTGTTGATTGTGACCCACACCAGCGACCCAGGAGTGTCTTTTCACTTGGATCCTCTATTTCCACAAAGTCATACCTGGTTTAATGAAACAGACACACAGCACAAAATGATCACTTTGGTTTCTCAGACATATTTTAATACTGAGGCTATTACTTAAACAATATAGATTTAAATCAAACTCCAGGAATATAATACTATACAGACTAACACATTCAGCTCTTTATTAACATTTTTTTCTTTTGATTGATGTTCTCATCAATTTTAGACTTATTAAACCCTTATTAAACTATATTTTGATGTGCAGAAGCAAATGATAGCAGAATGTACGACTATTTCTGATGGCATTTTTGAAAAAAAAAATGTTTCAAAATGTTTTGAAAAAGATTTTCATTTTCTCATGTCCCAACTTCCCTGTAATTAGCACAAAAATGGATTGAGCGTCATGGGGCTGACTACATTTGGGCAAGGACCGGAGCCCCAAGTTACCCCGTGATGTGCTTATTGGGGGTCTGTGTATGAATGAGTGAGAGTGTCATGCAGTGTAAAGTGCTTTGAATTGTCAACATGTCTGTAAAAGTGCAACATTAGTACAAATCCATGTACCTGTAGATGCAGTTGGACTGTATTCTGGAAAATATGCCTTTTTAAGTAACTTTTTAAAGCACATATTACAATAATAACACAAATAATGATGATTTTGCTTACTTTCAAAGAAATATGACTTATATTAGTCAAAATGTGTGACCCTGTTAATAGTCTCGAGAGTCTATATATTAGACAGATCAAACTGCCAATCCCATAAACATTATGAAGTGCTTAAGTAAATAGCTGTGGTTCACACTTCTTTGATGTGCTATAGGTTTAACACAGACCAACATCAGCATTTAAAAAGGCAGTTCTAAAGTTAAGTATTTATTATTTATACCTGCATGCAGGCTGCACTGCATTTCATTTCAACCATGTCTCACACTCTCCACAGTCTGGGATTAATCGCTTTGCCATTTGCGTCAACAGGCACAATAACCTCTCATTTACTGCAGCCAATTTACATATTTGGATTTCAAGGACATTGTTTATTGTGCTCAGGCTGGGCAGATTCAGTTTAAGCTGCTTTCTATAAACAACATGGACGGATGATGAACAAAGCTAAAAGTGGTGTTTCTGGGATGTTGGACAAACTGAAGAGGTGGGGTGAAGGGTTAATAGTTGCATTGACTTTTGTGCCTTTGATTTGTAAATTTATACACAGAGTTTGTTATCAGCACAAACCAAACCAGTGAGAAAGCTTACAGTGCAAATATATATATATATTGGTATAACATATTTTTGGGAAAAATACACATTAAGCTTTTCTTTCCTTGTCTTAGTAAGGCTTGGTGAGAAAGGGAAGCTTTTTCTTTTCCCAAATTCTTGTCATACAGAAAATGCCAGAGCTTTGACAGATGGCTCATCAATAATGCAAGATGCCCTGATCATTACACATAACCATGTGTTCACAATTGCCAGCTGAACAGTGGTTTTTCAGATTTACAAATGCCTTGACATACATAGCAAGCTGTACCATGAGATACAATGAGTAAGATTCTTATATGTTACAATACCACCAGAGAAAAAGAGAATATTTAAGTACACTGCGGAAACCTGTGTTTAATATTCACAAAGCATTCTCACACATATTTTGCTCCTCATACATTATTGATAGATAAAGTATTTGCCAATGATGCAGATTAACAGCACAAATATGCTTTTTTCCTTCTGTTTTTATACCAGAGTAAGAGAGGTTAAATGCTTTTATGAAAAATGAGAAAAAAAAGTCCTGTTTGGGGTTTGCCAAGCACGACTCTGCTGCCATGCCAACCAGCAGCAAGACCAATCCCTTTCCAATACTGCTCTACTCCAGTGGATTTGGCAAGAATGCTTTTCATCGCGGCTCATAGAAACAGAATATCAGATGAGCATCTCAAGTACATAGCCTCTGTCTCATCGTTGGAAAGATTTCTTGCTCCAGGCTTGCAACCAGTGCTGAGCACATCTCCCAGTGTTGTTTGTTTTATCCCCTGTCCTTGCTGTGAATCACAGGATAAGACACTATATTCCTGTTTTTATACATCACACTGTACAGTGACACAGAGCCACCGTATCAATGACACCATACTTGACTATGTGTAGATTTTTTGCAATCGCACTTGAGAAATAGATGTCTGGGGAGAAATTTTATAAATAAATACTTAAACATGCACAAATAACAAACAGCCACCGTATCAATGACACCATACTTGACTATGTGTAGATTTTTTGCAATCGCACTTGAGAAATAGATGTCTGGGG
>JBAMHX010000008.1:10291417-10306265 GCA_037177515.1 Pseudomugil tenellus | reverse complement strand
TCATTCATTCATTCATTCATTCATTCATTCATTCATTCATTCATTCATTCATTCATTCATTCATTCATTCATGTGTTAAATGTGTGTAGAAAAGAAAATGTGAAGAAGAAATGCAATCTTATAATGACTTGCTATTTACATCAATGTGTTTTTGTCATTTCTTTCCAAGTCAAAAACATTAGCAAACTAGAAAAGTACCTGATGAGTGCAAACCTAAGCCAAGCTCACAGTTTTCTCTCATATTGTGACTTGCATCCCAAAATATTACTTAGTCACACATGATATTTGTCAGAGTGAAAAACAGCAGACAGGAGGCATCAGCTGCAATGACATGAGTGGCTATCTCACAATGTTAAATAATCCTTTAAAACATTCCTGGATCCAGACGGTGATCCTGATCATCTCCAAAATGTAATCACTTCTTCATTTTCCCGCTGTGGATATATCCTGAAAATTTCATGAGAATCTGTCCATAATTTTGTGAGTTATGTTGTACACAGACAGACAGACAAACATAAACACAGGTGATAACAACATCCTTGGCAGAGGTAATAAAGGGTATGTTAACATGATTGTGGTCTGTTATTGAAATACCAATCATCCCTCATAAAACCTGGGACTAGTGGCTGTGAGGTTTTAATCACAGTAAAGAAGCTTGTCACTCAGTACCCTCAGGCCTCATGAGTCCTTGTCACCTTCACATAAAGAATTGCCAGGATACATGCACCTGGCTCTCAGATTTATTGCACAGACAACACCCTATAGCCATGCTATCTGCAAGAAAACTGGTCAATCATGTGGCTAACTGATACAGTTTTCCTTTTTTAAGCCATCACAGTCTACTTTGCTAATAGTGTATTATCTGCAGCAGTTCGACTGCACTTATCTATGATGTCCTCTACTGTTTGATTTGATGCTTGTGTTGTTCTAATTCTCAGATGTAAGCCGCTTTGGAGAAAAGTATCTGCTAAATTACTGTAATATAATGTAAGTATATCTATAAAATAGTTTGCACACTGTCTTAGTGCCCTGGTTGCTGGTATGAGTTGAAATTATTGGCTTGTACTGTGTCTTCTATGTTATTCTTGTCAATGGACATGTAACCCGTCCAGGGAGTGTGCAGGCTAATAAATGCTTTTACTCGTGTTAGCTCAACGTTTAATTATGTAGCATAAAGAACTTACGCATTTGTCACCCTTCCTAAAACAGGAAATACAACGGGCAGCAAAAATATGTTTTTGGCCGGATCTTTGCAGGCCCTTAGCACCCTCCCGTCTATGCTTATGTATTGGGAACTGGTTGGGAATCCACAGTTGCCTCGAGACTATGCTCGAGACAGAATCATCCGCGGTCCTCAGATGTCCCGCACATTTTTAAAAGTGTCTACTGTACCTGGTATTCTAAGTCCTAAGCAGGGCATTATTCTTGAATAAACTGCAGCTAGAAATATTTGTACCCAAAAAAGCTTTAATAAAATAATAAATACTAATAAAATATTGAAGAATTTCACTGTGAGTTTATGTTGATAAATTTCTTCCATCTTTGACAGCCTGTCATCAATTTGAGCCTGTTAAGCAGTTTTATGCTTCTAACAAAGCTTCTGTATTCATGACACAATCTAATATGTCTGACCAACAGAGGTTTAATGTGCAAAATAGACAAATTTATGTCTGGAACATGAGTCGAACCATTACTTCTTTCTTTTTGATAAATTTGATTTAAGGCCGTGATTCATGCCCCATGGTCTGATTCATTCTGCGTGCAAATGAAAGAACAACATAAGCATGTTAAGTTGGTGGCATGTAATGTTGGATAACAGTTATATGAGATGGTCTTCAAAATGGTTTCAAAAGAAACACAACCGTTAAAAGCTAATACGTGAGTTAAACCAACTTTTGACTACATCACAATGTTTACTTTTACAATTGTAAATCATTTAAGTGGCACTAACACACCTAGATGTAACTAGTCTTGTCAAGCTGTTTAAGCTAGTCAAACCAAATATAGATTAAGTTTTTAATATGATGGCTTTTAATATCAGAAAGATATTTTACTAAAAGTTTACGTTTAATATTTTTTTAATCAAGTTATGAAAATGCAGTTTTTTTTTAATAACTACTACTAACTACTTTTAATAAATACTTTTTGTGAGTCACTGTCCTCTTTAAAATTTGCACTTTTGAACAAAATAGATATGTTTCTTACTTGAAAACTTTTTCAGATGGCAGATATTTAATGGGTAAAACTCTTTTAAGATTGACAAGGTTGCTGGATTCAAGTCTTAGCTCAGGCAGTGGCCTGTCCATGTGGATTTTGCATGGTGTCACTGCATTAGCATAGGTTCTCACTGGCTACTCCGGCTTGCTCCCACCATATAAAAACATGAATGTTAGGTTAATTGGTAATTTGAAATTGCCCTTTGAAGTTAATGTGTTACTGGTTGTTTGTCTCTGTCTGTGTTGTCTTGTGATGGACTGGTGACTAGTTCTGGGTGTACCCTTCCTCTCGCCCAATGATTGCTGGGATACGCTTCGGCTACCCACAGCCTTTCTTTGGAATAAATGGTACAGATAATGGATGGATGTTTGTAAATGAGTTTTAACTCAGTAAGTATATAAATATATATAAAAAAATATTTTATCAGAGTCCAGAAATTTTGCTTAAAATTCAGGGAATCGAAATTGACATCCTGTCAAGGAGGACAACTGAATTGATTATAAAACCTCTTTTAAAGGTGTACAGTAGTATCTGTGCCTTTCTTTTGCTTTTAACTGAATGTATCTACACTGGGTTAATTTCCTTCGCTATTGTTAGCTGTGATTCACTCATGACCAAAGAACTATAGTGACTTTATAGATTAATTTTCTTTTGTCTTTTTTTGATAGCTCCATGCTTAAATATTAAAGTTTTAATTATCGGGTATTTCATTATTTGTGTATGTTATGCCGGCAAGCTTCTAGCTTGATCTTGATTGTGGTGCCACTTAGGAACAGGGTCACACACTGGATATCGACTTATTTTATAACTTAACTGTTTAACAGAGCAATTGTTGATATATTGATCTCTGAGTCCATTGATTTTGCATTAGGCTGTATTACAGTAAAACCTTGCGATGCACTTTAGTGCTGTCATTTAACTATTCTATTGCTATATGCTTTTAGAGGTGCTTGATGTTAGTCATGCCTTTTCTGAGTCTAAAGACATAGAAGAGCGAAGCTAAGTTACCCTGACAAGCTGTTTTGGACTCTGTGGCTCCATTTAAAACTAGGTTGATTAAAACTAAATATATGCCTCGGAGGAATGAAACCACTTGAACTATCAAACGAGAGCAGAGGAGGGCAGAAAGGGGAAAAAAGAGAAACTTCAGGTAATTTCTAAAGATAAAGTACTGTTAGCAATGTTATCAACTAACTAAAACATGCTAAGAGAAAATACCTTTCGGGTAATATTGGATTAAGCTGCAAAAAGCACCATGTTTCATTTAAAACGATTAACTCTGTTCTTTATCAAAGCCTCCCTGGTTAAATGTGACAACTTTTTTTTTTTATTTAAGTGACACAGTCACTGTCACCAGGGCTCAGATTTTACTGTCTGGTCATGATCCTATTCTTTCTTCCCACCTGTCTTATATCTACCTGGCAGAACTCTTTCATACTTACACACCTACATGCTTTTTAAGATCACTCAATCAGCTGCTTCTAATTGTGCCAAGAACAAAACAGAAGCTCAAAGGAGAGCAGGCATTCGCTGTAATGGGTCTGAAATTGTTGAATGACCAGTCTTTACATGTCAGACAGGCATGCTTGGGTGTTTTTAAACCACTTTTTAAAACGCACCTGTTTTCTTTGTGTTTTTAACACTCTTGAGGTGTTGAAAGGGCTTTAAAAAAGAAGCTGGATTGGGGTTGGACTGATTTCCTCCACCAAGGAGGTTATGTTATCGCTTATCGTTTATCTGTCTGGCTGTCTGTCTGTGTACAACATAACTAAAAAAGTTATAGACGGATTCTCCTGAAAATTTCAGGATATATCCAAAATGGGAAGATGAAGAAGTGATTACATTTTGGAGGAGATCCAGATCACCGTCTGGATCCAGAAATGTTTTGAAGGATTATTTAACATTGCAAGATAACCACTCATGTGATGGCAACTGACGCTTCCTACAGACCGTTTCTGTCTGCTGTTTTTTGCTCTGACAAAGATCATGTGTGACTGAGTAATATTTTGGTTTGTGTGTGTGTGTCTTCTTTACTTGACGATGTAAGCAGCTAGTAATGTTGGCTTTACAAGTTTTCATGTTTACTGTTAGTTTAAACATACAGTATAATACACAATACACCAGTCTGTGACAGTAGTTGGAACTGTGCATAGTGTTAGTTTGGTGAAAAAAAAAAAAAACTAGCTTGTGTTATTAAGATTTTTATGTAAGCAAAGAAATTAAATGAAAGGAAATGTACAAAACAAATATAAACACAAATCCTTATATAGTCACATCCTGTGTTGTTTCAAGGGGATTTTTCTCACATCTGTCAGTTTGTACATACTCTAATTTTTTTTCTTAGATTAGATTTCTTTAGAACATGTGAATTTTTATGAATACGCATCACATTAAAACAGAAGTAAAATGATCAGCTTCAGTGAAAAAGTACATTTGTTTTAATTTCAATATTTCTATAGTGAATTATAAGTAATTGGACTATACAGAAGTTAAATTGGACTGTATCTTTAAAGATGCACTATGGAACTTTTGCAAATTTTCTTAGCAATACAAATTTTCATTGGCTAAGTCAGCATCCTCTCTCTAGCCAGTATCTTAACACTTCTCTTATCCTTTGTGCTACCTCTTGCTGTCTTTCTTTCCATCTCTTTCTCCAGTAATGTTGACAAGCATTTCATAGCAGAATCAGAGGGTGTGGGTTGAAAATAGCCTGTGTGTTGATATCTGGCTGCTATCATCTAAAACTCAACTGCAACATCACGCGGTGTCCATAGAGAAAAAGCTATGTGGTTTTTCACCTTCATAATACTGTTGGACAGCAACGGCTCCAGAAATGAACATGATAAATTACACTGTGCTATAAAATTAGACAGGATGGCAGAGTTTTAATATCATAAAATATATAATGCATCAATTAAATGTCTCAGATTATTTTTTGTTGGAAATTGATTTTTCATATACTAAACAAAATTTTATTTTCACACTAATAGGACAATCTGTCCTTCTACTGTATTAAATTCACAATCATATTATGCTCTTTTCAAATAAATGTGATAGCATCCAACTTTTTTTGCTAGTTGGTACAGTTAACCAGCAAATAGACTGGGAGTAGCACCACTTTCCCCTAGTTGTACATCCTCTGTGATGATGTAAAGACACAAGTCATTGACCTTTTAAGACCACTTTCCAGGCAACTAAAGGACAAAATACATCCATTATTAACTAGTTGGTGAACGTAATTCCACGTAAAGTGGTTGTTTTGGTTAGCATTTCAATAAAGCTGCATGTTATGGTCCATCATGATCCACGCTCAACCACTGAAAATAGTAATCAATAGCACTGTTACACAACATCTAATGCTTTTACCACTGTAATATTAATTTGCTAGTATGTAAATTATTATTAAAATGTACAAGAAACCGATAATAACAGGCATTATGCTTCTGAGATGACTATTAAACATTGGTGTGAGGGAATATTACAATTGATGATGCTCGGACTGCTACATGCATTCGTAGGTATTCGTATTCGTAGATATATTCTACATATATTATTGTATCAATCCAGAAACTGTCTCAATTTTATTTGAGGCAACAAAATTATAAATTTTTACATAGATTTTACTCTGAGATTCATGATATTTCTTCTCTGGCACCGCCACTGATGCTTTTAATGGACAATCTAGATAGAATAAAAAACAAAAGAAACAAAACAAGTAAATAAACAGATACTGGCCCTTGGCAAAAAAAGAAGAAAAAAATCTCTTTTTATGCCGACATTACTTTTATAAGATCATTTTGTTTGATGCCAGATGGGAACAGAATGAACAGATTCTTTCTTTGGCGTGCAAAGAGTTTGACGTCTGACAGAAGCAGTTTAACCAAATACAGGGAACTGTCTTCACTGAATCTTATATGCACTCAATTAGGGTTGTAAACACACTTTTTAAAAAATAATTACTGAATTATAAAAAAGAAAAATATAAGTTGTTCTGACATTCAAGTAGATACATATTTAATAAGGTTAGCAGAATGATATGATACAGCTAATCTATTTTTTTGTCTGTTTTTCAGTTTATGTCTTTGATCTATCAATTTGCTACTGAACTATGTCTCTTCTTTGTTGCCATGCTTCATATAGTTCCAACATAGTGGGGTTGATTGACTGTTTTTACATCCATTTGCTGGCTCATGAGGAAACAAGCCGATAGCGTTCATGCTATTAAAGCTTGGCCCTCCATCACAATGACATGGTTTTAATTACATCCCCATTATTGCTGGCTCTAACATCTAAACTCATAAAACACACCATGAATAACGTGGAAAAATTATATATGATTTTTTTTATGCATGACTCCAGATGCATGTGCCATATTAGCTGAACACATGGCATTAATAAAAAGAACCAAACATACAGTTGTATCATTACAAAAACATACGCACATTGTTCCTTTTTTCGGAAAAGACAAAAAGAAAATCTATAAATGTTGACCAGAATGTCTCTTTATTAAGATTTCAAATAACAGGCAAGGTGAAAAGAATTTCTGGGCAGGATGAAAAAACAGTTCGTGATAAAAAGGTATTCAGATGATCTTGACATATGAAATCATTCTTAGTCCAAAGCTCTGCTAAGATGAAGTAAAACCCTTTGCATACTCATCTCAGATGACTGCAGTAGTTGAAAGAATAATATATTTTATTTCTCTTTTGTTGCAGTGTTTTTGCACATGACGCTAATTTGTTTACTCATCTTCTATACTGGTCAAATTCAGGGTTGCGGGTAAGCTGGAGCCTATCCCAGCAGTTAGCAGGCGAGTAATAGGGCATACCCTGGACAGGTCACAAGTCTATCACATTGCATGAAGCTCATGAATGAAATATTTATGTGATTCTTCACTGTGGATCCTTTGTTCAGTTTCATCAAAGCGGGGGCTCTTAAGGAGTGACCACTTGCAAAGTAAAGCTGCTGAAACCAAAACTTTTCAAAGTAGAATACACAAGGTTAGAAAACAACCTTTTCATTACATGAAAGCACTGTTGTATTTCCACACATCTCTCTACAACCTTCTACGCCTTCAAGAGCCCCCACCCCACTTGGATTTATCCTCAATGCACTGTAAAATGCTCAGCACAGTACCAGTCAGACTGGATTCAGGGTGTAACACTGACTTGAAAATGACCTCATCTCTTAGGGTTAACCAGTGTCATCTAATGATCAGAGGCACAGTTCCCCTCGAGTGAATTACCTCAAACATGACTTTTCCTTGACCTACTTTTTCCCTCTATAAGGAAAGTAGAGCCGACTATTAAGAGAGGAAGCGACTCTGAATAAATAGGAGGCTATACAGTGCAGCCATTGTGCTTTGTTCACACATTAGAAGCTGAACTAATCATCCTGTTAAACATTAACCTTTACCCTGCCAAAACAAAACTGGAAGGCACATCCAGACGACTGTGGATATGTGCGGATATGTGCACATGATGGCATCAGTGCACATTAACAACCGATAATACTAAACATGTTAACACAAGCACTTACAGTTACACATATATAGCTGCTGGAAAAGATACATTTTTAATGCTACACAGCTTTAAGTAAAGATCAACTAATGATAATACTTGAACAACTCAAACAAGCTGATTAAGGATAATAACATTAATCCTCGCTCCTATTTAATCAAATCAATTAATGTTTTGCTGGTTTTTTTGTTTACATCAGTTTGCAGCTGAATGAAATATAGTTGCAGTCAAAAACAGAAAGTTGAGAAAATCATTTTCAGCACAAAATCAGCTAACGATTGTGCCACAATGTGTTCCCTGAGCAGCTACATGTATTAAAGATAATCATTCACGACAGCTATTTCCTGTTCAGTAATCACCAGCCGTATCAGCGTGACACTAAACCCAAATTGTTTTTAATTTCAGTTGCGTTACCCACTGATCAAAATGAATGAGAGCCCCTGAGCAGTGCCAGAGCTGAAGCAGCTTTGGTCTGGGGATGAAACTGCAACGCACAAAGACCTTCCATCTTTGAGAGTATGTGTTTCAGCTTCAATGCAATCACTTCAGCATCTGCTGCCTATTAAAGCCATGCAGCAGTTACTGCAGGTGCAGTAAATTACCAACCATTTTTTGGATATTTATTGCCTTTTGGTTTTACAGTGGGTCAGGCCAAAAGTGAGCTGAAACATACCATGGGAATCTTTTATACCATTAAAAAATAATTTGGCTGCATGGGACTCTTCTGAAGCTATTTGATCTGCCAGACGCATGTTCCTGTACATTGAACTGAAGATGGATTGTAACATGTTTGACTCTCACAACACAAAAGACTGCTGCTGAAAAATGTGTAAACAAAAGCACAGCATATAGGTTTGGTTATAGGTCTTTCCTCTGTGTAGTTCAGTGAATAAGCTACATTTGATATGATACATTTGATAGACACACATATAGTGTGTCTATTATTCTTTAATTTTCTCTACTGCTTAGTCCAAGTCAGGGTTGCGGGGAAGCTGGAACCTCTCCCAGCAATCAGCAGGCAAGAGGCAGGGTACATGCTATATCGTAGGGCAACACAGAGACAGTCATTCACACACAAACTCACTCCTAGGGGCAATTTAGAATGACCAATTAGCCTGATATACGTGTCTTTTAGAGTGAGGAGGAAGCCAGAGTACCAGGAGAGAACTCATGCATACACGGGAAGAACATGCGAACTCCACACAGAAAGGCCAGCTGAGCTTAAGCTCAAACCAGGAACCTTCTTACTGCAAGGACACCATGCTAACGGCTTTTTCACCATGCTATTGTTTGCCTAATAATTTTAGTTTATTTGTGTTTCTTCATTTTGGTTTCCATTATACTAATAGATACTAATATTGATAGCTTAAAAGTTACAAGTTAAAAAAAGCAGACTTAGATGCATTGATTAACTTAGAACTTTTAAGTCTACTTTTTTTCTTTTTTTTTTCTAAATGCCATTTTTGTCTTCAATACTATTCCCGAAGTCTCACAATGTCAGATGTTTCATGTGTCATTGTATGGTGATATGATGGTATAGTTACCACTGCTCAGCTACCAGAAAGAAATGTGGCCCTCAAATGTGAAAGGACTCAACAATGCAAACATGTGGACATCCTATAAAAATGTCACTGACTCCACAACAAAAAAACAGCCCTAGCAAAGAATTGTTACACAAGCATTTCTTTACCACAAATAGCTTTTTCCTTCTCTGTTGTGATATCATTATAGGATTAAACATAGTATTGTTTAGTAAAAGGATCACTCCATTTCTTTTACAACTGACTTTTCATACATCCATTTTCTTGTCCAGCTTGATAGACCTGAACCAGGCTGTGGAGATTGATGGAACCTTTCCAATGGATAAGTTGACAGATAGCCAGTCCAGTAGAAACAAATGAGACCCCATAAACAGTCAAATTTACTCCTAAGGTCAATTAAGAATGGACAGAACATGCAGTAAGAGTGGGGCTAGCTTTGACTTATTGGAGAACTTTCATAATAGAGGTAACTGATAGAACACATATGTTGAAATCAGCTGTCATTAATCCTGTCACAGAGAAAATCTGCCAAAGTCCAACAGTGCTTCTCAAAAGTAATAAAATTAAATAAAATAAAAAACTTTTCAACACAACATATAAAAAATAATGCAATCCATTTATGATTGTATGCAATGTAGTGCTCTGTTTTCATGATAACTTACTACTGTGGGAGGCCACAGCAGTAAATGTAGAGGTGAGGAATTAGTCAGGGTTGGGTGTGTTGACCTTCCTAGTAACAATTTCAGTGAGGCAGCTAATATCCAGACGTACTGCTCTGCAGAGGGGTCATCTGAGTGAACAGTGGTCCCAGCCTCCCTCTAACCATGAGGTCGTCCAGCCCAAGGGAAGTGGGACATCTGTTGGCACCTGCTGCAGATACACAACACAACATCTGCAGATCATATCACATGGCCCAACCTGATACCCTCCTGTGAGTGTGTGTCCAAGCAAAAGTATTTTATACTCTATCACTGATTTTAGAAGGTTCAAATGTTTTGATTAACATATATTTTATCTATTGTCCATGGGACAATGTGAGAATCAATTATATCATCAAAGCCTACACAGCGAGAATGCACTTGTTGAGTGCTGTCAAATAAAAAACCAGCAAAATAAAGCTTCTTTGATGCAAATCTAGATAGACTTTGAATGAAATCCAATAAATTACATGCAGGTGTAAATCACTGGGATAAAAAAAACTTGGCCCTGTATTTTGGGCCCAGAGTGGCCCAAATATGATCAAGCACCACAAATCTTTGTGTTTCCTTTAATGTGAAACTTACTAAACCCAATTAATGTAGTGAGTTTGCAGGAATCATTTAGAGTAAGCACATTAATTTCTTCCAAAAAAAAAAAATTAAACAACATAAATATAGCCTAGTTTCATCCAGTAATAATAATGACTATAAGAACAGCAATCATCCTACTTTGTGCTTGAGGGAGGGACAAAAAACCCAAAGAGAACAGACACTGGAAAAGATTGATTAGAAAAAACAGCCACACAGCAAAGCAAAAATAAGAAGCAAAAAGTAGCAAACCCTTTAGCCAATGAAAGACTGAACTTCCAAACAAGCTATGAGCCCTGTTCTTAAGGCAATGTAAAAAGTGCTACCTAAGATAACAAATTGTGATAAGATTTTCCAAAGCCACAGCTGCAGGCTGTTAAAGACAGCTAAAGCACAGTAATGTTCAAGCACAAGTGTGAAAGGGAGTCACACCACAGCTAATCTGAAGTCTTTCTGCACCCTCAGGCATTGCGTCTATCCAGCAGAATGACTGAGACTTGTCACCACACAGCGTCCTCTTCTCATATTACAATGCTTTCCCACCCCTCAATGATTTTTCTTAGCCTCTAATTAGTGCCCACAGTTGTGTTTGGCATCCAAAAAGATTGAGTGTCACAATTTTCACTATAGCCATCATTTGTGTTGACTTCCCTGGATTTTTTAACATATGCCTCTTCTGGATTTAAACATGAGATCTGCTCCAAAACCTGTGAAGTGCATGGGGCTTTTTAAATTGTCTTTAAGAATAACAGCATGTTTTATTGTTTCTGCAATTTTGTATTTGGGGACAAATTATGGTAAAATAACAACCTCGAGATTAAAGATAGGAAAAGTAGCAGCCATACAAAAGATCACAATGCCACTCACTCACATTTACAAGTCACCAATGCAATCATACGAAGAGAAAAAAATTTGGCAAAACAGTTTTCAAAGTGTTCAAAAACTATGGTCATGCACATATGTTCACAGAAAACCAGCTGCTAAACCCCTTAGTGTAAAGCTGAATTTCCACATCAGCTGCAAATGTTATTACGGGGTAAATGGATGTCTTCAGATTAGCATGTTTCATGTGAAATGTGGTGAATATAACTTGTCTTATGTGGGAGTTATATGTAAAATTTTGGTGGGTTATCAAACTTTGAGACCGCGCCACCCAAGTACACCAAATTTGGAGTATAAAAAAGCCCCAAGATTTTTTTTTTCAACAAAAAACGAAATATTAGGATGATAATAAATGTTTGCTTTTCGATCGGCCTTTGCATTGCCTTTGATTTTCAGGCCTGGTTATTGTTAACTGGATGGAAAACAACACTGAGAATGGTAAAAAGGCTGTGATGTTTCACACAAACACTGGTAGATGGGTCTAACCTCCACTTCTGGCTGGAATACCAGGCGCTGACAGATTAATCACAACTTTTTTAAACGTCTCCTTACAGCTGTGGATAGCTGCTCCAGGCTTATTTTGTAGTCACATCTGTGAGCTGGACAGCTGAATATTATGAGAAAATTACAGTTTGATCCTTGGCAAGCCAGACTGGAGCATGGTCAAATTTAAACACTGCAATTAAGACCGATCAAAGATCCAAACTTCTGCAGAGCACATAGCATAGAAAATTGGTAAATGTAGATCTACAGCTCTGCAGAAATTGTAAAATTTACAAAGATTATCAGATTAGATCAATAATGACAGCAGCTAAAACAATTTTGAGTAAGCCTGGCTCAACATACATTCCTCTTTTTGTCCAATCACTGTAATCTTATCTTGACTTATGAACACATAAAAAAGAAATTAAATAAATTCAAAACGTAGCATATTGCAGAAATCATTGTGCTGTGTTGTAAGTACCATAAAATCCAAGTTTGGAGTTTCCCCTCAAAATAACTATACTTTACAAATAAAACATAACCTCAGGAAGCAATGAAAGTAAATCTGAATTTTACTCAACAAAGAGACAAACAGGACAAAATTTTGTCGGTAGAAAAGTGAAACTCCATTTTTGTTGGCCCTGCCTCCAGACACAGATCAGTTTCTTTCAGCAGGTTGGCCTGGATCTCTAATTACTGCCACTCGACCGAGCCTTCTTAACCTTTAGGTCCAGCTGTCTTTAGCAGACGGGCAGCATTTAAGGTTGCAGGCTAATGAAAGTATATTTCCCTCAGCTTGTATTTGCTAAAGGAGGATTTAGTGCAGACAGCAGCTCTTTTCCTGTAACATTCTGCTTTAGCTCTTGCAAAAACAAGCCTGTTGTGACCAAACTGCACTCACAGTTGCTAAAAAGTGGAGAGAACCATGTAGCCCAAACTAACAAATTCTCAATTTTCTATAAAACAATAGCTAAATGTATGCCTCCCCAAAACAAAAAATAACTATTTGTGTTTACATCCTCAGGACATACCAAGTGGATGGTTATGTTAAACTAAGCAAGTATGTACCTGAATCTTCAGTTGACATAAGTAGCTATTTAAAGATTAGAGAATGGGTAAATGGATGTTTTTGACAGAAAATGACTGCAGGCAAGGACAGTGAAGTCTGCAGGTCAGTTCCCACACAGAGCTCAGCACGGACCCATTCATTCAATGGTTTTCAAAGATTTGTGGTAAAATCAACTTGGCAGTATTGTTTAAAGAATTACAATTATGTGAGACATTTAGGTTTTTCCTTTCTTCGCTACTTTACAGCTATGTTTAAAATGTGGCTGCTACAAAGTGAGAAAAACATGTTTTTTTTTTTTGTTTATTTTAGCCTTGACTCCTTTTAAAGTGTTGCTTGCATGTACATGTGATCTACAGAGACAATGAATAAAAACTCTCCCTGAGCTCATACCTGCAAGATAATTATTAAAAAAAAAAAGTGTTCGCCTTTGTTACAACCAGATCTATCTTTTTCTTTTAATAAACAAGTATTTTTCTAAATGGTCTTGGTTTTCACTGTGAGAGACTTTTAAACCATGATACTATTCAGATTACATCTTTTTTTCACTAAAACAACATTTAAATAAGATTAAGATAGAGGACATCAAATCGTATCTAGGAAAATACTGCAGACGTACAAGTTATAACAAGGTCAAAACAAACATTATTTTCTGTTTCATGCATATCAAAAAGCAATGTTTGACTTGAGCTTGTTTCAGTTTCTACTGCAGCTGTGAGAATATGATAAGAGACATTGCTCACAGCCCATCAATCACTCACTGAATGAAACAGAAATATCTGGAAATTATGACTTTTCATACTTTACCTTTGTCAGATCTTTATCTTTGCTGTCAGACAGAGCAAAAATAATCAAAGCTAGTAACACAGATTCTTATATTAGTTTGTCCCACCCCATTTAAACACAATTGTTATATATTATGTGCTTTTTTTAACTAGAAGGAAATAAGTTTCATCAAACATTTACATCTTTATTTAACAATAGACTTTAGTATGTTTCCATTAGCATGAAATTGCCTAAAAATCTCATTATCCTTCAGATACCCTTACAGCCTGATACACATATATTTCACATTGATGACCATCTGCTGAAGACCGCTGTTTAATCATCAAACTCAGTGGGTCTCATATTTCTGTGCTTGTTGGGAAATGTGTATGTGTTTTTAAGACAAATAAATAGAAATTCTGAGCACTTAGTACCCAATTTGCCTGTTTATTATCTACACAGGTCATTGAGCCTCTTACCGTGCACTGTTTGATAAAAGCCCTCCCGGCATTTCCCTCTGAATCACTTTGACCGCCCATAAAAACGTCCAGTGTCCATTTTTCTCCAAATTTGTCTCTGTTTATGTAGTTCTTTATCCTATAAACATAAGTAAGAGCTAAAATCCTTATTTAACCTGACTATGTCTTTTAGCAAATGTGTTTACCATTTAAATGGACATGAAAAAAATATTTTTTACTTAATGATAAAAGGAAATATAGTACAGTGTAGAACAATTTAAACTGTTCATACTCCTACAAATATACATATTGGTTTAATAAAAAAGAAGGGCTTGGGGGGATGCTGCCGGTCTGCAGAAATTTTCTTGATAGCATCCAGCCTAGGATTAATCACTTTTCTATCGCCTTTTCTTTTTCTTTTTTTTTTGCAAATGTTTAAGGTTTGGAAATTAAAGAATATGCACAGGAGTTAGATGCTCAGCATACATTGATAACGTGTGAAAAATCATTTCTAAAATATATTCACACACACACACACACACACACACACACACACACAAACCAACAAAAAAAAAAACCAACACACACACACACACAAACACACAAACACACACACACACACACACACAAA
>JBAMHX010000008.1:10261118-10285562 GCA_037177515.1 Pseudomugil tenellus | reverse complement strand
TATATATATATATAGTTATGAAACATATTAATAATAGTATTATATTGACATGCAACAAAAAAATTAATTAAATGTCAGAAGTTAGAGATGAATTCTGTGGTTTGTAGTACATAAGAGGAGATTCATGTCTTAGTCTATGTAGTGTGTTGTTACACTAATTCTTGTGAAAGGTCAAAGTTCACAAGTGAAAAGAAAATTGATCTCTAGACTTGTGGATCGATCTTTAGGAATTGATATGAGAATCGATTCAGAATTGATTAATCAATATTTTCAACACAGCCCCACCTAGTAGGTATGAGCATATTATCTCTATTAAATGTGTTATCTGAATTCTTTGGTGAGTTTTATGAGTCACATTCAAAGAAACTTTAAGTGCAAAATCAACCAAATTTTGCAAAGAAGCACATTTCTTTCACCATGCAATGGCCCCCTTTGTGGCAACTAAAAGGGTAGTATGGTTTCTATTTTTGCTTTTTAAATCAAGATTGTTGAACATCATATGTTCAAACAGTCACACAAATACATGCACGCAGTTGTTAAAAATCATTCTGGTCAGCCGTAAGACCTAGTGCTCATTTTCATTTCAGTTAAGCCGAAGAAATGGATACCCTCTCAAGGGGATCTAAGTGTAAGCAAGCGGTGGCAGAACGTATCCAGCATGCACCAAAAACCTATTTGTGCTTTGGGAAAAGCCATACATTCTCAAAATAGTGTGTGTTATTGAGTTACTGGCTATGTGTGCCACAGACATAGAATCGTATATCACATCTCAGCATGTGCTAGGTGACATAATCCAGCCGGTACGAGCAGGCACAGTGCTGATGATTACTGCGACAGGTGTGTTTTTTATTTCAGACCCTAAATGCATTAGAGCT
This sequence comes from Pseudomugil tenellus, assembly GCA_037177515.1. Lineage (NCBI taxonomy): Eukaryota > Metazoa > Chordata > Actinopteri > Atheriniformes > Pseudomugilidae > Pseudomugil > Pseudomugil tenellus. The sequence continues at coordinate 10,284,687 of JBAMHX010000008.1, read as the reverse complement.
GGGATATTTCACATCTCTATTTAATAGCTTCTGTTTTTTTCTCAGTCTACTCCAATGCCACATAAAGAAGACACAGAGGTGATTTGATTTCCATTGACATGCAAGGCTCGCAGTGTAAGTATTTCAGGTAACAAGATCTAAAACCAAGAAAACTGTGCCCACATAAACCTCATAGGTTGTATATTTCAGAGACACAGCTCCTTAAATGTATGCCACATGGGCGACACATGGGGAATACAGATGATTCAGTGTAGATGTAGCTTACAGCACATCAGTTTAGAGCTACATAAATGAGTTTCAGCATGTCAACAAACCCCAAAGTGTCACTAGTGTGAAGTTCGTAATGTAAGCATCAAATTTATATTAATTGCCTGCATAAATAATAATTATATAATTGATTGATGATTGATTGATGAGGTAAACAGCATTTGATGGGTTGTATTGATACATTACAGTCCTCTTTTTGCTGATCATGTTTGTATTTGTTAAAGAAGAAACAGGACAAAGCATATATACAAAACTTTCTGTACAGATTTTAACCTACAAACACAGGCCAATACCGTCCCTCTGTAGCAATCTATTAAATTAATATCAAGTTACAGACTTGGGTTACAGAAATTAAATTCTACAAGTAAAAAAACAACACATGGTAGCTGCAAAAAATATGCCAATATTTGACCTGCAAAACCCCATTGACACATTTAATTCCTCTGTAATTTATCGAGAACACAATAAATTAGAAAGGATTTGTATTTTATGACTACATAATATAACACATTGTTTTAAATTCATAAATTTAAACTCTAAGGTGCAGCAAGTTTCTTAAACTGAGCATACTCACAACACATACTGTCTTCTGTCTTATTTTTACTGTTCTAAACCCTGAATCGGCTTCTGCTCTGTGTGTGTCTACTCTAAACTGTATGAGACCGTTTACACATCAGTAACTTTCACTGCTGTGTTCTAAAATTAGCCTGCTTAATGATGGCTCCTGATAACCATGAAATGTCTCTGCTGCATCAGATGAACCTTGTGGCTCCGTTTCACACATGATGGACGCTTCCAATCATACTAAGGACAAAACATGACTTTCAAGAATAACACCTGAGTTTATTTGTGCCACAGTGGAAAATGTGTAAAGTACCTCCCAGATTTTTTTAGCTCTCAATCAAACACTATAGATACATTTAAAATTGAGTTCCAGTACATCCCAAAACCAAGATTACAACACACAACAAACATATGCTGACATATACAGGCAATGAGGGATCTGGGTGAAAATTAATTGCATTAAATATTTGATTAAATTAGCTGACAGTGCCTCATGTGGATTTTAATGTGTGAACAATTTATATATTTGGACATTTTGACTGGGAGACTTGTTGCAGCAGGACTTTGGCAGATCTACCAAACACCATCAACACAAGTCTTCACAAGGTTTGAAATTATTTCAAAGACACTACTCATCAAACCCCACTGATTTGATGGCGTTGGCACCAATTACAACAGTTTATGAAACAATTTGAGAAGGGATTATGTTTGCTATAAGTGGCTAAATCTGTTTAGAAAATTCTAAATAATGTGGATGCAATGAACAGAATCTAATTCAGGGATAATTGAGAATGATTCATGGAGTATGACTGTCCAGAAGGTAGACTGTTAAACATTGCTTCATCATCCGATACAAACAGTCTGCTGACTATTAGTTTAGAGCGTGTGGTTGTTTAGAGGAATTTACTGGTTATTCATAAATCAGACTTCAGTCAATGTTTTTTCCTCCTCAAAGACTTTTAGAATAATGTATTGTTCAGCTAAGTCCTAATCTCGCGTAATGAATGTAGTATTGAGCTCCACTTGTTTTCGATTCAGCTATGTGTCAGTCAAATGCAAGGCGATTCCCTTGAAGCCAATGAACTGAGGCGCGGAATCATTTCAGGATCTTTCCAGGATCCTTCTCTGTTAGGAGGTGATGACATTTCTCAAGTAATGCAGGCATGCCCACCAGACAGTAACTAAAGTCAACTCATCCCACTGCCAAGAGCGTTAATCCACATGGAATTCCGGTTGCTATAAGAAAACCAGTGTTTACAGGACAAATCATTTCTGGGAAGACCCAGCAATGCTGTCAAAGTTTGAAATCTAATGGCTTCTAATATTTTTTTAATTAAGCTTCTGTTTTACACTGAGTCAGATTTGTTGCAACAAGATTAGTCATGAATTATGCCAGCAGGTAAATATGATGAAATAATCTTTCTGTACTTCTCTTTTTAATAAAACCACTTTTTATAATAAACACTACCAGTCAACACGGTTCCCCTTTGGACTGGATTCACACACCAGTGAAAAGATAACATAGCAGGTATTAAAATTTGACTCACAGAATTTACAATAAAGTCATATTTTGATGCTAATTAATAAAAATATGTAGCATATGTAACAACTTGACCCCGTGCATTAAGGTTTTAATGCATGATAGGGAGTCTAGAAATGATGTGCAGTGCATTAAAACCATGACATGTTGTATGGCCGAGTTCTTTGGTTCACAAACCATGCTCCCATGCAGTAAATATTTTTATAAAAAATGTGTTTTTTATTTTGATTTTGTACAAAACTTACTAAATATGATTTAGTATTGATCTTACTTACCTCAATGTATATATGTTTTTTGTGCTAAGCAAACATCAACAGAAATGGAAAGCTTGACTATCTGATTTTATTATAGTACCCATAAAAAGCAACTCTCAAACCATAATTAAGATGAGCTACTGATAAATCCAATGAGCCATTTTGTAGGAATCCTTACTCTCTCAATAAACATAATTTATAAATATGACAGCCAATTTACTAAAAATAAGTGAATAAATAAATAAAAATGTTTCTCTATGTATTTTATATGCTGCATACAGGAAATAAAAGTGCTACTGAAAAGGTTACTTATCACCAAAACTGCTAAAGTTGCACAATTCAGCTGTGTTTGCTTAGGTTAGGTAGCTAATAAAAGACATACAGGACCTAAGCAGCAAAAGAGTTTTCGTTAACATTTGCATAATGGGTATTTAACCATTTAAAGTCCAACCTAAGAACAACTGGGCAGAACAGTCCAATTTTTAAAATCTGGTCTTTATTCAAACTTTTAGCAAAATCTGCCAAAAATCAAATATTTACTTTGGTGCTTTTACAATTTATTACAATGTGGTAGGTAACAATTATTCTAGCGTAACCTTCTGCTTTATGGGGTTCATCAGAGCGCAGGAGACCAGTATCATATGGTGATCAACAAGGGTTTGAATTGAGTTGTAATGGTTTGTTTGTTTTTAAGTTAAATTTTGTAACCTTTAACTGTTTCAAACAGTATGAAAACTGAAAGAAATAAACTAAATAAAAACTAAATATTTGTTTTGTCAGCATTTTCTTCTTTAACTAGGCCTGATATATACACTTAGAATAGCAGGAAACAATAATATGAGTACAAGGAAATAAATGCAGCTGGTTAGTTGATGCCAGAGTAGATGACAGGTAATTTTTACTCCAGGCCGACACGCTCCACTGTTGATGCAACACTAAGTCCTCTCTAAGTTCACTTGTATTATGTTTTTTTAAAGTCTATTCAGTTTTCTGCTTTTCTGTATGCCAGCTAGTTATGTTGTAGCTACTTGGGGCGCTCTTCTAAATCTGCTGATAACATTCACAAAGTCATTCCTCCAAGGCAGCAACATTGTTTTATGATTTGGATAATTGCATACCACAGATAAGGGAAAATGAAAGAACAGAAATAGAACATGACAAAAAAAAGAAAAAAAAAAACGTTTCTCTGTGTGTTTTGCTTGTGAAATAGAATCAGAGTAAAAGAATTTTAACAACTTGAATGAATTTGGAAACTGTTACAAAAAGCAGTTACCAGGAAATATTGAAAAGCTGAAGCCAAGCTGATGGTGTAGGACGCTTACGATTCTTATCTACAAAGTAATAATACTTTACAAAATATATTTATCAACTGCAGCAGATGGAGGAAGGTCAATGAGGCTTTTAAATTCAGTGCAGATAAAAAACAAATTGGAAGAGGATAAACTGCTTATTACAATGAATATGTGTTTATTATTATTTTTAATAAGAATAATAATAAAAATATCCATTCAGTATTTAAACATGAATCTCTTTTTTCAACTAGGCATATCTGGCTATAAGAAGTGGACCAGTAGCTGTATGCAGCCTCCTTTTCGATTTATAACTTTATAATCAAAATACTGGGACATTTGAGGAAAAAATATTTAAATGTTTTAAAGAAATATCTCTATTTTAGCTTCATTTAAACTTTTTAGCATCAAATTGTATTTATTTATATGTTATAAAAGAAAATACTGCTTCAATGTTCCCCTTACAAGCATGGTTGAAACAAAACTTTATATTGAAAATAGACTTTTTTTTCCTTTTGCTCAGGCTTTCTCTGTTTTCTTACCTATACACAGACAGAACCTTTGCAAATGTTGCTCCCACTCTCTGGAACTCTCTACTTCTGTGTCTGGAATCTGGGATCACTTAAAAACCAGCTGAGAGCTTAGAAAGGCTGAGAAGGTCTTATATGGGAGTGGTTTTAAAAGAACAATGAGAGAGGAGGGCAAGTGAAGGTTAGACTCATCTCAGTATCTTACTGCTGTAATTACAGTACCTAAAACTACAAAACAAAAGAAAGGTTTGTCATTTATACCTGCACCAGCACACCTAATTCAAATCAAATGGATTCAACAACTTATCAAGGTCTGCACAGTTCATTTGAATCTGGTGTGTTTGAACTGGGAGACATGAAAAGCTTGTAGGATGAGGAATAAGGTTCGCCACCTTGAACTCTCTAAGTTCAAGTCCTTTGATGGATTGGCGACCTCTACAAGATGTGCCCTGCTTCTCGCCTGCTATTTGCTGGGATAGGCTCTTTCTGCCCACAAAGCTGAATTGTATACAGAAGTAGAGAATATGATGATGATTACCTTAAAAATCATACTTAACTGGTACCTCTACACAATAAGCCAACTTTGAAACCCAGCTTGGTGCCTTTTGCTGCATGTCATCCTTCTCTGTCTCTCTAACGTTTCTCCCTTTCGATATACTGTTGAATAAAACCCCACAAGAGCCCCAAAATCTTCCTTTTTGAAGACCAAAGTATTACCATTACATCTTTGTTTCCGTTGATCCAAGGGCAAAGTTCCATCTGTGACTGCACAACTTGACAAACACTGATACAAGTGTCTGTGGAGACTATACTCTACATTACAAGTTACACCTCTGACCCAGATCCCTTAAAAAATCCCTTGTCTTGGGACAGACAGTGGAGTGGCTGCATGAAATGACAAAGAGCAGGCAGTTGGCACGCTTGCTTGCCAAATACAGCACTCCATGTTCAAATAGTGCTGAGAAGGAAAACATAGATATTTTTACATGGGTTTTCGTATTCTGGAAGGAGTGTTTGACAAGAAAAATCTCCTGCCAGCAAATATAGAACTGCCTGTTTTCACTATTTAACAATAAAATAGATCACTAGTGGAGACATTTTATATAAATTTTGTTTTGTATTTGCACTTACATTCACTGATCGTTGACATGGGACTTTGTCTTCACAAATATCTTAAACTGTTTTCCATACAAACATTTCTAGTTGCCTTTTTGGTTTCACATTAAGATTATCAGACATCTAAAACATTCATTTCATTTGATGGTTTCACTTCAGCAAAGCATACAGACTACTATAGAACTGCCTACCACAGTAACTGCGTAGCACTGCATTCATTCATTTTACCATCAAAGTAAAGATATTTCAAGGGAAACAAGCTTTCCCAGGGAACCAGGTTTGGGAAACATCTGACCTGTGTTAGAGAATGAATGGAGATTCCAAACCAAGCCAGTTTTGTTTTGCTGGTTTAAGAGCCGTATTGTAATTTTAAATTAAAACATAAAGTTAGGCACTATGGAGGAAACCACTTAAAATAACAGAGGAAATGTGAATGCCATCTGGCTATGTTTGTAGCTGCTGGCAGAAAAGGCTTAACCCTATATAAATGTCTATGTTTGGTCTTGGCAGGACAGATTTTTCAACAGTTGTCTGAGAAGAGAAATAAAGATTTTTCTGGTTTTTATGCATATACTGCACAGAACAACATGAGGTGACCCAATGGCACAATTAGTTAAATCACACAATAGTTAATGATAAAATGCCTGTGTGCAATGCCCAAAATTTTTAAGGCAGCTTTGTTTGGTACAGAGAATGTCATCTCAAAAGGAAGGTGCAAATCCATTAAGCTTTGTTGCCTCATTTAGACCAGAAGGCCTTCAGCAAACTGGTGAATGCATCTATAATCAACTCATAACAGAAAAGGGTTATTTGGAAATGTAGAATGCATCTGGTTCCTATAAAGTAAAATATCTACAGGCAAGTGACAAATTAAAGGAAACCCCTGAACCCCTGACCCCTACAGTTAGGAGATTCCAGGGGCTCTGGTATGCCGTGGGGGGTCATTTGGCTGACATGGTTTGGCTCCATTTGTCTACTTGGAGAGGGAGAGAGAGGAGAGGGAGAGAGAGATCAGAATAAAGGTGCTTTATCCAATGATGAAACCTGTGAGTGTGAGTAGTTTCCTCTGCTTGGATTACAGTGGCCCCATCAGTAAGGCACCCTGGGTCACGCAGGAATTTGATTGATATGGAAATGATGTGAATCATGTGTTGTAGTTTCCTCCGTTACTAGAGCTCAACACAATTGAACACCTTGGGAAGATTTGGAACAGAAACCTCCAGCAGCAGATGGCACAGATCTCCCAAACAGCAAAAAGATGGAATGAAAAAATATTGTTTAAGAAATCATCATCACTTTTTCCAGCAGAATTCCTGAGACTTGGAATATCACTGCCAACCCCTTAGGAAGCTGGCCCGAAAGTAGTCCAACAATTTACTAAGACACTTAATTGGCACAGTTTAAAGTTGACTCTTGGTGTAATTTCCTTGCTTTAAATCCCACCTAAAATGGGTTAAGGTATCAGAAAACATTACATAAAACGACCCAGATATAAAAAATGAAGAAAAAAAACAGTTGAGTAATATGTGATACGAGTTGGCATGGTATTAATTCATAATACCATGGAAATTCAAAAGCCCAGTTCTGTCACTTGTCACCAGTCTGTTGCCTGAACTTCTACTCATCAGACATTCAAACTTTTATTCAGCATATTCTTCTTGATAAAATGCTCCTTTGGACTTATAGGTTAATTTTCCCCCCATAAATTTTAACTTAAAGGGATAAATATTTAGCTTTATAGTTGTCAATCACCTGAAGATGAATAGGATTTCACAGGTAACCCTGCATGATTAGGTAACAGTTTTCATTACAGCTGCAATAGTCATGATAAGACCACCCAGCCTCTTTCCTGTTTGTTTAAATCCCCACTGCAAATGTTTTATTTTTCTACATCATAATCTAATGAATGCACAATGCATCCCTATCAACCAAAATATGTATTTGTGGTAGACTCCACATGTTCCAAATAGGCCTGTGACCTTTTTAACCCTATTCCTCCCCCTAATCTCATAATCTTTAGTGGAACAGCAGCCTCTGTGATCATTGGTAGGTCTACTCGGGTACATACCTTTCTCCAGTGACACTCAGGGAGTGATATGTGGGAATATAACAGGTAATCCTCATCTTCTACAACTATCTGCAGCTGAACTTTTGTGATGAAATCTGAGATTTAGCTAATGGGTGGCCTAGGTTTGGACACAGGCATAGCTGGAAAAAAAGCAGAGAAACCATGTGAGACAGAGAGGTGATATGAAGAGGCGGCTCTCGAGATGACCTGAGTGATTGTGGAACTAAGTGCAACTTCAGCAGGATGCCAAAACATCACTGCTTTATGTTAGATGGGATTGTGATAACTAAGCTATTTTAAAGAAAAAAGCAGCACAATATGATGAAGCAAGTTTATACATGCAGGCCATTAAGTAATAAACTTGGAAACAGGATGTGTAACATTGTTTAAAATTATATTTGCTCTAATAGAAATGATTGACTTTCTCCCATTTCGTACCACTATCAAAAGCATTGGGAATGCTGTAGCTTGCAAACTCATAATGATTCTTATCTCTTATAAAATCAGTTTTATGCTGACTTGCATTTGTAAATACGTTAAACGAAAAAAAAATTCCCTGCATTGCATCTGCTCCTGCTATGCTGTATATTCTAGTCTGAAAAGATAAACTTAAACAGATGAGGCCTTTAACACTGGAGCTAAGGCGTAGGTTTGCATATTCATTAGGGAAATGTTCCAAACAATGTTCTGAAAGAAAAGCATTGTCTCTGCCAATTTTGGAGCAACCCCCTAAATTGATTACTTTTAGAGTGAAGTCATCATAGATAGTTCCAGTGTTGGGAGCCAGAGACTAAATCTCCATGGTGATCAACTTAAACATGCTAGCTGTGGTTAGCTAGAGGGAAGGAGGGTACCTGAAGACATGCTATATGCATTACTTATACTATTATGTGAGAGGTGAGAGCTGATAAGAGCAAGTTGTCAAACTTGTCTGTACGCAAGATGTCAAGCATGGACAGAAATTTTTCCCAGATAACTTTCCTTTCTGCCTCCCTGCAATTTTCCATAAACATAACGTTACCTTGGTTCATTCCAATCCTTTTTTAATGATATACAGAATGTATCAATAATCAGTTATTAGCATCAATGTTATCTTGCAACGCAGAGCAAAGAAAAACTGCAGGTAAAATTACTTGGATAGACCAACAGTTGATGCAAAAATAACATAAAAACATGGTAGTTAGCAATCATCACAGTATTTTCCCTCTGAAAATTAGTCGGTTGAAGTAAATAAATGAAAAAAAGAAGAAAAATAAATAAAAGAGCGACAGACTATTAGTAAGATGAAGCTGACAATCACATAATGGCACAACAACGTTTTTTAATTAAGTCATAATCAACCTATGGTTATTGTGTCACATTGTCTCACTAAACATTTTGTTTAAGCCGGTTGTGTTTCTGATATGTGCAGCATGTCCTTTGGTTACAATACCCTGAAATAATGAAGACATGAACATCAAATGTGGCAACACCCTCCTCATAAAAGTGGGTGAAGGGAAAGTGAGGTAAAGGACATAATATGGTAATAAGCTGACACTTTGACAACATTGCTTGCTTCATTCAAACAACCATTTGATTACAACCATCACTGGCAAATAACTATTATGGAAATTTTTCTGGACCATTACTGGGACTATTAACAGATCCATCATGAACACTCAAGCAGTTAATGGAGAATATAGCATATCACTGTCATTAGGAACACATTGCAGAATGATATTACTACAATACTATAAGTGTTGGACCACTGTATACTGAAATGCTTGTTGCTTAAAAATGATGGCAGAAAAATTATGGTTAGCTGAACCAAGCTGGACTGAGACAACTAGTGTTTGCTGTATGTTTCACTTGCTTGCTTTTTGATTAGATTTATGCATCAAGACCACTTGGTTATGTTTATATAACTTCCTGGTTTGGAATCAAGTCAATAGAACTAGTCTGTTAAGCACCAAAGCTAGTAGATTAGATTTATAGAACAGTTGTTTATTTAATTCATGATACCAATCATGCAGGTTGGAGGAAGATACAGAAACAAATAGCTTTAATATTTGTACCTGCTGTATTAAAAGATTATGATTAATACCTCCCCTGAGACATTTAAGTAAATAGATCTGAAAAAAAATGACAGAATTCCTCTAACATTACAGAACAAATAGACTGGACACATATTGAGAACAAGGCCAATGCTGTCGGGATATAGGGGTATATCCCCGAATGCCCTCAATCCTACAATTCCCCAATCCTTGAATAGACACAATACAATAGTATAAAGCCGCACATGTTCAGTCACAAAGCTCCACCTGGTGAGGAAACTTTAAACCAGCCCGGTCAAGAATTAGTTTATAAAATAATGGGTTTCGTTTTTTTGTTTGTTCAATTGACAGTCAAATGAATATTTTTCCTCACATAATAATAACACAATTATGTAATGTGAGTCAGAGTTTTCCCCTCTAGTCTAAGTTCTATATTTGCAGTTTTGTGGTACAACTGGGGATTTTGTTTTTTCTTTCTGTTAGCCATCATATGAAATAGCTCTGCTGAACACAAAAATGTGAAATTTGCAATGGTGTCAATTGCTTTAGTCGAAAAAAAAAACATGATCAAATGTCTTTACTTTCATCAAAATAACCTGTAGTGACTGACATTAATCAGCACAGTACAGTGTGTCAATGGGAAATGGTCCTGTCTGATATCTTATAGAGTCATTAGCAGCCACTTGCCAAGTTTAATACGACTGGGGACAATAACTCACCAAGAAACTACTACTACTACTATGCATGCCAGACAGGTCTGGCTCTCTCCCCACAGTCAGATCAATATCACATTGTCTTGCAGAGCATCAGCAGTCAAGCGCAGCAGTACACTGAACACTCACACTTTTCAGTCAAAGGTTACAGATGGCCTAGACAGGTTTGCCCTCAACTAATAAGTGGCCACAGCTTTCAAGAGTTCTTTGACACTTTAACATCTTTTGCCCACCTTCCAACCTCCTAGTTCACCACTTTTCATCCTTTGCTCCCTCCCTCTTTCCAATTGTTTTTCTTTCTCAGTTGTCCTGATTGAACCTGGAGTTCCCAAAGGAAGGCTCTGATTTCCCAGCCCTTACTGTTACTGTAGTGAAGTCAGCTATGCATGTTCTCATAAAAGTCCTAGTCAAACCATACAAGCTACAGAAATGTGGAAATAAATAGTGTGACTAGTGCAATACCTGCAGAGACATCTTTGTCTTATAACGCTGTAGCCTACAATGTTGTCAAAGCTATCACTGAGCTTTTTATTGCTCTTGATTGATGATCACCAAAGTAAACATCATCAATATCTAGTCTCATCAACACAAATCATTAAAAAATGTTCTTTATGGGGTTACCTTATGGTGAAATCATTGTTTCTAGCACAAGAGCTATACATCAAGTGTTCTAAACATGTTGCATGTGGGGGTAAATGTCTTTTTTTAAGAAAAAGCTATTTGAACAATAACTATTGATAAACGAGTCTCTACTGAGGACATATAGAACAGCATAAAACAATGTTAGTTAGCTGGTGCATGCAGGATGAGAGAATTTAAAATCTTTAAGAAACTGCTGGTTTTTTATGGTTCCAAAGACATCATGTGCAACGTGTGCACTTCCATAGTAACAAAGATCCTCGTTGTTAAATGATCCATGATGGGAAAAATCATTGCAGGGTCATTATTTACTTATCCCTTTTGAAATACATATATCATCAACATAAGACCAAACGCTGAAAAGGTATATTTCTCAACTGATGTTCTTGAGTGCAGTCACTTCAGAAGGTAAGTAAATTACATGGCCCGGAGCGACCACTGCTGAATGAATGGAGCCTTTTTTGTGATCACAAGAAAAACTTCTCCCTTGGGACGTGGAATTTCAGGAGGGTCCCCCCCACCCCTCCCCTTAAACATGCACACACGGTTATACTTTAAAGAGCAAAAGGTAATCTTGCACTTCCTCCCAAATAATGCTCCCTGAACTCACTGAAACGGAACCATTCATGCAATTCCACATGCGCATTTTTACAAGAATGAATGTAAGTCCAGAAAAAAGGAGCCTTTTGTAATGTGGAGTGAGTCGTTTCCAACTTGGCTTGAATGACATAAAACTCAGCGTAAACTCACCGTTTTGCTCCTTTACACTTGGAAGATGAAATTTGCTGACATGACTCGAATCAGCTCCCGTGCCATATTGTTGGAGAAGCGATGCAAGAAGGAATATTAATAGAAGGATCATTTGGATGAGTGGTAGTTGGCGATCACAAAGCGCTGTAGACGGGGATGGTTTGTATCAAAACACACACGCGTCGCGTACAGGACAAGAATACTGTTTTGGACACATTTGTGGAGGACAGGGGCTGAGTAAAATCCACATAATCTTAACCATGAGTCCCCCACGCAGAAAGTGAAACTTTAACTCGATGAATGAGAAGAAAGTTGTTCTTGATCGTCCAAACGTTGCCGCTGCTGGTGTGCGGTGCAAGTGCGCACCTGTTGGTTCTGTGAAAAATGGGGGAAATTAGTTGAGAAAAGTTTGGCTTTGAGCAGTTACAATTCTGGCTTTAGCTGGAAAGTCGTCCTTATGCACGCATATTATCTATGATACACGATCATTAAAGGTAGCTTAAGCATTTTGGCTCAAGTGCGCGGCCACGGTTCGTTCCTCTCTCCTTCACATAAATCCCAGCAGATCTTTACGCATTAGAGCAAAAGCTCTCACACAGACAGCGAGGGAGTCCAGCAACCTGATATAGCCTGTACCCAGAAAACATCCACACCAGCGAGACGAGTTCTGTTGTCTGGCGGGGTCTGGAGTCATAACTTGGGAGACTGAGATAAAATATCGCTGCGAGGACGGGGTTGGGTTTTTGGAGACTGGCAACTGACGGCACAACAGGTGCTATACATAAAGCAAAACTTCCCACACCAGGAAACTCCCCGGGATGTTAACCATTCCCTTGCTGTCTTTAATGAGCTGTTATAGTGTTTAGTTTTGTTTCAGTTATTTTGTTGTTGGTGATGGAAAAGTTGCAACTTCTATAATCCGCATGAGTTTATTAGGGAGCAGTTACAATACCAACTAACTAATTAGTAAAATATCTGAAAATTCCTGTCTCCACAATTATGGAATGAGTTATATTAACCTACTGCAATGAATAAATAAATAATTTTTCCTTTATGTTTTTCCTAAAAGAAAAAGCGTAGCCTATTATTTATCTGGAAAAATACTACTTTACTCCACTGTACCCCAGCTGATCCCACTGTGCTAATGGATAAACGTTTCTCTCTTTTCTCATCCGGTTTTGGTGCAGGTTTTGGTGCAGAATTTGTGTCCCAGTTACATTTTAAGCCTAGTACACCACGGTCCACCAAATTTCTAATATATATATATATATATGGTTAAAGTGTGCAGTCCAGGGTGCAGAGTCAAATCAGAAGCTCGTAACTCAAAGTGAAACTTTCCTTGAAACAAATGGCCAATGATGCTTGAATCTGGGGTGATTCTATAAAAGACTGATTAATCTGTCCCTGTAGAGAAATTAAAGATAAATACCCATCTAAACTCCTTGTCATGCCGTGTGCACACTGTTCAAATGCATCTGTGGAGGGATATGTTTAAGGGCTTCTCAATTTGTCAAATCAAAGCAGAAACATTGCTTGGAACAATACTTCCTCCTGTTCCCAATTTCCTTTTTCCCCAGCACAGTGTAGTACCTCATCAACTGTGTTTAATGTGGTTCCTCCCATCCTATTGTTGGCAAAATCCACCAGTTCATTCCCCTGCTATATGCCGAATCCTGCTGCTGCACAGACACAACAATCAAAGGAGAGCTGGAGACATATTGAACCTATTGAGCCAGACACATGATGCAATGCTGCAGCAATTTACCCCCAGTCTCACATTGCTCAGAAACTACCACCACCTCAAAGAGAGTATAGCAAGAACTGCTGCAGCATCAAGGTATGAAAGGAGATTTTATTGGTTTTAATCAAAGTTAATGGTTGAGGAAAGAAGTGTGGGGCATTGATTTAGTCATTTCATAATACCACTGCCCCTGTGGAGAGGGGCATATAGAGGTCTTCATCTGCTTGCTTCAAGGGCCAAGGCCCTTTGTGTAAAGGAGAGTATCACATTCCAGCTCTGCAAGGGCCTGCAGCAGATGTCAACACTTCACATTTTGGAATCCCTCTCTTTTTTTCTCTCTCTCACACACACATACACACTCATTTACCCCATGAGGTTTTGTCAGTAAAATGCTGGGTATTTTGTCTTGTCCACATTTGATCGCCACTTCCACGGTGGTCTTGTGAAACAAGGAGGCTTTGATAGAAGGAAATAAAATGAAAAGAGGAAATTAGTAACAAGGTAAACAGCTTGGGTCACAGCTTACACGCATAGACATGCTGGCCCAAAGGAGGGCTCTGTGTCCACTGAACTGGAGATGGAAATGTATACAATGGAGAATTCACAGCCATCAACTCATGGATAAATCCCATTAGGCTTGCTTGCTTTTTGTTGGGACACATAATGTCAAACAAGCAACTGCTCTCTTCCGATTTTCCTGTAAATGAAACTACAAAGATGTCACTGGCTCTGCAACAAAACTGTTTTGTTCAGTGTGAGAATTTATAGTGTTGAATGACAATCAATTGCCCCTGCCTGCACTTGGCTTTGAAACCAGAGCCCCCTGGTGGTGCCCTTGAGGCTTACAGGTGTCCCATTGCCCTCTAAGCTTTACTTGTGCCACTCATCTGTTGAAAATGTTCTGTTCAAAACAAACATTATTTTTATTCCGGTCTGGGAAACATATTTCATCCTGTAATTCATAATATTTCCTGGATAAAATACTCTTCTGCTCTCTTCTGATGGAACCATCCATCCATTGTCCAATCTGCTTATCACATTTAGGGTCACGCAAGGGCTGAAGTATTCATCTTCAAGCATATTTGATTTCTATCTCTCAAAAACACTCATCATTGCTATAGTAAAGTCAGTTGTAGACAGTTGTTTTTACTGCCTGGTTTGCTCTTGTCATTCACAGTTGAAGGCTCACAGCTTCTGCAAAATAAAACTACCGGGTTTCACAAAGGCAGTAACCTTTAAGTGATTTATCATTCAGTTTGGTAATACAAAATTAACCTTTTCCTAGTGCAATAGATAGCCATGTGGTCACATTAACGTGATCTCTTAAGAAATATACGGTAGAAAATCTCTTACTGGGGATTTTTAAAGGACCCCTTCTAATTAAACATTAGCTTAAGACTCATTTTTTCATATTTTAAAGTAGTTTGCAGTACATGTAATCGTCAGCTGCTTAAGCAGAGTGATGCATGTGAATGTTATGTTAATGCATAATAATTAACACATCATATCTTATAACATACTTTTATTTTTTGCTTGACTTATCCTATTTTTGAACAGAATAGATAAATAGAAATATCCTGCAAAATACAATTAAGGCTACGTTTAGACAGAAACCTTTGGGAAACTTTTGGGAAACCAAAAGATTGTATCTTGACTTTGATCAAATCTCCTATCCTAAACATGCATGAGGCAACAGTGCGAAGGAAAACTCCATTTTAACAGGAACGCAAAACCTCCTGCAGACCCTCAGGAAGCTAGCCATCTGCCTCGACTGGCTGGGGGTGGAGAGGACATGAAATACGGATTAACATGCACTGCAACTCTTATCCAGGAAGACCTGCAGAAAAATGAGAAATGTGTTAATGATGTCAATACTGTCATATATTCATATATGGAAGAAGAGGAGCAGAAAAAAATAAAAGGAAGAGCTCATTGCTTCATGGAACATCCCCATAGCTGCATGACTAATGGAAGGGTGGACTATTCCTAACTATAAGATTTGTTAAAAAAATTTTTTTTGTAAAATTTCACGCTTTATTTTAAAGGTAGAGAGGGTGTCTGCCTCCTGTACCTACACTGGGAACTGGTTCCATAAGAGAGGGGCCTGATACCCGAACGTTCTTTCTCCCATTGTTTTCTTAGAGACTTGGGGAACCCAAAGTTGACCTCCAGTCTGAGACCGAAGTGTTTGGAATGTTAATGTCAAGTTAATGCAATCCAGATTAATTACAAAGCTAGACAATTTTGTCATTTTTAAGGCTGTAAGACAACAACATTCTTGTTTAAGTTTAAAAGGAGAAAATTCATAATATTTTTCTCTTAATATATCTTTGTAATCTAATAGACTGATTAGCTTCATGGATAAGTAAATCTGAGTATCATCTGCATAGCATTAAAAGTTTATATCATGTTGTCTGATGATATTACCTAAAGGAAGCTTGTATAGTGTAAAAAGTGTCGGTCCATGTACAGAACCCTGAGGAACACCATGACTTACTCTGATGTGTGAGGAAGACTCATCATTTACATTTACAAACATAAATCTATCAGATAGATATAACTTAAACCAGCTTAGTGCGGTCCCTTTAATACCAATAACATGTTCCAGCCTCTGTAGCAGAATGTTGTGATCTATGGTTTTGAATGCAGCACTAAGATCTAACAAGATAAGAACAGACAGGAGCCCTTAATCTGAGGCCATAAGAAGATCATTAGTAACTTTTACCAATGCTGTCTCTGTGCTATGATGTACTCTAAATCCTGACAGAAATTTTTCAAATAGATAGTTTCTGGTCAGATGGGGACATAGTTGAATAAAAACATTTTTTCAAGAATCTTAGACATGAAGGGGAGTATGGATATTGGTATATAATTAGCAAACACTTCTGGATCAAGAGTTGTTTTTTTAAGTAAAAGTTTGACTACAGCCGTCTTAAAAAATTGAGGTATATATCCTGTTAATAGAGATGCACAAATCCAGTACAGATTTATTAACTAAACAAAATACATCCTTGAAAAATGTGGTTTGGATTGGGTCTAAAGTACAAGTTAAAGGTTTAGATGAAGCTATTATTTTGGTTAATTCTGAGAGCTGTACAGGACAGAAATGATCCAAACAAAGATCAGGTTGTATAGATGTCTCTAAAACTTCAGCAGTAGAAACATTATCAATAGTGGGAAGGATATCATGGATTTTCTCTCTAATAAAAACTATTTTATTTAAGAAAAAATTCATGAAGTCATCACTGCTGAAAGTTAAAGGAATGCAAGGCTATTCACTATGGCACCTAGTCAGCCTGGCTACAGTGCTGACGAGAAACTGGGAATTGTTCTTGTTCTCCTCTATCAATGATGAATAATAACCTATTTTAGTCTTTCCAGGGCTTTCTTATACACTATTAAACTTTCTTTCTTGGGTAAGTGAGACTCTTCTAGACCAGATGAACGCCATTTCCTTTCCAAGTGCCTTGATGTCTGTTTGAAAACTCGATGCTGTGTATTAAACCAAGGAGCTCCCTTCTTCTCAGTGGTTATTTTGTTTTTAAGAGGAGCAAAATTGTCAAGTGTTGTATGCATTAAAGCCGTCACAATAAATTCATCAACCTCTGTTGGAGGAGAGCTTGGATGGATCTTCTCTGTTATATTAACATATGGTATTTTAGGAAATACATATGAGATGGATTTCTTAAATTTGGTAACAATACTATCTGATCTGCTATAATGAATTTTTATGTAAATTCAAAAGTTATTAAGAAATGATTAGACAGAACAGGGTTGTGAGGAAAAACAGTTTTTTCTTCACAATTAATGCCATGTGTCAGAAGGAAATTAAGAGTATGAAGATGAGAATGAGTAGGTTTGTGGACATTTTGTGAGAAGTCAATTGAATTTAATATGGAAAAGTAATGTTTAAACTGTGCTTTTCGTCATCAGCATGAATGTTAAAGTTACCCAGTACAATGAATTTATCAGTATTTAGCGCTAAGTCTGATGGGAAGTCTAAGAAGTCCGTCAGAAACTGTGAACAATATCCAGGTGGACGATCCACTACTGCTAACAGAAGTGGCTTCTCTGATTTCCATTTTGGATGAGATAGACTCAGAGTCAGGTGTTCAAAGGAATAATAAATCATCTTGGGTCTAGGACTGATCAATAGCCCTAACTTGAAGATAGCTGTCACACCTCTTCCTTAGCCTGTAATCCTAGGAACATGAACATTTAGACAGTCAGGTGGAGTAGATTCATTAATACTAATTAATAGATCAACAAAATGATCATTAATCGGGTCATTAACATAGACAACATTATAACATAGAACTATATGTTATAAAGACATTTATAAAAAATGATAATTTTTTAAAAATATATTGTGTGTATGCACATTTCAGGTGAACTGGAAGTCATGCTGGAAACAACATATCTAACATAACATATTTGTCATAGATAACACAGTTTTGCAAATTCTCTATATCTTGTTGGTCTGTGTTTTATCCTGATCTTAATCATAGTCATCATAGTCTCATTTACTCTGAAAATTCAGTAGTCGGCCACTGGTGTAACTTTTTTTATCCATGAAGCTTTTTTTTTGGTTTCCATGAGAGAGATAATCTGCACTCCTCAGATAAAATCAAACATCTTATTAAGCAGCACATAGTAGAAAGAGATGTTTAGAAATGTGTCTCTAGTAGCAGAAGTATGGATGCATGCCAGCTATTATACCCAGTAGGTTATATCAATCCAAACTGACATATTCTTGGATCACCACAGTGCTGTGAATCACATCCATGCTTTAAAGTTATTCGGAGAACATTTTTCCAAACAACACAAAGATTTCTTCTGCTTGGCTGCTTGCCTATTTACTCTAACTCCAGAACCGTGACCTGTGATATAAATCATTAATCTCTGTACGTATGGAGCTGATTAATTTGTGTATGCAAATAGAAATTCCTGTCAGTTTCTATTGGGATTAATGTGAAAAGGTCAACCATGCTGTGTGACATTACATGATGAATGAGATATGGATCAGGTTTTGGGGAAAAAAATCTGTACATTAGTGTTTGGTAAGGGATTTTAATTAAATAATCAGAATGATACTCTTTTCAATTTCTTATTTTCTTCAAATGAGTAGAAAAAAACACAGAAATGAAAATGTCATGAGTGCAACAGACTTTGACATGCATGTTCTGTTGAAAAGAAAAAAAAAAACGGGGAAAATCTGAACAAAGTAAATGTTTGGAAACACAAGTATATAAAAGTCCAGCCCAAATTACAAAAATATGTTTCATCAAAACATTTAATTTAAACCAGAAGATGGTAAACATGGTAAATGTTTAATGAGTCAGATCTTACTATTTAATAAAAAATATTAAATCAACTTAGATTTCAACTTATCTTGAACAACGTTAAAGCTGGCCAAGAGGTAACATGTAAAAAGAAAACAGGAAGGCTAAATATAGGGCTTATGGACCAACCCATTAACTATTAAGGAACCTGTCTCACATGAATATGGGCAAAGTCATTGCTATGTGGGAGAAGAGTGTATGACCAGATTTTAGCCCTGACCCAACCCATAAGAAAAGTGGTAAGAAAAGTACTTTTTTTAATATGAGGTCTTTATTTCTCCCTTTAGCAAAAGGATACATTTTTAGAGATACTTACCATTTATAACCATGTGATATGTTATACTTCTTATTTTATAATCTTCTGCTTTCTGGTGCCCATTAAGGCGCATGGGTTCACATGGGTTCTTACGGGTTAAAAGGATTTTACTTTTTGTTTTTGGACCGACTTTTTTTTACGTCACAACGCTTTCAATATTGAGCCTTTTTAATTTTGGCTAGCACAAACTGTGCTTCCCGACATGTGTATTATTGACCTTTATTATATAGACACATAATGCTTTTCATATGTCAATACAGTGTTTTTTTTTTTTTTTTTGTTTTGTTTTTTATTTGTAGATTCATTTAAGATCTTTAAAGCTTTCATACACAGAGACATACAATTCAGGACCTCCCTGTTGAGAACAATAACAGTGTTTTTGTTTTGTTAGACCAAGCGAGAAAACGAAATCCTTAGGACTTATAAAATGGCGTTCACTTATATAGCGCTTTATTTTCATCTCTCGATGCCCAAAGCACTTTACAGATCCTGCAATCCACCCATTCACATACTGATGGCAGCAGAGGTGTCATGCACATTGGCGCTAGCCTTACCATCAGGAGCAACTCGGAGTTCAGTGTCTTGCTCAAGGATACTTTGACATGCAGACTTCTGATGTAGTGGGAACTGGACCCATGACTCATCGATCAGAAGACGGCAACACTAACCCTGTGCCACAGCCGCCCCCTATACTGTAGAGTGTGCCATAAAACTTTGGCACACTCTACAGTAGAACATTATTCAAAGTTAAAGGGATCACTAGAAGTCTTGATAAATCAATGATAAATTTATAATTTTTATTGTTTTTCTATAACTTCAGTTTACTTTTCAGAATGTTCAAGCTAAAATGTGACAACTTTCCATCCATGTGAAATATTTCCAAAATTAAAATTTACAACTTAAAAACTAAAATGTGGGCATTGTTCATCACTCTTAACATAATGTGACTGTCATCAGGACAGGGCAGTTCAGGTATTCTCTCAAGTTACCACAGAGCAAAAAAGCATGTATCCCTGCAAATTCCAGTCTTTACAAATATACCCAAGATTTTCCACTTAAACTTACAGCAAAGGAAGCTCTTTAATTTGGCAGATTCCTGATAGTAGGTGGTAATTTAATGAAAGTGTATTTTTGTTGGGAAGCCTCTGCCACTCATGGTTGAAGAGGTTTATTTTTTTATCTATGTATTATTTTGCATCCAGCATATTATTTCACAATGATTGTTGAAAGCCATGTTTTTCACCACTTTGCTGCAACAGTGGCACTGCACCTATTCCCACCTATTTTCTAAAAAAAGATATGAATCATTATTGTAATCATGCATTCATCAAACACTGTGTGATTTATTCCAACATGGCTCCCAAATAGCCCAT
Organism: Pseudomugil tenellus; assembly: GCA_037177515.1. NCBI lineage: Eukaryota > Metazoa > Chordata > Actinopteri > Atheriniformes > Pseudomugilidae > Pseudomugil > Pseudomugil tenellus. Next base: position 10,264,152 of record JBAMHX010000008.1, on the reverse strand, counting down.
ATATAATCTAAAAAATTCTGTCATCTTTGTTCAGAACTTGTCAAACAAGTAAGTTGTTCTAAAGAATTTGGGATAAAAAAACCCAAAGGAAATCAAGAAAACTCAGGATTATTATTCATTATTATAATCTCCTGTCTCCTCTTCTTTTTATAAATTGGGAGCCCTCTGGCGTTTTCAGTAAATCACCTTTTCAGTTAATAAAGTCATGTGCATGTAGTGACTTGTGATATCAGAATAAAATTTACAAAGCAATTAGCCTACATGGCTCCACATACAGGATTCAGCAAATTGCCCAAGAATGATTTAATACAGCAGAATTAGGCTAATTGAACCATTTTTGACTGGTGGAGGACCACTTCAGTTTATGTGAAAGCTTCAGCAATATGCATGTCCTGTAACTGTCCTAAATTTCAGAACCTCTGCTTCATTAAGTATTCATCTTTTCAACTTACTCACCACAAAGATAACGCTCTTCTCTGCATAAAGCTTTGCAGCACAAAAGAACATCAATCACGATCCACATAAAAGTCTTACAGCATGATCTATAAAATGGCTTTTTACTTACTGTATCACAAAAATCAATGATATGACCATATTAAGGTAAAACATTTAATGAGTTTTTAAGTGGTGTGGTTTTATTCCAAAAACATTTGTTACAGTCAATGATTTTGGTGGTCAGTCTTATCAATCTTATATTCATTCATACGTTTATTCATCTATTCTTTGGTGCATTCAGCCCTGATGCAGGTGTAAACCAATGTTATGCTATTACTAAGATAAAAATCCCATTATAACCTGCTTTGAATATCAGATGTAAACACGGTCTTCCAGTACACATACCCACCACCCTTTTTTTATTAGTAAAAAAAGAAGGAAGAGAATCGTCTTTACTGTGAGATTTTTCAAAATGACCATCAATTGGTTTCAATATCTGATCTTTATCAGAAAACAGATAGTGAATTTAGCTTAGAGCTGTAAATTTAATCCAGATGTAACTGTGCTCATTTGCCCTTTCTGCTCTGTTTAAACAAGCCATAAAACAGAAGAGATGCTAGGTAACTCATGAAAACTGATGTAATAACTAGTTATTTTGCTAGGCATAATTTGTTTATACAAATATATGTAGATAAGCCTATTTCTTTTTTTAATATTATGTCTTTACTGATATTGAAAAGATTTTAGTGCATTAAACAAATGAGTCGGTTGGATTGCATCAAAAGGTATCAAACAGATTGATAAATCAAACATTTAAGTGGTTTGATGTAGGCTCGTTCTTGGTTAAAATATTTGAATTCACATTTTAACTAACAAAAAGTTTAATAATCAAGCAACCAACATCAACACTCACGCCCTGACGTTTTTTATATAGCTACAACATACAAAACCTATTTGCTCGCTGTTTGATGGCGCACAGCTTCTCTGTTAACATCCATCGGCTGCTTTATTGCACACAGACTCTGCCATAAATACTGAGCCGTTTGCTGCTCGGTCACGTGTCTGAGAGCATGCCGCTTTGCCACCGTCATGTCACGTCTGCGTTTAGCGGCGGCTGGGGATGTGGAGGCGGGGAGCGGCAGTCCGTGGTGCTGATGGGAGTGATGCGCTCCAGCTCAGCACAGCCGCTACTGCGCATGTTGCATGACAGGTACACGCAAGCCTCCATCTTGGGCATCCCGCGCTGAGGCGAAAGGGCAGAAGCCATATACACACTGATTCAAAAATATCAAGCAGGCGCGGAAACCCCCCAAAATTGGCATTTTGCCGAGATGTAGCCTAACTTTACTCCATAAAAGGCACTCAACAATTTGTTTCTCACAAATGAGCAGAGATCAGAATGGAGAGGAAAAACAGCGGCTGGTCTGGAAGGCGCTGATGAGGATTGTTTTCACAGTCAGTGTATCTGGATCTAGCTTTTGGAGGAATTGACAGGTGATAAACCCAAACGGTAAGTGGAGTTCCGTGGAGTATTTGCAGATGGACGGCTTTAGTGTTTGTATGACGATAGCATGCGCTTTTGTGAAGGGGAATCGCACGCTTGCGTACTCATGTATTGGCATCTTCTCCCTGCATCCCCCCCGTCATGGTGGTCGCTGTATTCTTTGTTGTTCTTATTTCCCACTGCTTTCCTGATGCTCAGGCGTCGTGCCAGTGCCAGCTTTGTTATTTACTTTTCGCTTGCTAGAAAGAGACCAACGTGACGCGCAGCCACAGGTTGGAGAGCTTTCGTTTGTTCATTTGTTTTGAACTGTTTGCAGAGTATTTTTTCTGAACACAGCACAGGCCCCTCATAGTCGACTTCCACACTTAATAAAGATAGCGCAATTAATACAATGAAGTATGCAGTGATGAAATAATGTGGAGGCAAGTATTATTTCCCATAAAATCAAATCATATAGTGTCTTTAACACATCACTTTAAATCCTTTTTTCATCTTCATGCATTAGAGAAGGTGTGCTTATGGCTCAGAAGCACATGTGCAGAGTTAGATCAGGGCTGTACATTGACCTGAGGGCCATGGGATGAGCCATAAGGCTGCTTGAGTCATTGCATGACAAAGTCTGTGCCATGTTGACATTGCCAGCAGTGAAACAGAGAAGGGCAATCTTGTTCAGTGACAGCACAGAGTCTATTCAGGCAATGTCAAGGTCAAGTTATGGTGCTAACTCGTTTTATATTTCTGCGTTGTTTGTCATTTATGTATACTATGTTCTTGCAATTGTTTGATTTATTTGAAATTTTTTGAAATTTAAAAAAAAAAATTGAAAGGCAGACATAGCAAAAAACAAACTGGTCTAAAACAGACACGTTGCATTACTATACCATAAAGCAAATATATATATATATGTGTGTTTGTTTGTGTGTGTTAGTTAAAAATACCAGCAGACCTCTGGAGCCTCTGCCGTCGGCCATTGCTGACGCCACACGGACAGTCTCCGGGGTGGTGACGCCCACGTTGGAGGGTTGTACCTGGCAGCCATCACTTTACACCTCATGCTCTTACACAGACACATGCACACACACAAACAAACACACA
>JBAMHX010000008.1:10243035-10255351 GCA_037177515.1 Pseudomugil tenellus | reverse complement strand
TGAAGAGATGCTAAAACTGGAGAAATATGATCTCTTCTGCTAGTTCTCGTCAGAAGCCTCGCTGCAGCATTTTGGATATAAATTCTTGAGATTTTTTTGTTAAAGAAACATCACTGTAGTCAAAGTAACGATTAGACACACAATGCAGAGTTCCAGTTCTAATATATAGCGATGATCTTCTAAATTTGATCATAGATTGAGACTCAAATATTTTAATCAAATCTGAATCTGAAATTAAATCCACTCATCAAATTCAAATCTGATTGAATAATTGATTTAGTCGAGCTTCGATCCATCCATCCATTATCTGTACCACTTATTCCATTGTTGGGCAATCACTGGGTGAGAGGCAGGGTACACCCTGGCCAGGTCGCCAACCCTTCAAAGAGCAATACAGAGAAAACAACCAGTCACACACACACATTCACTCCTAAGAACAACTTAGAATGATCAGTCAACCTAACATGCATGTCTTTGGACTGTAGGGGGAATGCAGAGTACCCAGAAAGAACCCACGCTAACATGGGAAGAACATGCAAACTCCACGCAGAAAGTCGCTGTCTGAGCCGAAGCTTGAACAAGCAGCTTTCTTGCTGTGAGGCTGCAGTGCTAACCATCCCACCACCGTGCAGCCTGATACACAAAATAAACACCAAATTTTAATTCAGTGCCAGCAAGTTTCACTGGACCTTATTTAATATACTAGAGTCTACTTTCAGTTTCTTATTTTCTTGCTAATGAGTTTAAATGTAGTAGCTTTTCTTTAAAACAAACCAAAATGGGGTCTTCAGTGACTTTTTCTCCACTTTAATCTATTGACAGACTATGTCATTAGTTAAGTGTCTGCATTGAGCCCTGGTGAATGCTTCTTCTTCAAGTTGCTGATTTATTTGTGCAACATCTAGTGAATACAATTCAGAGAACATAATCAGCAAAGACACAGAATAGTTTATTTTAGGTACCAAGAAAACAAATTATCTTTGTGCTGTCTAAGAGTGGCACTACACCCTGAGATTGGTGCTGCCTGAGATTATTGTGATTGAATGGTTCAAAGAGCTACAAACACATCAGAGCACGTTTTTTTTCACCTGTCCCATTATGTTGAAACAGTGGCCTGGCAATTCTCCAGTGCTGACAAAGAGCTGTGATGCTAAAGCTGGAAATGCAGCACTATTCCCAAAATCCCATGAGCTGTTAATGTTCCCAGAGGTGTTTCAAGCAGGCACTATGTAAACATTCAGAATACTAAGTTAGAAAAGGTGCAAAAACGGTGTCGACTCTGCATGTTGCTGCATTAGAGTGATGTTTGTTTTCACTCTAGCTAATCTTTGGCTTTATCTCATTGTGCACTTTTTATTGTGCACTTGTTATTAATATTCCTCCTGCTGATAAAAACTAACAAGGAAAGAGAAAAGATATAAAACAAACCTCTTCATTGTAGAAACTGGAACAAAAATTATGCCCTAAATTTAAAAATGTATCAGTCTATGTTTCATTTTTCACAATCCAAGAAGAAGCGATTCCCTGTGTTTATGGTGTAGTGTACATATCACACAAAAGGGAGTAACTTGCTTCAGTCTTGCAGACACAGCCATAGAAAAAAACTAAGAAATGACTGGTGGCCACTTTGCTCTGACTGATAGTTTTACCAGTCTTCAGGTGGATGCGCGGATAGTTTCCATCATTGGGCATTTGGCAGTCAGAGCTGTATCTGGACTTTGTGTTTGATGTGCACTGAGCAGACCCTTTCCCTCTCTCACTGTCTGTAATTGGTCCAGCAGCCAAACATCTGCTCTTGATTTCAGGGTGGGCTGAAATCTCCCGGTACATTAACATCCATGTCATAATCTCCTGAATCAACATCTAAACTCTGCCTCGTGCATTGCTTTGCCAAAACCTGTAAAATAATGAGCTGCCTTTATACAGAATATTTTAAGGAAATACTAAATCCTTTTATGAATATTAATTATTTACTTGGTTGCATTAATGGACAAAAGTTGAGAGCTCAATGCCACCTTCATATTAATAATGTGCATTACTTTCAGGATTTGCAAACACTGGAATATTCTGTGAAAATCTCCAAGGAAATGATTTATTCAGAGCAGGTTGAGGACTGCTTTCATGAAGGCTTTTATTAGTTTATGCAAAAGGGTAAGTGGAGAGAAATGCCAGCATAAATGTTTACAGCATCAGTGTTGCAAAGAGAGGAGATGCTAATGAGAAGGGATTTTTTTTTTATTTCCTTGAAGTGTTGAGAGCATTGGGCACAGATGAAAAACCAATGACGGGCATGTTTTTTTAGACTAGGTTGTAACTCGTGAGATACAGTGGATAATAAATACATCTTGCATTTTCTCTTTCTCTTTTCAGGAATTCCTGTGGAGGATAGAGTTAATATTTTCATCAACAGCTTTGGCTCCATCCAAGAAACAACCATGGTGAGATTTCACAGATTTTCACTTCAGCCCCACTACATCCTACCTGCACAGATAAGCAACACTTCTGCCAGTCACAAATAATGGAAGAAGGCTGTAGATTGCTGTCACTTGCAAGTTTTAGTGGATTGAATGAGATTTTTTTTTTGTTTTTTTAAAGGGCAAGATAACATTTAGCACTGAATCATTATGAAGCCGGCAGTTTTCATGCCTCATTAGTCTGATGGCTTAATTGCTGATCAAGACGTGTAATTTAAATGCTAATAATATGCTTAAAGACATTGTCGTGTTGACTCTTGATAATTTTGGAAACAATAAATTGAACTTGGTTTATTGTAAGAAGCCTGGTTACAGTGTTTGATTTTAATTTAAAGGTGCTGGTAGGGAGCCAATAAAACATGAAGTGATAAATTCAATCAAGCAGCACAGTCTCATAATAAATATAGTGCAGACTGACAGAATACACAGTTTGATTCAATTCTCTGTCTTATGCGGCATATTTGACAGGTTGTGAACTACAGAGTTTTATTGAAAAAGAATATGCTTATCCTTATAGAAAGTCTGAAAGTACAGTAATGAAAGCAAGTCTTTAATATAATGTAATTTAGAAATCATTGCTGACCAATAGGAAGCTTTTCATTATGCTAACTTATTGCTAGAAGCGTCATTGCATGAGAAAAGGTAACATTCAATACCAGCATGGTCCTTTGATCCAATCTCCCATTCTGAACATGCATGAGGTGGCAGGTAACAATAGGAAGAAAAAAAAACAACACTCCCTTTTAAATGGGTCGGGGTGGGAAGGACACGACGGAAATGTCAACAAGCACCATAACAAAGTCAGAGATAGTTGTGAAGAAATGAAAAATAAACGGACAAATTATTCACAATGCTATTCCAATACATAAACACATGGATAATTTAGACATCAGCGCATCATGAGATGCTTGGAGTCTTCTCTGAACTACTTAAAGCCAGTCTGGTATTTACTTGTGTTTTATCCCTTCCTCAGTCTCTTTCTCTTACTTTTTTAACCTTCCTTCAATAATGTCCCCTTGTATTTCTTTGATGTATAAGCTATGACATGTGTATTGAGCATGTGAACCTCTGAATAAATTAAAATGCTGAGTTAAGGGTTAAATGAAAGACAAGGACAAGACAAGCAAGACAAAGGAGGTGACACACAATGCAGAAGTAAAACATAACCAGGTGGAAAGCAGAAAGAAGATAACAAAGAAGGATGAGGAGACAGAGTAGTGGGTGAGAATAAGACTGAAATGAGGAGAAAAGGAGGAAAATTTGAAGGGGTGGAAAGGGGTGACCTGGCAAAAGAGAGGACAGAAAATGAAAGATTACTGTAAAAAGGGAAAAAATAAGAAGTATTTGTATATCGCTCTGTTTATGCACAAAATAACAGATTACTTTTGATCCTTGATCTTTCAACCGCACTGAAAGAAAAGAAGGTTTGAAACAATTCAGTGAAGAGGAAGAAAGAAACAGCAGCTGGTCACCTCTCCCCCCTCAATTTATCACTCTGTGGGTGTCTGTACCAGGAAAACCTCTTCCCATCATTTACACCTCCCTCATCCAAACCACATATTCACAGTTTTAAACACGTTTTGTTTTTCACTTTATAGACGTGAGAAGAGAAATACTTATTTGATGTTGTGAGAAGGAATAAATTTGACCTTTATTTATTTTTTTAACTGCTTGAGCTTGAGTTTTCTTGATGATTGCAAGACCCAGTTGTGCTAAATCTCTCTGGAATCGAATGTTGTACTGGCAGCTTGGTAGTTAGCCAGAAGGAAGATTTATTTTCTTGTCTGGTTTTCAAAGAAGCCAAGGTGTGGGAATTGGCTTGTGTCTCAGTCAGCAGAGGCTGTTTTTGCTGTCGCTTGGGAAGAGACACTGCATTCTAAAATTAGGCTGGCTAGAAATGACAGCTTGCTTTCCAAAATTATATATAAACTATTGGACCAACAGTTTCAATAAGTAAGATGTTTCCAAGAAGCAAATCAATACGTAGCCATTTTACATCTTAATTTATGAAACACTGTGACATCTTTGCATAATTTGAAATTAGATGAGGTTTTAAACAAATTCCTTCCTATAATTGATTATGTATATAAAACTTTGAGTAAGCATTTAGTTTTGATTTAGTCTGTTATTATTAACACATCACTTTACTGGGATGAGTGTGAACATTGGATCCACCAGCAACTGTACTGTGTATATTGTTTAATTTTTAGATTTGCAGTGCAGTGCTATCTCTGATAGCTGTATATTTTATTTAAATTTTCTTCATGTTATCTTTTAAAATTGTATCAAGTAAGGGTTCTCCATGCTTCACATTAGATATCAGCATGGCATCAACAACTTAGCGACTAAAGATTATTTATATTTGCACCTTAAAAAAAGTACAAAGCCACAAAACTTTTACAGTTTTCAGGGCAAAAAGGTCAAGTACGGGACAAAGTAAAAAATGGAAAGCCTAAAACACATCAGAAGCAGATGAGTATAAGTATAATTATCAAGCTTTCTGTTTTTCCATTTGTGTTTGTATATGTTTTGATGATGCAATAATTTCTTCTTTTCTCAATAAAAAAAAAATGAATGAACATTCACCTGAGGACTTTTAATGTTGCTTTATGCTAATATTGCATATACTTAATACTCATGCTATTAGATGTAAAGTTTAGCATGAAATGTATCTTTCTGGCTTTGTTGCTTTGTAGTTATATGATATTTTATCCCATGTGTTACAAACGTGGTGACAGCTGTGGGTGGATTTTCTAACCAGAAGTGCTAAAACTAATTTTCACAGTTGATATCATGTAGTATTTCACTCTTGAATGTTAACAACTGTCCATCACTGGATTATCAAAAGTCGCTATACAAAAATGCATTTCAAAGCATTGCCTTCTAAAAAAGTAAAGTTTTTTTCTTTTTTCCTTTTATGAACAAGTCACAGATATTTATACAATTTATATCAAGTCACCGTAGATAACAGTAGAAATAAAAGGATGATAGTGGCACTTTATTTCTGAACTAAAAAAAACTATGCGTGTCCAATATAATATGACATATTTGACATGATATCCATCTCTCTTCTCAAAATGAATTGTCCACCTGGTCACAGAACAAGCTAAGTGATACTTTCCCACTGGCAAGAATGTGGACATTTCACTAATAAGCCCACTAATGGGGAATGTGCAGTTGCTGTGTTGATAACATTTGACCCTTAGACTGTGCAGTTCTCTACATGTTAGAGCAGCAGTTGTAAAACATCACTCTGCAGCTTTGTAGTTTACAAGTTTTCTTAGAGAAAAAAAAAATATCTATCACCATTTCCATTTTGTCTTTTTGTGCTGAAATGTTGCTGCTGTTGCCCACTTCATGGCAACATCAATAGCATTAGAAATAGAAAGGCTATGATTGAATAATGTTATTCCCTTTCAATCAAGAAATGTATTTTGTTTTTTTTTTTAATACAGTGGCTTCCAACTTATTTTCTTTTATGACCCTCTTAATGCACCTGCTTAAAAAACATGGACTCCCTGCCCCATCCTTTACTGAAAACATACTTGGTTTTATGCTTTAAAGTATGAAATTCTTACCATAAATAATGTATTCTGCCTGAGGCCTTATAGTTTAGATTAAGCCAAAGAACATATAGTCTTACTTTTACTTCTTAAAATTAGGGCATTTTATAGGCATTTTTTGCAATGGCTCTAAATATGTATAAATATGTTTACACCTCAGAAATCCCATATGCTCTTCGGGGACCGCCTTGAGAGCCACAGTATTAATACACCTTTCTTCCCAAAGTTTCAAAGAAAATACTTCTGACCTGTTGAAAATAAGCACGTCCTTTGTCTTTTTTCAACCTTAGTAATTTTGCCTTTCAGCTATGACCCTTTTTGAAAGCAACTAACTTGTGCCCGGAAGTATTGACATGAGAACTGACCATGTATGCTCTTGTCTGCTGTTGAACCTGACAGGATTACAGAGTCAACATCTTCCTGCGGCAGCGCTGGAACGACCCCAGGCTGAAACTGCCAGATGACTTCAAGTCAGAATCACTCACAGTTGATCCCAAGATGTTTAAGTGTCTCTGGAAACCTGACCTGTTCTTTGCTAATGAGAAGAGCGCCAACTTTCACGATGTTACCCAGGAGAACATTCTCCTCTTTATCTTCCGTAATGGAGATGTGCTTATCAGTATGAGGTACTGATGTAATTTTTTAGTTTTAATGTGTTATAGTTAATGCAATGCAAAAATGAATTTGCAGGTTTGCATCTTAGGAGTTTATGGAAGAGTTAAATATACCACTATATTATTCTAAGTAAACACATCAATATTACTAATATAAACTCAAAGCCACTGACAAGCTGAGTAAGATCTTGCAGGATATTGTTCATGAAGAACGTTGTTGATTATAAAACATCTTCAAATGCTGTTTTTTTTCTTTTCAGATTTTTTGTTTTATTTTGGGAAAATGAAAAAAAACAAGCAAAAAAGCACAACAAAAAGTAATTCATACATAATTAAATCAAATGACATAACTACTTAAACCATTAGATTTAATCTAGAGGTGGGACATAAATTGAAAAGATTGAGTCTGCACATATATGTGGTCCAGTCTTTAACCTGGTTGCTGTGTTCATTAAGAAACCATGAAGGAATAAATGTCTTTTTCTAAGATTTAGCTTAGATTAAAGAAAGAAAAAAAGCTATTTAACTGCTGCTTATCACCATTTTCAAGCAAATTTAAAATAAAAAAGGGAACACAAGTTTGTGTGGACTCTCAGACATGCACATGATACACTTTAATATTTAAACAAACAAAAAAATGGTTTCCTTCCTGGTTTTTCAAGATGTATATGTAGGAACATTCACACCTCTTCAACCATTGGATTCACAAGAGTGTCTCTGCTTCTGTTACCCATCCTGTTAGCTGCATATGTTGTTGTTTTCTGAGTTGTTTACCTGCAGAGCCAGTATGTGAGATGATCACATTTTTCAAGGTGTGAATGGTTATTAAACTGCCTGCAGAGAAAAGTCAATATGTCACTGTAAATATTGCATAGTTGATCCCTGAGACTATCTGCCCTATTCATTAGTGTTTTTTTCCAGGTTGTTCTAATAATTCTCTGTAAACATCCCACCAACCCACCAGACTTTAATGCTATTCAGATAAAAGGTTAAACCTGTTTTAATTACAGCTAGTTCAAGGAAAGCTACTACCAAAAATGCAAATAATCATTTTTTATCTTAATGTTTAGTTGGCATTAATATTTGAGTTTATTGAGTTTTGAATTGTATCTTTTTTCAGTCAGCGAGACTTCTGTTATGTAAAAATACCTTGCAATGGTTGAGCAGAACACTGAAAGGACATGATACACAACATTAGTAAGACATCTGCTTTTCAAAAAGAGTTGTTAGGAATAGTTTAAGTAATAGTTAAAGTGTTCACCCCTGTATTAAATATCTCAAAAGATAATCTGCAATGTGATATATCTGAAGGTTTGAGAGAGTATTTCTCTCAATTATTCAATATTTAACAGGAAGGAGACACTGGTCTAACCCCTGGTATCCTGAGAGCCATAAAGCCAGTATTGTGCAAATAACACTTTTTCTGACAGTATTGCTGTACTGAAAGATGACAACTAAAGCAGGTGATGAACATAAAACTGAAAAACTGTTATTTTCATCCTTTTGCAGATTGTCTATCACCCTTTCCTGTCCACTGGATTTGACCTTGTTTCCGATGGACACACAGAGGTGTAAAATGCAACTTGAAAGTTGTGAGTTGTCCTGGAATATTCTGCCCTAAGGCATTTTCTTATTTCTCTGTTGGTATTTAGAAAATGCAGAGCTTTTGGTGTTAGAGTTTTAAAGTTTGTTTCAGCTGCAAATAGACAACTTTCTCATCAGATTTTGTCATCAGATTATCAGAATTTTGTTTGGAACAACCATATAATTAAGTTAAGACTTAAGTAGATGCACAAAAAAAGATACTTTTCTGTTTATTTGACTTGAATTTGCATATGTAGTAATATCTGTGACTTTTCTGTTTGCTGTGCGGCTCTATTTTCCAGTTGGCTATACCACAGATGACCTGCAGTTTATGTGGCAAACAGGAGACCCTGTGCAAATGGATGCAATCGCTCTGCCACAGTTTGATATTAGACAAGAGGATATTGATTATGGAAATTGCACCAAATACTATGAGGGAACAGGTACTGTTGTGGTGTTAATGTTTTTTGTTTTTTTTTTTGTCTTTTTGTCAGAAAGAATATTTTTCTAAAACACTCTTGGTTGCCGAAAGAGCAGTCTTATGTCGTATTATTCTACTATTAAACATATCTAGTAAACATTAGAGTGAAATATACTGCAACAGTAGCAAACAATATTCCATGTAAACATTGAAAATCTGAAAGCAAGACATTAACGTCTGTGCTTTCTTTTTCTTTAACTCGTAGTTGTGTGTTTTTGAAATTTAGAAAATTTGTTACATTAAATCTGTTACAATATGTAAATTATCAGATGCCCTTTATTCATATTTTTATGCAAAGGTGCTGATAATAATAGGGACTTTTTTCCCACTGTGGTGCACTGAGAGGGATGTGTGCTTTCTTTATTCTTTTTGTTTTCCAGCTGACCTGACTGGCTGGTATCGATAGACACACCCAGAAATTATTGACAGTTCGTGATCAGTTTCCATTATAAAAGATTTATTCTATATTCTATTGTATAAGATTATTCTATTCTATTCTATTCTATTCTATTCTATTCTATTCTATTCTATTCTATTCTATTCTATTCTATTCTATTATTTCAATCAATATGTAAAAGTCCAATATAACTGTGAAAGGACCTAGAAAAGTTGGGGATTGATATGACAGTTGTTCCGTTTCTGAATATTTTTACAAACCCAATCAAATGAAATCAATCAAGAAAAAAAATCAAGGAAGTCTACTCAAACTAAGGTATGAGTTAAATGAGAGAACACAAAATGCTAACCAAAAAATTGTCAAAAAGACCTTATATTTTAAAAATTGGAGTTTTCTGAGCAGTTGTTCTTATTTCCAGCATTAAAGGGTTACTATAAAGTAACGTATGCTTTACAACGATGTGAGATAAAACCCCTCTGTAATTTCAGCATTTGGCTCCTGTTACACACATAATATGGCAAAAATTGTGTTAATGTTTTTTTTTTTTCAATATTAATAAGGAAAACTCAAAAAGTTACCCAAAGCCTCAAAGATCCCTCTTAAACTTCACAAAGAAGAAAAAAACTGAAAATTGAGACGAATCCTTTACTTTTGATCCAAACAAACTAAACCTTTAAGTTTACATTTAACTGTGCTGACTTTAAGGCCCTCTGTTTACAAGTGACGTCAAACAAATGTGATAAATTAATTTCTGTCCTCAAATATTTACAAAACCATGTACCCTATGTTTTCAATAATGATTTGGTTACATCCATGCTTACTTGCTAAGTGATCTTCTGTGTGTTTTAATTGGATTCTCAAGAAAACAATCTCAGTTTTAGCAAGCCCCCCTCTGTTCACCTGCATAGATGCATATGTCTCTGCAACACAACAACATCAAGGATCTTCTACTGAGAGAATTGTCTGTTGTCTTAAAGCAAACACCAGTTTCCATCACAATCTAAAATTTTTTTATTTTAATAATTTTTGCTATGTGGCTGCTTAAAGAAAAATACATTTAACCTTTATCTGGAATGAACTGTGCATAATGAACTGAGCTTTTCACATTTGCCATTCTTCTATAATGTTGACAAAATTCAAAACACTGACAAAACATTCGTCTAATAAATAAAACTACAAAAGGTAAATAAAGTCAGGAAAAATTAAATATTAATTACTATGTGAGTCTAAAATGGCATTTTCAATGAACTGGAAAAAAAAAACTATCAGCTAACAGAGCGAGTATAACCTCACCGCTAAGGCACTTGGGAGCCTCACTGCTGGCAATGAGTCAGCCTTTTAACTGGTTACCATGACTACCAGGACAGACACAAAGATCACCTCTGTTTATGACTGGTTCATGCCTTATTTGGTGACACAGACAGCCCTTATTTGCTGTCTAAAAGCTAAAGAAAACCTAGAGCTGGTTAAATATTACCTCATACACTCGACAATCCCACTGGAACAAAAATTTCACCTCAAAAAGAGAGAGCACAGTACTGCTGCTGTCTAAAAGAGAGCTGTTCATAGATGTTTGTTTCATTCATACAATTGTACTGTTGAAAGAAGATGCCCAATACAAAGATGAAAAGAGAAGTTTTCCTTCTGTTTGATAACATGTTTAATGTTTGGTCAAGGACACAGTGCAGTTTTCCCACACTATCAGTTAGAGCAGAGGAATTTTTTCCTTCTTTTATATCCTATTTTGTGTCCTCAAAGAGGCCTTAACATCAGCAAAAGTAGTTTAATTCTATCAATGTCCCCTGTGGACTGGTCAACAAGATGGATTGATAGATTTTCAGGCCCTTTCTGTCCAATGACCTTTTCCTTTTCTCATCGTGCTTTTTCTATCTCTAACGGTACACACAGCTGCAAAGGAACAAATCAGTTAACCTGGCTGCAACCTTTCCTTTTAATGCCTGATGGGGGTTTAATTGCCAAAGTCACCCGAGTACACATACTGCCACCTACTCTCTTGAAATTTCTGAGCTTTTTGACTCTCAATTCATATTTTCAGATAAAATGAGTCAAAACATAATAAAAGAAAGACTTTGATTTACTGTGTCCATGTTTTCCCACTTAGCTTTTGTAAACTGCTTCATTTAGAAGTCTTTATGCTAATTTTGTGGGTCACAATTTTTCTACATAAATCCCAAGAAGATTGTTTCAGTGAACTTGTGATATTCTGTTATTGTGATTTACCTCATACAGGTTACTACACTTGTGTGGAGGTTATTTTCACCCTACGGCGACAGGTTGGCTTCTACATGATGGGTGTTTACGCCCCAACACTGCTTATCGTTGTCCTTTCCTGGCTGTCCTTCTGGATCAACCCTGATGCAAGCGCTGCCAGGGTTCCTCTAGGTATGGATCATTTAATCAACTCCAGCAATTCCCACTGATGTTTAGAAGTGTTTAAAATCCATAAATACTTTTGCTGTTATCTCAAGTAGTCTTAGTGCATTAGGCATTGAAGTAGATTAAAAGGGACAATGATTGAGTAGGCACTTTTTATTAAGGTAACTAGATGTTTTGTTTTGTTTTTTTTTGTAAAACGCGACAGTTTGAATACTGGAGGGAAAAAAGAGAAACATATCAAAAGGCTCTGGATGTTTCATGGCATCACCCTTTCTAGACCCAGTCATCTCCATCATGACATCATTAATCAATCTGACACCATGAGAGATTTCATTTGTCAAGTGTGATTTTTTTTCCTTTGGTTGCGCAGTGGTGTATTGTACATAGGCTATTGTACATAGTTTGCTTTCCACAGTACTTTTATGTAGATACAGCTAAATTAATAACGTATCAAAACTACTTAAAAGACAAGCCTACTTTTCATGCAGCAAAGCTGGAAAATACATGCAAATCCTGTTTAGACTAAGCAACAAGGTGCAACAAGAAGACAAAAAAAATGTTTGGAGAGATCAGCTGGCCAATAGGAGATACCTGATTCCGTTTAACCTAAGGTATTATTGGCTGTTCCAAACCAGGGCCCTCATTTATAAAGCATGCTTACACGAAGTACGGGAGAACAGGCCAACATCAAAAGGCAAATTGCAGCAATGTATGGCTTCCCATTACATAACATTACATTACAGTCATTTAGCAGACGCTTTTCTCCAAAGCGACTTACATCTGAGAATAAGAACAACACAAGCACA
>JBAMHX010000008.1:10220967-10240073 GCA_037177515.1 Pseudomugil tenellus | reverse complement strand
ACCGATCAAAAAAATAGGAAAAAATGTTGAAATATCGGCCGATCCGATCAAGCCGATCCGATCGGTGGAAAGCCTAGATATGATACATGCAAACTAAGTCTTCTATTGTTGTGTTAGCTAGCTCCATCTCAACATACTGCTGAAATGGAGACTTGTAAGTTCATTTTTGGGATTACCGTTTTGAAAGGCAATACATCACATATCTGGAAATACTTCAGACCCAGAAATGTTAGGTCTGACACAAAGTTTAACGGTATAAAAAAGAAATATGCAAGAAAACAAAGATAAACTTAAATCTGTGATATGAAGAATCATCTTTCCGGTTCTTCCATGAGTCTATATATTGGTAATGAGCAAGTTTTTGCAGTTTAGTACGATGAATTGATGTAACGCGCAAACAGTGATCTGTTTTATTATCTTGACATAAATGTTTGATCAGTTTAGACTCAAGTATTTATGTTGTGTTAAAAAGTAGTTTTCAGTCTAAACCTAGGACATCTTCACCTTGCATGAACTTAATTTAAACCACAGCAAAATACATTCATGTTGTAGGGAAATAACTGCATCACCTTCATAACATAAAATATTGGTGCATTTAGTTTAGCTGTCATCTAAGCTGAGTCCATTTTATGCTGTCTAGTTTTAACACAGACTCATTTTTGAATAATTTTGCTTGTGAAAATATCCATGTCTGAGTTGATTACAAGAAGATGCTAATGGTAATATCTTTGGTGTTTAAATGGTGGTGCATACTGAGATCACACTCCTTGCTGGTGTTTAAATAGTGACAACCTTTAAAAATAAAATTCTATTAAATCTCCTAGTTACAGTTATACACATTAAAATACTAAAAGGCAAAGTTTTGATTTGACAACATGTAAGATGTCTCTGCCCATGACACACACCTGGACTGCTGAGTCAGGGTGAAAGTCTGATAGTTGTGTGCAACATGTGCTGTCTTCCAATCATATGGCTGATTGAAATTAATTTACTTCTGAGACTCTGTATGTTCAAACTACATTTGGTTTGAGAGGATTACATTATTCTATTGAGTTTTAATGGGTTTTCTGGTCAAAACCAAATCAGAATAATGAAGCTTTAATGAGCTTAATGACTTCACTGAGTAAGCATCTGTAGCGTAATTAGATCCTGTTCACTCCACAGGCCCTCAATGAAGTTGATGAAAGGGATTTTTCCTTTGACCTTGAACAAAATCCACCTGCAGATTGTTTTGAATAACAGTAGGTTGTGGTATGTTGAGGGTACGGAGAGGCTACAAAACGACATTTTTTTAAAGTATGGCCATATTAGGCCACATTACAGAGAACAAAGACAATCTAATTTTGGCTCAAAGTATTTTCTTTCTCTTAAAATAGTTGAGGTTTTCATTTATCAGCATGAGTGTTGTCTGAGCTTCAGGATCAAACAGCTACTGCACTGCACTTTCAAATCATACAAATGTCAAACCATAGATGCCTAAACACATTTAAAATGTGAATGTTACATAGTAACTAACATACAATTTTAGCTAAAATAGGAGTGTAGAAAAATTGCTTAGTCAGCTGAGTTTCAAAATGATAATTAATTTAATTTACTCCACACATTACATTTATGGTAGAGTTCTTAATCCTAAGAGCAAGCTTGACACCTCTCACAGATATTTCATTTTAACTATGATAAAAATCCATCATCAGTTGAAAGAAAAAAAATAGAAATGTGGTTTTAGTTGGAGCAACTTCATAAAAAAGGAGTATAGGCTTGTCTAAGTATGTTCATGTGTGGGTAAGAAAAATTGTTGCATCAGCAGAAATTATTGGTGCCATCTGCTGTGGTCCTGTTGTAATGTCAATACTGCTCTATGTTTACTACATAACTGTTGGAGACAGATAGGTTAAAATATTTAGTCACTAAAAATTAATGGTTCTTGTTTGAGGTAAGTAAAAATCAAAGAGCATTTGTTTTCTGTTTTAAGATTTAGAATAATAAAGCAATTAAAATTGCTTTTATCAAGCTTTGAAATTGACAAGAGTATTAAAATTTTCAACACTTCAGAGACACATTCAAAATGGTTAGTCCTAAAATATCAAAAACCAAACTCAGCCGGGCAAAAAAAAAAAAAACAACTGGAGTGAAACAACATGTTGAAAACAAATAGGAGAATGTGTAGCAGGTGCGGAGGTGGGTGTAGGGCTCGAGTGAGTGGAGGTGATGGGAAAACCTTGATGGTGTCTACTGATCAATGACAGATTGTGCTAAAAGAGAAGTTATTGTGCGAATGAGTTGGTCTGTAACTGCAGATGTGCTTTCTCTTTCATAATATCATTTATACAAGTTAAAATCTTACAATCTTATCTTGTTAATTACATATCAAATCTTCTTATTATTGAATAAATTAACTTGGTTTCTAATTTTTTATCCATATTCTGTTTAACATAATGCATAGTGTAACACTCTAGATGTTACAGCTAGAAAAAAAACTGAAGAACTTTTAAACCTCTTTTGTTTGACACCTCTGCCTCAGGGGCAGCCAAGGGTGTTTTGCAATTATTGATCTAATCATGTGTTTTTTCCCATTCTTCTTTTTTTTACTAGTAGTATATTTGTAATTATAATGCACAGTGATAGGTTTATTTGCTTGCCTCATCTTTTGCTTGTGTTCCAAGGTGGCTGAAACCCGCTGTAAGAAGGTGTGCACCTCTAAATCAGACCTGAGGACCAACGACTTCAGCATTGTGGGATCGCTTCCACGGGACTTTGAATTGTCTAATTTTGACTGCTATGGAAAGCCCATTGACACTGGTTCCGGTCATGGTAAATCCCAGGGAAAGAACAACAAGAGACCTCCTCCTCCAAAACCAGTAATCCCCTCTGCTGCCAAAAGAATTGACCTGTATGCCAGAGCCCTCTTCCCTTTCTCCTTCCTGTTTTTCAATGTGATTTACTGGTCAATATACCTGTGATTATCTTTTACTGCTATGTCTTCTTTCTTCCTTTCAATCAATATAAAAAAAGAAAAATGTGAACCTTGCTCAAAGAAAGTTAATGCTGAGAAGAAATTAAAACCACTATGTAATATTACTACATCTATGTGCACAAAAAAACCACTTTGTATTTCAAGCAATGACAAAAAATTCTTGTTTCTTATCTTTCGTAAAGTAGATATATAGTATCTTATACAGATATTATTTATCCATCAATAGTGGTACTTGAGAGACATACAGGAACGTTGGAATAAATCTATTGTGATGAATGGTGTGTAATTAAATTCACTGGGATTGATTGAATAAGAACAGAGCTGATAATACATAGTTATATTAAAGAGCATTTGTAAATAGCTACTTTATTTCAATTATCTGTTGCCCTGTGGGAGTGAGCTTGCAAGTTTAATAAGTTAAAGCATCTTTCTGTAATTTTTGATGCAAAGTGTAACATTGTAATGACTGCATGCTAAAAAAAAGGTGCATGTATATAAATATAGAAAAAATATTATACATATTATATATTAAATTTTATTGCGCTGATTTGCTCTTAAAAAGACAAGTGGATGCACTCCTGTTCCTGTTCAGATGGTCATGTGACACTGCCACTCCAACCATTGTTAGACTTGACACCTCCCACCGCCTATGTAAATGGGTTTCTTATGAACTGTAACCATGTATTTGTGAGATTTACAAGCAAAGATTAAAAAAAAAGAAATGATCAAATGAATTTTCACAATTTGATGTGATTAAAATGATCACTAATACTATATTTTACTTGTGTTTTTATTATCGAATCAATTAAAACTTTATCGGTAAATTAGTTTTCATGCAAAAGGAAACACAACATGCTTTGCACAACGAAAACAAATTATGCACATAATGAAAAATATAGTGATAAAAAGTCTTCCTACACCAAGGTATGTAAAATAACTATGTAAAAATACACAACTTATGATAACCTCTTCTACATATAATCTTGCAAGTGCACACACTCACACACATGCACACAGAAAAACAATGTAGCCTTTCGTCCTGAATTCAGGAAAAACTAAAAGGCCGATATCGGCAGACTTCAGTGTCTGCAAGGGTTCATAATTTCAAAGTAGGTTAGAAAAATAAAAAAGGTCCAAGATCATTAAGACATTTATATACTAATAATCTTGAAACACACAGGGAGCCAGTGCAGCCATTTTAAAACTGGTGTAATGTGTTCCCACCCTCTGGTCCCTTTTAGAACATGCCCCACTGAGTTATCAGAAAGTGGGTATTAAAATAACCTATGAGAAAAAAAATCCTGAATTATTTTGTCAGTGCTGGCAATAAAGAAACTGGTGGACTGCGGCAAATTTTCTATAATTATTGATTTACTCTATGACATTTAACACTAATCATTCATTACAAATCATCTAATACAGTTCAGGGTCACGGGGGCCTGGAGTCTATCCCAGCTATTAGCAGGCGAGAAGCAGGATATAGCCTAGACAGGTCGCCCGTCCATCACAGGGCTTCCAGAGATCTCAAACAATGAGACGGTTTAAGGTTTTGGTAATTTTGATAAAAAAAATATTTCTCTTCTGTCTTCAGGTCTAAAAATTAAACTTCAATTTTGTCCTGGTTAAGCTATAGAGAATTCTCTTTTTATCATTGACGTTATAGGTAAAATATAAAGACACAGTGCTGTAAAGCTGTGATTTAACAGCATATCTGTGAAAGTCAATGACTCTTGTCTTGATGGAAGCCCAAAGTGGCAGCATAAACAAATTAAAAACCAATTTTGGTTTCAACTTGATCTTTACGTGACCCCCGCACTTTGTGTCATGGTTCTATAGTCATTTGAAGACAAGTTAGACGTTATCAAGTGGAATCTAAATTATGGTTCAGCTGTCATTTTTAGGTAGGAGGGCTAACACCCAACTGAAGAGAGTCAATTACTCTGACTGAAAGCTTATGCTCAAATAAACCATAAAAGGTTTTTATAATAGGACTGGAAATAGGATTTAAAAGGCAGTTTTTTGGCTTTAGTTGCCAGAAAACTTAACCTTGCATCTTCTTTTTGGTTCGGTCCATTTATTTCCATGTATATCTCAAAACAGCTATTTCATTCACAAAGCCTTGACCTCTCCAAACCCATAGAACAATCCATCAATTATTCATGCAAACCTGCTCAGGAAATAACCCCTGACTATCACTGTGAGACTTCACATATGGAATCCATCTCCGACTTAATGAAGCAAGATAGATGTTGACCTTCTGTCATGATATTAAGCTCATATTAATGGAAGTTGAAGCCATTTAGGATTGACTGCTGATGTGAAGTAGAGCAAAACTGTTAGCATTGTGATATTTATTATACTCTAATTATTATTTTTTTCAGTGGTTGCTTTAAAATGGAAAAAAAGAAATACTTGTTTTTTTTTCTCTTTGGCTGCCATGGTTACAGACACTGGCAAGAATGGCAAGCAACTATATTCACCCTGTGACACAAAATGGAAATCATAAGCTGGGAAAAAAGTCTGCTGTTACAGATGAAACATGAGTCATCAAGGGAAGTATTAGTTTTACAGATTGCTGAAAAGAAATGAATTGCTGCTTAACTGGGGTTGATCTGTGCACTCAGTCATGGTTCAGTCAGATTTTGAATTGCAGTGCCCCCCAATGGTAACATTTACATCAAAATGAAGAGTTGTAATGTTCTCCTGGGAGGATAACAAATGTGATGTTAGGCCCTCTGCTAAATATTATATTGTAATGCTGGTGCAGTGGTGTGTTGCCCCTGTATGCTAAAATGCATGTATGTGCAAATGGTGTGTTCCATTTTACATGCATAAAATACAGTTTTAAGACATTATTTTTATGAGTAATACATAAATCTTGACAATAGTAATACAGCAGTCAGTTTCCAGTGATAAAAAGCATGAATATTAAAGAGTTCAATGGCGCATAATACCCAGGCAGGTGATGTATTAGATGCAACTGTCATCGCAGGTGTGACTCATGTGTCTATCTGTGTGTCCATGTGTGTACATTTGTGTTTGTGCGTGTACACTCCACCCCCACACCCCAGCACCCTGCTACTAGCACAGTGCTGTAACCTATATCAAACAGGGTGCTATCTAATCTAACAAGACCTCTCACCAGGCTTCCACCCGGTCCACCAAGACAACCACCATGACAGTCAAGGCAATGATTAGTGAAGGCACAATAGGGGAGGGCTTATTTATGGGGAACAAGGTCTTCACACATCAGTGTTGTGCTTTTAAAGAGGAAGAATGACTGCTCATGTGAATTCAGGGTCTGTCTAATGTTGTACACATAAATATCCTTTTTTTCCCAGTCAAGTTGTCAGGTAATCATTGAGTTGGATTCACAAAAATCACAACATCTTCATTACTCTCTTAAGCAAAGAAAAGTACAAATATTTCCAGAACTGTTTAATATAGTAATAAGCCCTAAAATAGTATAATTGTATGAATTTATCATATGAAATAGTTCAAAATGAATAGCAAAAGCACACATTTATATATATTTTTCCTGGTTTCCATGTTTTGATCATGTTTGTACAGAAATGAAATATATTTTTTCTATGTATATCTCCCACACAGACTTCTTTTTCTAAAAACCAAAGTGATATTCAGGTCACCAATGATTTTTGACTCCCTCATAAAAGGCACCATGGTTGTCTCGGGGTGGACTTTTTCAACTGGTGTAGAAGGTGTGGAGGATTTCATTTTCTGCAAGATGTTTACAGTGACACAGTGTTTATTTCCTGGCAGTCAGAAAAAATATGTAACCCAGCCATTAAAATGGGTCTTATCTTCTATGTTAAATGTGTCTAAACTATAGATAATACACAGGGACAGTCTATAGAGGAAACCATGCATCATATAAAATACTCTTATAATATCAGAGGATATTACAAGACTTTTAACCTTGAATGCTATTCTCTAAAACAATAAAGGTTATAGCAAGAGGTCAGTTCAAGGAGTTTTTACACAATTTCAGGCTGAGGACTCAGCAATGTAGCTGGAATGTAACCTGATCTTTGATGATTGTTGTGGAGAACTCAAGTTGTTCATGGAATAGCATGATGAGGTGTTTTGTTTATCCAATAAAGTGTCCATATATGATCATTTAAAAGGATTATACATTATACGTGTATCATTACAATAAAAAGTACAAAAGCACTTGAGAAACATGAAAAACAATATTTAATTTTAAAATAATAGAATGTGTTGCTCATCTGATATAAACTCTGATACACCATATCCTGATCCGATAAACATATATATATTAAGCTATTTTCCATTGCAGGTAATGTATCATTATACAGTTAAACTGCAACTCCTAATAGAGGGAATAGGGGAACATAACTTACTTCTTGCATTTGAAGGGCTTTCATTTATACAGCTTAATCCATTCATGGTCACTGGTAGCTGGACAGTATCCCAGCAATTATTGGGTGAGAAGAATGGTCGCCATCATATGGTCAACACAGAGAGACAAGAAAACAGTCGCAAACACATTCACTCCTAAAGACAGTTTTGAAAGATCAATGTACCTAACAGGGATGTCTTTTGATGGTGGGAGGAACCCAGAGTATACGGGGAGAACCCAGCCAAAGGAACTCCACACAGAAAAGCCACTTTCCTATCTGAGACTCGAACTAGCGACCTCCTAGCTGCGAGGTTGCAGTGCTAATCTCCACAACACCGTCATTTGAAGAGCTTGTAATATTTTACTTTACATCCCATGAATTGCATTATGCATTATGTGTGTAATTTGTATGTATTTTATTCAAGCCTCAAACACACTTCCAGAAGTCAAACATGAACGCATCTATATAGATTATTGATGGAAGCTGATGCAGTCAGTGTCCAATCTCAGCACAATTTCTAACCTTGGGACCTATTGCTCCTAGTTTATTCCTCCCCAAAACACCTTCTAGTAGAAGGATATGGTTAGCTTAGCAAGATCTATTATTATGTTGTTTTAATGTATGTTCATATCGCCCTAAAGTCAATGTCAAGCCAGCATTTTCTGTAACAAAGAATCAGCTGTTATCCAGTTTTCTATGACAACACAAATTTAAGAAATTCTGTCAGGATTAAAGTAATTTCCTCTTTTTTCTTTTTTTCTTGCTCTTTTAATTATCAAATGCAATTCGTTGAGTGCAAATGTGTAGCTGTAAAAGGGCTTAATCTTTATTCTATATGTTTACTTTGCTGTGTTCATCTGTGCAGGATATAGATGATTCAATGTGCAACTTTAGATGGATTTTATTTGTGGGCGTTCTTATGCTCTGCTGTTTAATAACATGATGAACTTGGCATCCGAATTTAATCCCTGAGGTTATAAAAATATTTTCCTCACAAACTTCTGGAGATGTTCTGGATTCCAGAGGGAAAGTTTATTTTCAGTAGAGATTAATTTCTTACCATATTTAGCTGGTGATAGAATTCAGTTATTGTGCTGGATTGTTTTTATCTTGTATACTTTCTGAACTTTCTGAAAGCTGAACTTTTCACTCTGTACAAACAAGACGCATCCTCGCTCAGTGAAGACTATTCTGGGTTGGCATTAAACCCAGGTTTTCTCAAGAGAAATGAAGTAGGAAATGTAGGAAGATTGAGCTTCATTTACCAACAATTCTTACAAACACATTTGTTCATCATACTTACAGACTTTTCATAAAAATTATGTATTCTCCAAAATATTTATTTGGATTTGTTCTTGGGCTGATATATATTTGAACACAATCAATACTTGTGATGTTTTCTGACAATTACTTAATTAACAATAACAATAATATTGCTACAGTAATGTTTTTCTATTCAAAATGTTAACAATAAATAATAAATATTTTCTAATTTTAAGAGAAATAGCAAGATTTTGAACCTCACATCCAAATTATATTATTTATCTCTTGAGAATATATGACTGCCTTTCATCAATTTAATTCATTCAACAACAAGTGGCAGTCAAGCCAGCTTGACAATCTTCCTAACAGCATCAGTTAAACAGACAGGTCATATATTTTCTGTAAACAAAACATCACTCCATAGATGTCAAAGTACCACTTAACTCCCAGATCCATCTACAGTATTTATTAATTAAAATAATTCACAACCGTGTCTTTTTGATTTAATGATAAGTTTTATGAAGAAATCAAGGTTTTGAGGTGGCTACCTGATAATAAGACCTATTAGACTCACTTAGAGGATTCATCTGATGCAGCACTGCCTCTGTGAAAGGAAACATTTGTTGAAACAAGTGTTGCCAACACAGGTGGAAAATTACTTTACCAAATGTAGATGATACAAAAAAGGCAATGAATCATAAAAACAAAGAAGATGGCATTTTTTACATTTTACTTGCATTTGTGCAACACTGGATACTTATCTAGTTGAAGTGCCCATGAGTGACACAGAAAAGGGCCACTCACCGTATATCAAGATAACAGCACCAGCTAAATTAAAGAAAATGTAAGTGCTCTCTCAAAAGTAGCCACATTGGATTTCTAAGAAATTATCCTAAGTGGTTAAAAGGGTCACAGTTCTTGACAGGTCATTGTCTACTCGATTTGCAACACAGGGCTAGTGAATAAAGTGTAAAATTTATACCCCACTTTTCTGATTTGTTTGTGTAAACTTTCACAATCTGCAGGGTCATTTTAAAATGTTCCAATTTCCCTCATAAAAGGTCATTCGAACACATGAACATAGTCACATTTACATAGTCTTGCAGCCTAAACATTGGGTACACTGATGAATATTATGTAAGACAATCAAGGTGAAATTGCTTTCCAGTCTAACAGCAGCTAAGTGAATCCATGCATGGCAGAACCTACACAAGGTCAAAGAGAAATGAACATGCGATGTCTGAGCCTCTGGAACACAAGAGTGTGCAGTTTGCTTTGCCAGGAGGGGGATCAGGATCAGAGCAAGCATTTTCATATCCCGTTTATGTAGAAAGCAACATCAGTGAAATAGAGAGTAAAATCCCCAAAGCTGAAGCTAGAAGGTAAAATTAAAAAATATAGGAAAATACCAGTCACCACACATACCAACTTTTGACACTCAAGAAGACTGGGTTGGAGTTGCTATGGCAAGGGTATTTAATTCAGTCCAACAACAATGCAGCAGGTTTTTCATGTATCCTTGCTCCAACACAGCTGACTCACATTAATGAGTCATTGTCCAGAACGTGATAGGCTGTTAGATCCATTTAATTTGCATCAGGTGTGGCGATGCAGGAATACCGTACATGGAAAAGTGAACTGAATAATCCTGTGTAATGGATTCAGGCCAATCTTCATTTTGGCCAGGCAAGGAATCAAAGCAAGTGATCACTGGAAGACATCCCAATTTGAACATGAATCACAAATTAAATGGAAAGCTCTCTAGATGTATCCAGGACCTACATGTCAAAATATAATAATAAAAATAATTGTTTTGATCTTGTTTCTGAAATTTCTTAATGCAATTTTCAAAATAGTTCAGCTGCTGCACTATGTGAAAAGCTAAAAAAATAAAACAAAAAAAATTCAGTTGGATAGCTTCACTGGAGAGCTGTGTTTCTAAGATGATGGTCAGCACCACACAAACACCACAAGGAACTGTCTATCCATCCATTTCTTTTCACACACTGTACACCTGACTTCCAGCACAACTTTGAGTCTCGTGATCTTCAAAAATACTCTGAAGACTCTGGAGTTGTGGGGTTTATCAGTGATGAGTAATAAGCTGAATACAGATAAATTGTCAGTTTTTGAGATGTGCTGCTAATGACCAAAGAAAAATAAAAGAGATGATATTTTTTACATCAGGAGGAACAAAAGTAAACAACTGTCTATATCCTGGAAGGAGAGGTGGGGGTTGTGGAACAATACAAGGAGCTTGGAACAGGCTGATCTGGAAATGCAACACGGAAGAATCAACAAAAAGGGACAGAACAGACTAGTTTTTCAGGAACCAAGAATCATTCAATGTCTTATTGAACAAACAGCCCAGAAAAGCTAGTTATATGTTGGGGATAACTCTGGAGCAACTGGAGCCAATTGTCCTATTATTGATGCTACAAAAACTGCTGAACATAATTGACCTTCACATCCTCCACAGAACACAGTGTTGAAACTTCTGAGTGCTTCCGCTGATAACCTTCTTCAAGTTAACTGCAACATAGAAGGTGGAGGACCATTCCCGCCAGCATCTATCATACAGGTCAAAAAGACATTATCTTTTAATTACAAATATATTACAGTTTTCTTCTGGGCCAAATATATTATATTTTATTTAATCAAGTCATAATATCTTTTATTGTTACCTCTTTGAGAAGACTGGATACATTGGTTTAACTGATTATAACAAAAAATAGACGACATTTTTAAAGTTGGCCATGGATACAACTGGGTCAAAGTACTAACATGACAATAAACATCACATCACTAATGAGATCAGCAACTTTTGAAAAGTAATTTGGAAAATATGAATTACCTTACCAAGACAGCATATCTTCCTTGGCATCTCAAAGCACCACGGGATTGTACAAAATAACAGTGATGATGAGTGATGCTGATCTCTCTAGCATCTGCCAACTAACTCAACAGAGCAAGCCAAAAAACATCTCATGTAGCAACACAGAAATGACCTAACAATACAGAAAAACAGGCCCAAACACCAAGACACGATAACATGCCCTCATTATTATGTTGCCTGGCTTGAGCATTAAATAATAGTAGACATCACTTTAAGGTTTCTGTTGAATTATGAATCACAATCAACCTAAATGTAGATAAAAGCTTCGTGTTTTGATTAAAAAATGCACTTTGTCGCATTTAACATTTCGGAGCTTTAAGGAATTAAAGCTACAGAAAACAGTGTTGTGTGTGATGTGCTGTCCATGGTGCTGAAATTTTGCTCCTCAGCTCCCACACAGTTGCGGTCTCATTAGTATGCCCTCAGACTCCTATCTCTCTCCACTAATGATTAATATACACCTGTCTGTGTAGGCTGAGATATGCATGTCATAAAAGCAGAGAACAGAATTGCTACTTAGTTCATGTTGGCTCTGAGGCAAGCTTTTCCTCCATTTAACCCCATTCATAATGGCGCATGGACCAGGCATTTATTTGCTCTGGATTTGCATGTAGGAGAGGTGATAAGCACTAGATCAAAGTTAAAGAGGATATTCCTTTGATGGTTATCCCCGGAGGGCATAAGCAATGGCTTCCAGCTGTTGTAGTTGATGAGTTTCCTCAGTGAGAAATGTACGTGATATATAGAGGAGGGTTGTTTTTCAATTAATTTATTCCTGATATTTGTCAGTTATACAAAGCACTTCTGTAAAATAGTGTCCCA
This sequence comes from Pseudomugil tenellus, assembly GCA_037177515.1. NCBI lineage: Eukaryota > Metazoa > Chordata > Actinopteri > Atheriniformes > Pseudomugilidae > Pseudomugil > Pseudomugil tenellus. The sequence goes on along the minus strand of JBAMHX010000008.1, from coordinate 10,227,736 downwards.
CAGTGTGTTCAAATCTTGAATCAGGAACTCAAATAGATTAAATTCGGCACAACTGGTACTAGAATCTTAACAGCTGAATATGTGACTATATAAATTATGCTTCTTAATATATCAATGACTTTGTCACTTCTCAAAAAAAAACGTCAATGAGTCGGTTTCCAGATAGCTGAGCACCTGTATAGTTAATATGCTCTTTTTTAGAATAATTTTGTCTAGACAGTTGCTTTCGTTGCCTGTTAAATATAATTTTGGATTTTTTTTTTATTATTTGTTACCTTGGTTGTATTGATTTAATGTATCAATTAAATTCGTTCTCCAAGCGTCCAACTTGTCACCATGTGGTTAACTTTCGGCTCTTTCCGTCTCTGTTCGTTCTCTCATTAAAATTCCTCACTTGTGGGTGTAATGCCGAGAAGATCTCCAGTGTGCGGAGCGGAGACACGCAGTGTCCCTGAGCGTTCAGAGGAGGTACAGCCGCCGGCAGGAGGGGAGCAAGGACGAGGGGCGGAAGAAGAGACAGCAGATCTACATTGCTGGCGACCATTCCTTCACTGCTGGTGTCTATTCACTGCAACCCACCTGAACAAAACAACCCTTTACTGAAGAATCCTTTCTATCATTTATTTCTCCTCCCTAAAACTGAAGGTCCTCAATATGTGTTGGATCTAACGACTTCGAAGAGAAGAGGAATATTAGGTTCCCATTTTGGATGTGGACTCTTAAACTGTGGACATGGAAAAAATAGTGAATTTATCCGTTTCTGTTCTCCTGGTTTTATGGGGATGCGCGCTTGGAGGCTCGCCCAGTGTTCAGATAGGTGAGCCTGTCCATTGTTCAAACAAATACATCATTTTTGTGCGCTATTTGTTTGCTTAAAATCATCAAACTGTCAATAAATTCACCTTATAAATGACATTTGTTAAAGCGCTAACTGATTTCGTTTTGGGGTCTTTTTCTCGATTTCAGGGGGACTTTTTCCAAGGGGCGCGGATCAAGAGTACAGCGCGTTTCGGATAGGAATGGTTCAGTTTGGAACCTCGGAATTCCGGCTGACGCCTCACATTGACAACCTGGAGGTGGCAAACAGTTTTGCTGTAACCAATTGCTGTAAGTTCTAGATATATTATAGTTGTAATATTCTTTCTTTATTTCTATTTTTTAAAAAAGACATGTTCTATAAATATAAAGAGCCACGAGTTGCCACGCGACTTAAAAATACACCTGTCAGCTGTTTACTGGCAAACATCAAAGCTGTCTAATTTATATTCCTCCCGCAAAAAGATCAATACCGTGAGGTGGGTAGTTGAAGATGAACGAGTGGAATAATCAGGCGAAAGTTGGTTTCCACAGAAACGGTCACATTTACCTCACATTCATGCCTTCACAATTCAGGGATTTAGCCTTCGTCATGATTAAGCCTATAAGTAGCCTAGAAGGCGACAAGACACAATTCCCCGGAGATGCTTTTTAATTGTATGCAGTTTTTTTTCTCTCTCAGCCAATAGTGAAGGCTACTCCTCCTTACTCTTGAGAAACAAAATCCACACGGAAAACAGACATATGAAGCCTAACTCGTTTCATTTTACCATGTTTCTGTCAAATTTGGGGTACAAACCAGATAGTTTAGGGGACCAACATCCCAACCCGTGTGTATTGGCTCCTAAAGGAAAAACCCTACTTAAAATTAGAGAGAGCGTCACACACAGAGCCATGGCGACGCTGTTTCATCGGTAACGATTATGTTTTTATATGTTTTTAAGATAGGCAGCTTCTTTGGAAAACATAGCTCACATAGTAGCCTTTGACTATATCTGAATATTTTCACTCAAATCAGCGTCGTCCATAATCCTTACACCTTTTTTTTCCCTTTTGACAGCTGCACGTTGGGTTTCAGCAAGATTTTGGTGTAAACGTACTGTTCTTTACTTGATAACTATCTCGCCTTATGCGGGATGTCGTATTTTATTTAAAAAAGCAGCAGTAAATGGGTTCTAAGGTCGCTATATTTCGTTCTTTCATTAGACGGTTGCCAAGCGACTGCTGCTCTCAACAGTCTCTTAAACATAAATCAAACGCCTCTGATTGGTGCGCGCATTGGTCCAATCGATTTCATTACCATATAAAAGCTTCCTGCTTGGAAACACTCTGCTTCCAACAGATCACAGGGAGAGTCAAGTCGATGCTCAAATTATTAATGTACCCTGTTTGTCACGAGAGCACGACAGCACTGCACACCCGGCTGGACTAAGGATTTGAGATGGGAATTTGTAAAATGACAAGTGAATATTTTCATATACTGCTGAAAATATTATTGCAGCATTGAAAAAAGTCCCCTTAATATGCTTGATATGTCAGGTGTCTCTCTCGCTGTCATGAAGATTAAATTGCTAGGTGCATCATTTTCAAAGTTTTTCTCTCAACAAGTGTGAGCGTGATGCTGCAGATGTATGGATATTACAGTCTGACTGTAATGTTGCTCATAAACACTTGTAAAAATTCAATTGTTTCCTTGCACACAAGAGCTTTTTGTAAACAAACTAGATTATTAACTTCATGTTGTAATAAAAAAACGGTCTTGAGGCGTTCTTGGAAATGCCTATTACTGATGTTTTGTTTCGAGGTGGGGTGGTGGTGTTTTATTTACAGCATTAATTGTAACAACCTGGGTGAAAATAAAATATTGAGCTGGAAAACCACAACATCAACTTAAATTTAGCCTTAAAAGCAGAAAATAAAGAAGTAAGTGACAAGGTGTCGAATTTTTGATGAAGAGCAAATTAAAAAAGACTGTCACCTGCTTTAACTGTCTATAGGGGAGTTTTTTAATATCCTCTATGCACATGTGGTGTGTGTTTTTGAACTCTGTCTTCTTGCTAATTGACTTCTTGAGTGGGAGTCAGAACGAGAGGCGGGGTGAAATAGTCTGTGGTGAGGTGAAGTGGTTGGAAGAGGATGTGGAGGAGGAGGAGGGGGTGCTTTTAAAGCCAGTAGATGGCAGTCTGTCTCAAAATCCACCTCCATCTGTAATTACAGCTCATTACACCACCACTTTCTTTTTTAATGCACTTCATGAATTTACATTCAGGGGAGAATAAAAAGAGAAATATTTAGGCTTTGTGGACTCAATCACTCTTTCTTCATATGTTTTTGACAGTATTTCTGTTGTATAATGAAAAAATAATACGGGAGAATTGTTAAAGATTAGTATTTGTAGCCAGAGATGAATTTACCTTCACACAAGTTCTTCTTTTCAAAGGTAGGTTTTATAGATTTTGTTTATTGTTGGAGAAGGCCATCTAACTCGAGAACAAATCAGTTTGCCCTGTGAAACTGAACAAAGTTTTTTGTCATAGTTCCTTGTATAAAATACGACTTGTAAAAGTTAGAGAGCACTGACTGCATTTGGCCTCCACAGCAGCACACTTCATCAATGCAGTGTGTTAGAAACAGTAGGAGGACGGATGACACACTCCTCTATCAGTAACAGTTCATCTGGGAAGGCTTGCTTGCGCTGCCAACACTGGGGGACTCATGTATGTTTGGATGTCTGTGAGTGCAAGGGGAAATGTTGGCAATCTCATAATTTAAGATCGTTGTTCATGCCTCCAATCTTACAACTTTACAACAACATTAAGCTCTTCATCACTGTTGAAAATAACAGCTTTATCCACATCGGTATAAATACCAACTGTAGGTGTTTGTGGTGGTTTTGTATTTCCTAGATATTTCTATTGTGTTATGTTTTAGTTTTGTAGATTTCAAATAGACCTACATGTTGTATGGGGAGAGAAAAAAATGAAACAAATGACAACAACAATGTATGGAAAGTTTTTTTTTATCTGACACAGTAAGTCTCAGTGAAATGAAAATGATATTGCTTAGCTGTAGAAGCAGAACATATATGCACAGCAAAACTACATTTGGAATATGTCAGCATTTAAAGGTCATGGGGGGGGGAATCAATGAAAGATTAAATCAAGTTGGATTATGGAACTGCAATTCAGAGTTTCTTTCTGGGTTTTTTTTTTCTTTTTAAAAGCCATGTCTTAAACATGCTTTTGCTTGCAAATATGGTGTTTAATCAGAAAGGCACACTGATATAACCAATATTTGAGTACAAAAAATGGCAAGTTGAATAGTTTTATGACCTGAACTGTTGCATTTTTTTAGCTTCCTAATTGTTTCACAAATTATCTCCTATTTATGCTTGATTTGAGGAAAGGAGGATACATGGAGGAACAATCTAAATTATGCTATCTCTCATGTATTAGCCTCAATGGCTATATCAACAATTTTATGTAAGGTTTCAAAGGTCATTGGTTAAGTGTAGGTATAGAATAAAAATTTTAATTAATCCATAATGATGATTTTAAAACAGGAAGTATTCTTGCCTAACAGCAACTAGAAAGTGACAAAATATTTTAATAATGTTGTGATGTCAACAAAGAAACTGGTAAAATTGAATTCACTAATTCTACGTCATCATCTATTCAAAAAAGAATGTATTTTTCAGTCTGATTTTATTGCCTTAACTCAAGCTGAAAATTACAAAAGTGTCTTTCTAATTTGCTGTCATTTTATTGCCTGAATGAAACTCAAGGGGAATCAGCAGCTGTTTCATGGTCGCATACTTTCACCACATGGTTTAAAATGCTCCTTTTCCTTCACACCCCACCCTAAAGAGATATTTGCAGCATAACAGTTTTGAAAAAATGAAAAAAAGTCATACAGGCATAACTGATAATCAAACAAATATCCTCTATGATTCTATGATGTGCAACAAAATTTCTGCCTGTAGGGCTAATAGTTATTGGACCATTTCATGTTTTTTTTAATGGCATAAATAAATCTAAGAGGTTTTTGAAAAATAAATGAGATCATATTTACAGATGAGTCTAAAGAAATAAGATATTTTAGGCGATTATAATTATGCTATCAAGTAAAAATGTGAAATTGAGTTCTAGTCAAATTGTCTAGCTCCAGGGAAACCTGAACCTACAATTTCCCAAGAGGTTAAAATTAAGTTTAACTGTGAATACTGGACATGATGCCTTTTCTCTAAATAAGAAAAAAAAGATACATTCTGCTCAGTCACATCTTGCCTTTCTGTGTTTGCATCCTCAGGTCTCACATTATTAGTCAAATCATTAAAATGGGCATCTGAGAGGGAAAATAACTCCATACAACTTAAAGGTCATTTCCCCTTTAAAGGCAAGAACATATAAATGTAATCTATGTTTGGTGATCATAATTAGTGCGTGAAGTAATTTAAAGTCTGAATTTTGCACTGCCATCCTATGGTTCTTTATAGTTACACATAACAGCCTCACCCTGTTTATTTATTTATCAAATTTTAGTCCAGTGGAAACTTAAAAAGCACAATTAGATGTGGATTGGTTTAATATAAATATTGCAAAACAGGTGGCCAAAGTATTTGTTTATTTATTTTTAACTTGTCTTGTCCAGCATTAAAGCAGACAGAATGATGGTCTGGCTGCTGTGTTGTGCTGAATAAATTTACTTTTTGTCAAGAGGGGATTTATGTCTATATGTATATATAAAGATCCTCTTGATAATCTGAGTTCTTTATTTATTTTAGAAAAATGTTTACTCAACACAGTTATCATGTATTGCTGGACCCGACCGGAGAGGACAGAAAAAGGACAGAGCAACAACAGAAAAGAAAAGGGAAAACCAAACAAGAAAGTACAGAAACACACCATGAAGAGAAAACCACAATCTAACCAAACACACACTAGTCCATCCATCTAATGGGCGCCAACAGGAAGAAAAAATTGGTAGATGCCAGAAGCACCAGCGACAAATAAGCAAAATATGTATTTAAATGAATGCAATACATGTATTTAAAGTATTGAAAAGAAATAAATAAACATATTTTAATTTGTAAACCTTAATGATCATTAAAAACACATTATTTTTAGAAAATTAAATAAATAATATCCTGTGAAACTTGAGAAAACTTGTTACAGATTATCTGTTAATAACAGTTGCTCAAAGTTTTCTTACATGTCTTTGGAGACCCATCTACAGAAACAAACAAAGCAGTATGCATGTTTTTGCAGGCTGAGATGCAAATAAATAAAGGAAATTGCTAAGAGATTTCATTAATGTAGCTCAGACTTATGGGAATAACAATTTCCATTTGGGACTTCATGAGGCCCTCTTCCTCTGTTCCTTCACTCCACTTTGTGTCTAGAAATACAGTACAGCAGAGAAACACGGACGTACAGTACTCTCTGTTCATAACTATATGTATGTGAATGAATGAATTAATTAATGAATTAATGAATGAATGAATGAATAATTTTATCTGTGGCAGCCAACTTTTTTAAAGCAAAGCATTCTTCCTCTTCTCAAACCAAGCGAGAAGGTCACAGACAACCAGCCACCGATTAAACACTCCTAACTTCTTGTTTGTCATGGTTGAGTCATGTCATACTGTAATTTCATGCATTTAAATACACACAGCATTTAATGGATGCATGCTTTCAGGGACCTTGCTGAATGATCAAAGCTGAACCTACCATCTATGTATGTGCAGAGAATTGGTTACAGCCAATTTGTTGTTCACACTTAATTAAGTGTATCGCCGCCATTTTACAGAGAGCTTTGCAATATTAAATAGGCCTGGCAGCTGGCTGGTCAAAAAAAAAAAAAAAAAAAAAAAAAAAAAAAACCCAAAAACCCCCCAGGGCCTCCCCCTCCCCCGAACCACAACCCAACAAAACCCCCCCCCCCCGTTCCCCCC
>JBAMHX010000008.1:10180046-10186511 GCA_037177515.1 Pseudomugil tenellus | reverse complement strand
ACTATGACAACTGTAGGCATTGAGAGTGATACAATTCAGTCACCTGATGGGATGGAAATCTCTTGGCCATGCCTGCCCATTAACAGATGGAGTACTGCAGCTAAATATCTGACTTTATTCATTCACACTTTGTCGTCGATGCTTTTGCAACAGGCCTTAAATTGCCACTTTTGTTGGTGAGGACTTGTTTCCATGGTGACAGCCAATCTCTTTCTGAAAATGCACACACATCCACAAAGGCAGACAGTAGTTCAAAGGCACTGATTAAAGACGGATGTTTTTAGCATTCATACATGCACACAGATACACTGACCACATTTTTATTTTTTAAAAGAAAACTAGATTTTTACCTACAAACTGTCCTCTGAGCTTTGATGTAAAACAGTTTGACTTCCAATCTAAGTCTAGTCTTCTTTCCTCAGAATTTCAGTGTGGATACTTTTACCTTAAAATGGTAACAATTCTGCTGAGAAAATTAACATATTTGAACTGTTTACTTTAATAACTATATAGAATCCTTACTCTGGTGTACTGTACTAGGGCTTCGAAGGGTCATACTTATGTTTCCCTTGAAAACAACCATCTATTGAAATTTATATATATATATATATATATATATATATATATACAATATACACATATATATATATATATATCATCATATACCATCTTCACAAAACAACACATCATGTTAGGCTTTAACATTTATCTTTGCGCCTAAATCGCAAGAGTTCAGTTCAATCAGCCTCCGCAACTGGCATTAACTATGACAACTGTAGGCATTGAGAGTGATACAATTCAGTCACCTGATGGGATGGAAATCTCTTGGCCATGCCTGCCGATTAACAGATGGGGTACTGCAGCTAAATATCTGACCTTATTCATATCACACTTTGTCGTCGAAGGGTCATACTTATGTTTCCCTTGAAAACAACCATCTATTGAAATAACTTTTTTACTGAACTTTTTTTCTTTCATTAAGGCATTGAACACCTTATTATAATAGTATATGGTAATGCAGTCTTTGACACCACTTTACAAATAATTGACATTGAACCACATAAATGTATATCTAGACTCCTGTGAAATTTACATATCAGATGGTGATTGTGCTCCATGTCATGTGTGTGATTCATCACACAGATGAGTATTTGTCATGCAATATAGATCCTGATCCTTCTTAGGTTAAGTATTCTTGTGTTATTACCTTTGTTGGCATACAGTATATTTGCTGCTTTATCCAACAGCTATTGACTCACTTCCCAAAGCAACAATTTTACAACCATGTTACCTATCACCCTACTTTGTCTCAGGAAGTGACATATTTTCATAGCTCATATATGTTTTTCTTTAATATATATGAAAAACCTGAAGACCTTTAGGCATCAGAAGTCTAAAGTGTGGATCCAAAGGCACCATGAAGAAAAGCTGTAATTAGTAAAAAAGGAAAATCAACTAGATATATCTGGGAAAAAGTCCAACATTATTGGATGTCAATTCATGTTATTTTCAAAACTTGTTCACTAGAGTTTTGTTACACAAAATTGTATGCAAAGATGTCTTAGGGTTCTTGACTTTAAAAAGTTACATAGAGTAAACAAAGATAGGGAAATTTGATTAGAAACAGTCTTAAACTTTTACCTACTGCTTATGACCAAAAACATTTAAGACTAATTTTTTTTCAATGGTAACATTTTTGTGATGGTTCAAAATTATCTAAAATATTGTTATGTGCAAACCTAATCAGTGGCCAAACAATTAATCTCTTTGATGGATAACTACAAGTCCAAAGGCTGTTTATGTTTAGGAGAAAAACTTAATTAACCCTAGCATGATTGATGCTCATTGATTCTGAGTTCAGGGAAATTCTAGCCTTTCCAGAAGGATTTTAATCCAGCCATTAAATGAGGCGTGTTTTTCAGGGTTCTTCGGCACATGATTCTACCTTGATACGGCCATTATTTATTGCATTTTCTGATTAAAAACGTGTAAATTATATTAGCGGATCTAAACAATGGCAACTTGCGGTCATTTTCTTGACCAATAAGATGCTTTGATTTATTCTTATTTGATTTTTATTATGGTGCCATCCAATCAGTAAAAGATCAGTTTGAGCTCAAATATCTGTTAGTCATTTCTTGACTGTACATGAAAGGGTTGAGAAAATGCATGCATTAATAAACTGAGAGGCTAGGCAGATAAAAAATGTCAATAAATGGCTTGGTGTCTTAAGGGTTAATCTGACCATACTTGTCCTAGTTGTACTTAATCCTAATGCTTGCAACTTACCTGATTGGATTCATGATGTGAGACAAGCAGTGGCATTTACATTCAGATTTAGAGTGCAAAAAGAAGACAAATATTGGTTTTCAGAAATGTTAACACAGTGTTTGTTTCACGGCATGTCCACATGACACACAGTATTTAAATTGACATTTACTGAAGTGTTTCCTCATCTAAATCAAATGAAAAAAGTGTTCATGCATCACTCAGTTTGTGGTGGATAAAAGTTTCAAATGTTCATTAAATCCTCTGAGTACATCTGTTAGACCATAAGAATAAACCCACTGGGTTTTCATTTAAAATACTGCTTAAACATAACTGTGTCTTTATAAAATTTTCAGTGAATATTAATCTTCCAGCTTTGGCTCATTTGCTATGCATGCAACTTGCCAATAAGAAATGAGATTTCTTGCCAATAACATTTTCCAAGAATCTCAGTACATGCTGAGTTTGTGAAGTTATTTTTCTTTCAGATCTAGACAACAGTTGCTTCATTATGTCTTGGTGCTATTTTATAGCTTAGCATGTAATCAATTTTCAAGAAATTTAGAATCATGGAACCGACATTTAAGAGGTGGATAGAATAACTGGAAACAAACTGCACCTCTTAAAGATCTATCCCACATGCTTGACACTTTGGGGAACCTGGAATAATTTATACAATGAATAAAGGTTTACAAGCATCAATTTTGTGACAGTAAATTTAAAATGAAAATATTTGTGAGTTGAGGTAAGAATACACAAATTCTGACCTCTTATCCCAGACTTTTCTGGAATACAGTTTCTACTAAAGAGCATCTGTTAATGTCCAGAGAATCAAGTCAATATGTTAAAAAATGTATTTCCTCTGGAAAATGTACTTGGTTACATGACACAACAGAAAAATTTTCAGTCTTTACATTTATAAGCTTGCTCTAGCTAAATAATCTCAATACGTCATCTTGTCCAGTTAAGACATTTGGGTTTTCACTCAAATACCGCTTTAAAAGATGTTTAGAAATGTTCATCACAGCAATGCATATTTGACAAACCAGGTTAAAACAACACCTGGTAAAGGGTGTTCAACAACTGAAAAAACAGTTGGCATTACTAATGGTGTTTCGCAGCTGTCAAATCCTCAAATTATTCTTGGCTTGGAAGGTGAATCATTGTGTTTTAGTGACCAATATGGGTTTAAATACTTTTACATATTTTGCATCCAGCTGTTGTAACTGTTTAATATTGTGTTTTCAGGTTCGTGTAGAAGGCCTGACAGGAAACATTCAATTTGATCAACATGGAAAAAGAGTCAATTACTCAGTGAATATAATGGAATTAAAGACCAATGGTCCTGTAAAGGTGAGTGCCTGGTTGGTCATCTTCACAAAATGAGGAAACGGAATAGCTTTAATTTTCAAATTTACACTCATTGCAACCGTTTAGTGTTATCTACTTTATTTGGAAAAAAAGACCATGTTGTTGTTTTATTATAAAATCTTATAATAAAAAGAGCATCATCACATGTTATACAATGAGAAGTGCCTGAAATGTTAGGATCATACTGTATGTAAAGCCTTGTGCATTGTTTATTTATATTCTGTTTTCGATAAAATGCATTGTCTGTTTCTTCATATATACTTCAGATTGGATACTGGAATGAGGTTGACAAAATGGCAGTCACCAAATCTGATGTCTTCACAAATGACTCAACAGGAATGGAAAACAAAACAGTTATTGTCACCACCATCTTGGTAAATATTGTGATAAAGGATTTCATTGCCTGCAACTGTGCACTGTTTTATTTCCAATTATATCCTTTTTTTTATTTCAGCTTTTCAACAGAATGGCAGCAAGCTAGATTTAATTCTGTAAAATTGTTCTTAAGTCTGTCACTAGTTACTTCTTCCAGATTAATGAGAGACCTCCATCTTTTGTGGCTGCTTTTTACATAGCAATTAACTCTTTTGTGCTGAACAGTGTTCTTTGGTTGTGTCTCCCTCCTTCAGGAAGCTCCATATGTAATGCTGAAAAAGAATGCTGACCTTTTTGTTGACAATGAACGCTATGAAGGTTATTGCGTTGATTTGGCTGCAGAGATAGCGAAGCACTGCGGATTCAAGTATCAACTGAAAATAGTGGGTGATGGAAAGTATGGAGCAAGAGATGCAGAAACTAAAATCTGGAATGGAATGGTTGGAGAGTTAGTGTATGGGGTGAGTAATCTGTCACTTGTATTAGGCATTTTCTGTGAATGTTTTAGTTAAGTCAATGGTGAAATCTTTCAGGTATTGCTTATTTTCAGATGGATTTAAATATATTTTTATCCTACATCTGCTACCGTTTTTTCCATTTTTATGAACAGAAAGCTGACATTGCAGTGGCTCCATTGACGATTACCTTGGTAAGAGAGGAGGTGATTGACTTTTCTAAACCCTTCATGTCTTTGGGGATCTCCATCATGATAAAGAAGCCACAAAAATCCAAACCTGGAGTCTTCTCTTTTTTGGATCCACTGGCTTATGAGATCTGGATGTGTATTGTTTTTGCCTACATTGGTGTCAGCGTGGTGCTATTTCTAGTCAGTCGCTTTAGCCCCTATGAGTGGCACACTGAGGAGTATGAAGATGGGCAAATTCAGACCAATGAATCAACTAATGAGTTTGGCATATTCAACAGTCTCTGGTTCTCCCTTGGAGCCTTTATGAGACAAGGCTGTGACATCTCACCTAGGTAGGTCAGAGAATCAAATTTGTCATCTTTGTAATTGAATTAGTTGAAAAAAAAATCTGGATTCATTTTTGCATGTATGTGTGATCATATTAATTCATTGCTTGTTAAGGAAATGGTTTGCATTGTTTTCTACAATGAGTAGTAAAATTGTAGACCCTTTAAACCCTCTGCCAAGTTGTTAGTAATACAGCAATGTAATTACCTGAAAAGTAGGATAATAATTCTCATCCTAAAATTAAAAAGTCTTTTCAAGTATAAATAGCATCGTAATAATTTAAAAAACCACCACCTATGGTAAAAGAGAGTGCACGTTTTTCTCAGTAGCTTTGCCTTAAGTGAAATTAACTGTAGAATTTTTCACATTTTTATATTTCATCAGGACCTAACAATGGGTAGAACATCATGTAAATTAGATTTATTTTTCTTCATTATCTATTTGTACTAATACAATGCATCAAGCACGAACCTCCACTAGAAAAAATATTAAGCCTATTCGGAAGTGTCAAAAATTGCAGTTGATCCTTCATCCATAAGCGGCTCCAGAACATAGCAAATCCATAGACCTCCATGTTAAATAGACAAACTTTACAGCAGAAATAAGAATGTTTAGAACCAGGCAAAAGTCGTGTTTACCTTCATGACAACTCTGGCAATAACATGGTAATGACAGATCTCTAATATCCATTGCAAGAAGGCAGAATTTAGCACAAACATGGTTTTTAGCCAGCTAAGAGTGCACTTTGGCTTTAGCCTATCTATCACCGTTAGCCAGTTTGCTCCTATTATATCCAAATTACCCCAGTTAGCTCATAGCTACAGCTAGCATGGAGTTAGATAGATGTCACCCCCATGCTCACTGCCCTTGTCTCAACTCCAGCTCTTTTCCCAATTTATATTTTCCGGGAGCAACAGGAAGCATAATGGTGCCTAGTTGGTAGTTGTAGCAACCATCCAACACACTTCACTTTTGCACCTGAGAAACATATTGGGAAATTCCATCCATTTTTACTGTATATACAGTATATACAGTATATACTGTATATACACAATCAGGCCACATTTTTGTTTTCAAAGCACAATGTTGGGAAAAATGTTGGACTTTATTAATGCTCAAGCTTGAGTGAATGAAACAATTTGTGCCACCAGGCTCTCCTCATTAAAATCTCCTTGAAATATGCTATTGAAAATGTGCCGGCTATGGCTGGACAATAACTTTAAAATAGCAAGGTGTGCCCCCACTGTTGTCATGTCTTATGTTATTTTAATCAAGCAGGACAATTTTGGTGCCCATAACATTCATACAGGTGATCACAAGCATGTTGCATTTGATTGAAAATGTAAGGGAACTCTTAAATAAATAAATTGATTCCACAAAATAATCTGAATTTAATAAACCCATTATGGTCTTCAATCTGAACGAAGCAAGGGGTCAATATATGTCTCTAGTATTAGCCAGGGTACATTTATCATCTG
>JBAMHX010000008.1:10172546-10175046 GCA_037177515.1 Pseudomugil tenellus | reverse complement strand
GTAAATTTTTACACGTTTTGAAATTTCACCTTTTTCTTGAAACTGATCCCTGTCTCATGTGCATTTCACAGGAGAAGACAAGCGCCCTAAGCCTGAGCAACGTGGCTGGGGTCTTCTACATTCTGGTCGGAGGACTCGGTTTGGCCATGCTGGTGGCCTTGATTGAGTTCTGTTACAAGTCCCGAGCCGAGGCGAAACGAATGAAGGTGGCAAAGAATGCACAGAATATTAATCCAACTTCCTCGCAGAATTCACAGAATTTTGCAACTTATAAGGAAGGTTACAACGTATATGGGATCGAAAGTGTAAAAATTTAGGGGGTAGGGAACGAGGTTTTCATAAATTCCCCCCAAATGCACGCTTTTTGGCTTCATCTGTTCCATCCCTCAGTGTTAGTGAATGAAGAGGTTGGCCAAAGGATCGTATGTACTGGTGATTTATGATTTAATGAGAGAGAGAGAGCGATACTTCCCTTTTTTTAAAGCATAGAATTGTTTTTGTCCATTTAAGTTTCCTTACTTTTTAAAATCATTTTCATGTATGACTGTTGATGGCCATGCTTGTTTATACCTCTGTACTAGTAACACATTTCAACAATAATGCTTGCAATGACCATGCAGAAGTCTTTACATGATCATTTGCATCATGCATTGTACTACCCATAGACGTCATATTTATTTCTCATCTACATTCTCCTGTTTTGTGGATTTTCAACCTTATAAGTATATAAGTATATTGAAATGGAGATACTCTAACCAGTCTAACATGTTGCTTCCTTCTTTGTGTATGGATACTTGTGTGTGCGTGAATGTGAAAATGATTGTGATGATTTGTGTCTGGGTGCACACGTGTTCTGTGTTTTCTTAGATGACTTTTGGGGATGCCATGAGGAACAAAGCAAGACTTTCGGTTACCGGGAGTACTGGGGAGAATGGTCGGGTGATGACTCCAGAGTTTCCTAAAGCTGTCCATGCTGTCCCTTATGCGAGACCTGACATGGGACTTAACGTCAGCCTGACAGATCTATCCTGATCAATGAGAAACTCCTGAGTGCCTTACAATGGTTTCAACAAAGCGATTTTTGCCCTTCCTTTCCTCCTTTGTCCTGGCACTTTTTTGTCTGTCTGGTGAACATGGAAAGGTAGGAGATGGAGGCTTCACTTTGTCTCTCACAAAGACATGTGTTGGCGTTCTCTATCTCCATTTGTCACAACATAAAATAGTCTCCCTTATTTGATGGAATTCCCTCTTGGAGAAAAAAGGGTGACTCTCGTCTTTTTAAACTGGTGACACCTTGCTTTCCTATCTATCTACTTGGTCTGGAATGAGGCAGAAGCAAGGGCTTGATTGACAGCTGCAGTTGCTTCTGGAAGTCAGAGCTTCAGTCATCTCAGCTGTGTTTGTCTGTGTGAAGAGCGATTGTGTGCGTGTTTTTATGCATAACAGGCAGATGTTGTAAAGATGAAACATTGTTTCTGTAGCCACCGCCACCAAACAGGATTTACAAGCACACTTGATATCATCTGCATTAAGATGTGACTGTCCTCTTTATAAGAAAGTGAAGAGAAAAAGTTTATTAAAAAAATATTTCTATGTATTTTCACAAAGATAGCTTTTAAATAAACTTGCATACATACTGGTTGGATATAAACATCTTAATGTGTGAGTATAAAAAGAGAAAAAATACTAAACAGCTTTTAGTTCCATATTTTTCAAGCCAAATACATTGCATATGGGGATGATGTGTTAAAATCATGTAATTAATTCCTATTATAAACTCTCCTGTATATTTTATTCTTTAACATTTGGTGTTGGATATGAACTATATGTCAGCGCTTGACATTGGAATCAATCCTTATATGTTTTCTTGTTAGAGTTGGTGCAGCAATTTTGCTTTCCACATTTGTCTCTTTCTTTGCTTCAGTGATTTTGCTGTTTGTATTTTTTCTGATTAAGACCAGGCTTCTCACTCTATAGTCAAGAGAAAAACTGTTTACATGAAAGTATGGGGAAATACAATACAGTATAAGTATGATATGGTATACAGTATCTGCTTTAAATTTTGAAGTGACATCACAAGGAGGCATCCACTCACACTCAGTTTATGTGATGGTTTCAAATGCCAAATAAAGTAAGAGTGCCAAATTCTAGTGCCAGTAGATATCAATATAGTCTTAATATAATCAATCACTGTCATGTCAGTGAATGTAAATGACTTCAATACATTCTGTAACTTTTGTAACTAGATGTACAGTTAGTGGCAATGACAGTGCTAATACAATAGCCTTTTCTGCTTTGTTTTCCAGTCTCCATGTATTTTGCAATGATCTAACAATGAAATAGCACCAGTTGCATGTTGTTGCCACAGATACCATGTTAATTTCATTACTGCCAAACATGCATTTTCATTTTAATGTTAAAATTGTGAGGTAAATTGTTTGGCAACAAAGTGACATATACAGACTATATCTATATATATATATATATATATATCTATATA
>JBAMHX010000008.1:10114997-10134427 GCA_037177515.1 Pseudomugil tenellus | reverse complement strand
ATATATAAATATATATATATATATATCTTTATATATATATATATATATATATATATACATATATACAATATATATATCCAATATATGTGTGTGTGTGTTATTTGGATGTGAAAAATAAAAAGCTTATTCTTTTTGTCAGAAGGAGTTACCTTAGAACTGCAATATTCACAAGCTTGAACATTTATTTTAGCTTGCAGGAAGGCTGAGTTCCACCTCCCAACCCCCCTTTTCAGATCCAGCTGTCTGCCTCTTACACTGGACCTGGCTGGAAGAGTGAAAGAAAGTGGATGAGCAGATGGATATTAGCAGAATGTTATTCGTGAGTTAATATGTCATTGTGTATTACATTTATTTAGTGAAATTAAAATAAAGATAGATATTAAGAACATATTTTCATTCCAACTTTGTTCAAAATTACCTGCTCCAGACAGTTATTTCACATAATTGTATGAGGTTACGTTTTTCAGGCGGGCAACAAAAAAAATGTGCAAGAGATGCAAGAAAACTTTCTTCTGATTAAATGTAAATAGTGTCCTTAGCAACCACTGTAACTGTAGAGACCTGAGAGAGAAGTAATCACACAGGCATTTTCGATACTTTCCAAAGATAATTATATTTTCCTCAATATGTTACCTTGAGACTCACCCAAATACTAATTATTAACAGTATCAAATATATGCTATATAAGTTAAAACTAAATTACTCATAAAAAATCATTAATCAGAACTGTGTCCCCAAGACATAAACTCCATACACATACTGAAGCTGTGATGTTAATTACATCATCTGTCTCTCCTTTTAACATTAATGCTTTGCTTTATTGGAATTATACACCTGCCCTTACCATCCCACCTACTATATCCCATCATTATAAATAATCAGACTTCTAGTCATCCGCATGCTCCACCAGCATCCTAATTCAGTCACTTACTTCTTTAGCTATAAATAATTCTCTTTTTTACTGTCCATGTGTGTCTTATAAATGTCTTTACAACATACCCCTTTCGTTTTTATGAAGAAGGTACTGTAATGCTTTCATGCTTTAAATTTGTCCTGAACATGTGATTTTTTTTTTTGCAAATGCAGCGATAGATCACTACAGTTTTATAATATAGCTTTTAACATTGAACTTTTGACCTGTGCTCCGGAGTTAAAAAGGTTAATTTGAAGGATGTTTATGTTTGCATTTTGTAGTTTTACTTGAGGGCATAATATACTGTGCAGACTCTAGAAGCCCCTCAGACAAATTTGTCATTTGTAATTCTCATTAGCGACAGCATATTGAATTTGCTTGATATAAATATACATAAATATTGCTTGATCAAATCATTTAAAGAATCATCCCAATGGAGTTTAAGTGTACAGTCCAATTCAATCCCTGAAAAGACCCACAAGCTGTAAAAACCTTGTTTATATATTTTTTTTACTTTGTTATGATAAAGAAAATCTCTGTCAAAGAATCTTAGCAGTATGTATGTTACAATATTCCCCTAAGAAATAATAAAGTATTTATAAATTTAATTTGTATTACAATGAATGCTTAGGTGTAAAAGATAGCTGGCAAGTTTTTTTTGCCCATTTTCTTTTTTTTTTTTTTTTTTTTTTTGCTTATTTTCCGCTGTCCTTGCTGTATTTATATGGAAGCTTATAGACAAGATAGACATGTAATGTACATGCTACAAAAAACCAGGACCAACTGTTTTAGAAACAGTTTTTATCCAACAGCTGTCACAGTACTGAATGCTGCACATTTATAATAGTGTGAATAAAGCAAAATGACAACGTTACCTTTTATGTGTGTGTGGATGTATGCTCATAAGTTGATGCACTGACAAGGGGGTACTTTTTTCATTCTGTTGTTTTCTAGACAACATGCAATGATCTAAAAATGATCTAGAGAAAAAACAAATCACAACTATTCATACTTTTTCACAAATTCAATGTAACAAATGCTAAGTTTACCAAATATTATCACCTTTTATGCTGCCAAGTCATTTTGCTTTGTTGAACCTTGTCTTTGTTGAAAAATATGGAGAGTCAATATTGTATGTAACTCCTGTTCTTTATATCTCGCCATGCTAAAGCTGGTGCTTTATCACATCATGACCTTTATCTAATTAGATCTAGAAAAACACCAGTTTGCTTACAAGTCCAAGTGCTCCACTGAGAATGTTATTGCTGCAGCTCTCCACAGCTGACTGACACACCCAGGGACTTCTACAGATATTTAAGGATGTTCTGTGTGGACTTAAGCTCTGCATTTCATATGATCATCATTCACAAGCTGGTTTACAGACTGGAAAACTCTTGGCTTGAACTTGCTTTGTGTATGGGTGCTGAACTTCCTCGCTGTTGACTGCAACAGGGCACCATTGGAAACAAAGCATCCTCTACCCTTACCCTGAACACACGAAACCTTCAGAACCATGTGCTGAACCCACTGCTATGTGCTCTCTTTAAACAGGACTGCGCCTCCATCCCCTAATCCAGAGACATATTGAAATATCCAGTTGACACAATGGTGGTGAAACTGATCAGGACAACAGAAAGTCTGCATACTGGCTCGAAGTGGAGTACCTTATAGGGTCGTGTAAGTACAACAACCTGGACACCTCTTAAACCAAGGAGAAGATGATCAACTTCAGGAGAGTCACACAGGACAGAACATCTACGTCTCCATATTCACAATGACACAGTAAAGCATGTGGACATAATAACCGTCTTTGGAGTCAACATGTCCAACAGTCTTATCAGCAACACATTAAACCAGAGTAAAAGGACCAGTGGATACTCTTCTTCCTCAGGAGGTTGCAAAAGGCCCAGCTCCCATGAAACCCTTATTGAACTTCTACTGGTTCACAACTGAAAGCATCCTTTCCAGGTCCAGTTCAGTCTGGTACACCAGTTGTACAGCAGCTGAACAGAAGCACTTGGAGCAAGTGGTAAAAACAGCCAAGCTGATCGTAGGAACAGAGCTCCCAGATCCAGCATCGATGTAAATCAGTCAACTGAGAAAGAAGTCCCCCAGCATTTTCAATGACCCAGTGTTTCGCTGTTTTAATAACTACCATAAAACCCAGCACATCTCATCTGAGGTACAGCTTTTAAACCCAGAGCTGTGTCCTGCATCCACCCTATTCCTTGTTTCTTTTCTCACTAGCAAAAAGATTAAACTTTTATACATTGTCTTCAAATACTCAAATGATTACCATATTGTTGTGTGTGTGTGTGAATAATGACAAAAAAGGGGATTCTAATCTGCTTTATTAAGAAGTGCACACCAAATTTACAACATTGTCTGCATTTAGTCAGTATGAACAAGAAATGACAAGTACTTCAATTGATGCAAATGTATTGCTTTCTTATTTTCAGCTTGTTTTATTGCCCAGCTCTAAATTAAATATGCATAGCATAAAAATCTAACCTTTATTGTCTGCAATATTGACTGGTTTGATGGCAGAGTGACATATACCATGCTTGTTCTGTGAGTCATTGCTGGGCAGGCTAAGAAAACACAGTTAACAACTTTTTCACTTAGGAAACTGCACGACAGTGCATTTGAGTTTCCCTAGCAAAATAGGTATAAAGAAATAGTGTATTTTAAACACAAACTGTGAATGATTGGGCAAAAAAAGCAAAACACAATACCAGAAAAATTAAGGTAAAGAAAGAGAAAGGGATCAAAGATTCAAGGTAAGAGTGTCTTTTGCTAGCTGGAAAGAGTTCACATATATTGGATCCAAAATTAATGCCGAATTAGCTGAAAAAAGGTGGTGTGTTGTCAAGGCTGGAGTGGAACCAGTTTGAAGCCCTGGAGTTTCATGGTTAAGACCAGTCCACCTTTTTTAAGTAGAATAACCTGGATAAATTAAACATATGGTGTGCAAATTACTATCCTGCAGTTTTTATTGTGAAAAAGACATTGCAACACTAGAACTACTAATATATGAACATTTTTGTTAGGCAATACAGATGGCTGCCTTCCCTGAGTTGGGTTTCTTTTGGAGGTTTTGCTTCCCTGTTAAAAGGGAGTTTTCCTTCCGACTGTCGCCGCATGCTAAGATCAGTTGTTTGTTGATCCATTGAGTGCATTGAAAGAATAAATATGTAATAAAATATTATCTTGAACACTATCTGTGTCGTCAGATCTCTACCCTGGCATATGACATCACTGCTAGCAATCAGCTGAAAAGAAAGCAGTGAAAAAAAGCTATTTGAGTTTACTGATCTATAACATAAAATTAAGCAATTTCTGAGCATCCTATTCCTGTTAACAGAAAAGGATGGCAAGACTATCTTCATATATTGGTCATAGTTCTACAGAGACTGAGATATGTTGGTCTCAGACCAGGGGCATCTACTGCCTTTGAGGACAACCTGGGCTTGTGTTTGGTCTGTTTGTTAGTTTTTATTTAAAGGGAGGAATCATTGAGGTGCATTTTAGCAATTATTCCTTTATATAATTTGTTTCACATTATAAACTGATACCAAGAAATAAAAATTAGACATGAAGTACATTAAACTTCATGTCACATTCAAGAGACTAAAACTTATCTTAAGATTGGAGCAACTTATATTTAACACAAACCTATCTCCTACCTATCTACTCTTTTTCCTCTCCTTCTTTCTGTCTTCTTCTATGTACTCCTCGTTTCATTAGAGGTATTTATAAAACTTATCGGGGAGTTAGTTTTTCTGAGGTAATTTCATATTTAATCCCAAACATTTTGAAACATTTTTTATCAAGTACACAAATATAATGTGTATAGATGTAATGTGATGGGTGTTCCAATAATTTATTATTCAAACGTAAAGTCTATTAGTGCTAAAAAGCTACCTAGCAAATTAATTAGCTTAGCTAGTGCCGGAGAAACAGCTAATAAATAAATATTTATATAATAAGTAATAAAAATATATATCATTTCACTCACTGAAAAGAACTATACCGGAAACTTCTTGGACGGTCTTTTGGAGCAATTATTACCACAACAAGCCATAGTTTTCCACAGTGGAGAAAAAATATATGAACATGCTGATACAACTACCCCCCCCCCCAGGTTGTTATGATGGAAAATTTGACCTAATAAATCTAAAACATTTTTTGAAGAAGGCTGTAAACATGTTTATTTCAACTGTGAAATTGGATTTTAACATGGGAGTCTATGGGGGCTCTCTCTTGCAGCCAGTCACAATGAGCGGTAAGGGGTGAACTACTTTTTTTTTACTTTCTGGATTGGCTTCAATCTTGGCCGCTAAAGATTTCCGCCTGGTTGGTGTATTTGTTTTAATACCCCTGGTTCCTGTTCAGATTGTTTTCATGTTTAGCAGGAGGTTGGCTGAGAGCATTATAATAAATTTGGTGCCAAGTTTCAGTGGGTGTTTATCATTGCAATACATCAATGCATCATTGCAGGGTCACTTATTTCACTTTATAAAACAAATGGGGTACATGAAATGCAGCAGATAAAAGGGGATAAAACTGTTTTTTTTATATATATTTTATTTTTTTCAGTACTGCTGTGTAAACTAAAAGTGTGTTATGTGTTGCAGCCTCTGAAAAAAAAACTATTGCTTTTCTCCAGTTATTGAGTTCCAGGTGCCTGAAACATGATCAAGGTGAGTAACCTGTCCTAATGTACATTTTTTTTTTTTTATAAGAACCAAGTTCTTCACCAAGACTGGAAAAAAACTGCTGACAGCTCATGAACAAGGTAGACTAGATTCTCTTGTGGCCAGAGACGACTGAGCTAATGCCGTGGCCGGCAATGACTGAGCTAACACCACGGAGGCCGGCGACAACTGAGCCAACCCCACGGTGGCCGGCGACTCCTCAAACAAAATGTAATATAAACAATAGTCTTCTCTGGGGTGTTATGTGTAGAAATTCAGCATTAGTTATTGGACAGATGCATGCCTGTGGTTATGCCAGGTAAAGTATAAGAACGCCACCTATCTGGAGTTTATTTTCATTTTTCAATGTCTTAAAGGTGAAAATTAAGGCTGAAAGTGTTTCCTGATTTATGCCAAATGAGGCTAAGTTTACTTATTTTTCTCCTCCCAGTGATTTACATGTACAGTATTAGGCTTGAATCTGTTCTTAAACCTACAACAAGCATATGTGTACTTGCACACAGATTACATTTACATATATCATGTAAAATATAAAAAGTTTTAGTATTTTATGTCACTGTTAAATAATTTTGATTAAAGGCAATGCAATTTTCTGCTTAGCTTTTAAACCTGAGGAATCTTCCACATATTCAAGTACTCTTCAAATTGTTTGGGATTAATAAGTTCACATCATTCATTTATGAACCATTCATCATCTTAAACTTTTCACACACATGGATGAGTGTGACTCACTTTTAGTTGTGCACTGAGGTCTCATAAACTCTTAATTTCATGGGAGTGTGTAGTCAGATCTTTTCATTCATAAATCAGTTCAGCCAAGCTAACATTCTAAAATCCTCCTACATCTCCCTCTGCACTATCAGCTCTTATATCCTCTCTACTGACATCAGGCTGCAAACCCTTAATATGAAAATGAAGACTGATTACTGCTCAGGAACAGCTGCGAGTTTTTAGATTTTCTGCAGGCCAAAGGGGATTTTGGTTAATGGAGTTGCCCAAAACAGCAGAAGAATTAACCCAATGCTAATCCTAAAGTTTGGTTTGAGCTCAAATTCTTTGTGTTCTCAAATGGAGATAATGGAAGGTTAGAAGGAAGTTGTTGTTAGCTATCTCTCTTAATAACTTCCAATATTGTTTTGTGACATAAAAGAGAAGAAATCAGTCAAGGTGATTTTGTAAAAAAAAAACCAGTTTATACATATTAAAGCATGTAGAGGAGGGGTGTCCAAGTTAGGGTCCTCAAGAGCTACCATCCTGCAACTTTAAGATGTGATTCTTCTCCACACCTGAATGAAATGCATGGCTTGTTACCAGGCCGCAGCTGAGCTGGATAACTCTTCATGTAGAAAAGGGAATTCAGCTATTTGATTCTGGTGTGTTGGAGAAGGGGTGTATCTAAAAGTTGCAGGATGGTATGTCACAAAGACCAGAAGTGCGTATAAGGAAATGTGAAGAAATAACTTCACCATGGATGCAATTATATGTTTACATTCTACACCAAACAGCAGCTGGTGAGTATAGTCAAGTCAATATTAGTTAGGCTTTTCACTGTTTAGATTTTCATTTTCTAGCAGAAACATGATTAACAGTAGATGCCAATGCTACTGTATTCATAAAACAGCCCTCCACAATTTATATCTTTGCTATGAATGCTGTAACAGGACGGAAAGTAGGGGAACCTGTCTTAAAGATTTTGTCCAGTGTACAGAGATTTCAATTGATGATTTAAACTCTGCTGATCAAGTTTTATTTAGGAATTTTCTGAGTTAGTATTAGTTATATGCACAAATTTTAATACTACTAATTTTTAAACATTTTATCTTAACATTCACATTAATAAAATTACAGATGTTTAAACTAAGTAATTTTCTTCTGTATTGAACATGTTTGATTTGTGGCAACATGTAAAAGACCAACCTACATTCAAAGTCTAATTGTAGACCTAGCTAATACTGATGACTATCTCTATCTATCCCCTCTTTGCGTTCGCTGACTTGTCCTTTTCTGATAATTTTTGAGCTCTGTCCAGCCATGGACATATAAAAAATATAGCGGTCATGAAACCTTGGGCAGTCTCACGTGACATAAAGATATTAAAGTGCCTTTATCAAGCCTTGAGACACTATAGGACAACAATTGCTTTGTGAATGCCATTCAGAATGTCATTATGGCATCAAAATGGTAACAAGCACAAAGATTAAAGGTCATAAATTTACAGTATGTAGTAGGCTATTGCTGTAAATAGTAGTTGCTTTGCCTCTGTTACAGCTCATTTTGAGCATGAGTTAATGATCTTTTAACCATGTTTCTTATAAATATTTCATCTATTAAATAACTGCTCAATTTTAGCTTGGGATATAATTCTTTCACTATAAATTCTTGAATTTGTGACAATGTCTTGAGAGAATTTCTTCCTGTTGTTCTTGTTCGGCCTCTTCTCCCTCTTCACTTGCAGCTGCACCTTATCAGGACCACACCAATCCCTGTCATTTGGCAGTATAATCCAGTTCACTCCATTATGCCATCAGCCAGATTGCCATTATTCTCTCCTACCTGATTCCTGCTACTAAGTATATTGTGATTTTTTTTAACCTTTTTGACTATTTGAACTTTTTGTCAGCTTGAGTCATTCCTTGACGAAAACATGACACAGAAGTGATAGATTAATGTAAACCACAACATGTCATGTTGAGTCAACAATGTTGACTCAACATGTGTCTCAATTAAAAGTGTCCTGTTTGGATCTAATTTCCTCTTGGCAGATTTGTCATCTAAAACCGTAATATATCCTTAACGTTGGAGCATAAGCACTTTAACTGCAGCTTTTCAAGCTGTCCCAGCCAAGAAGTTAATACTTATGGGGGATTATTTTTGGAAAGTAAAATAGATTAGTTGTCAAAAAACGCTCCTTCCTGCTATTTTTTTTTTGTTTGTTTTTTGCACACCATCAATTTTACCTAAAGAAAAAAGCAAAAATAGCTTTATTTTGTGATAGAAACACACTGCTTAGAGATGACATTCTTGGTATTTTACATGTGTTAATAAAAAGCCTACTAATGTTGGTGTTGGTGATATTTTTTCTCACTCTTGGAGTGAAGTCATTTGAGCTCCACAACATCTACTGGCAGAGCTAAAACAGTTTGATATAGTTTGCATATCCCTTACAGAACCATGACCTCATCTCTTCTCTGGGCCTCGGGCTGGGGTCCTGACGCTGCAGGTGACTCTCTGCTCCTGGTGCAGGCAATGCTTTCTTGACTGATCGATTTGTACCTAGCCCCATGTATGCAAGCATAGCAAAATTTTCTTAGTGTGTTTGTGGTGTGCTTGTGCATGGTGGTTATGGCCATGGGGGGCTGGAGCAGGTTTGCCGGCATGCAGAATAGTTTTTTATGAGTTACATAGTATGCATGAAAAGTGATTTGTAAATAAAGGTAATTTTATTTTATTAATCTAGCCACGACAATAAGCCAAAAACACTTAATCCCCTTTTATTAAAGTTTAACAGTACATGGTCATTTAGTTTGACTTAACAGATCAGTCTCCAGTCCAGTCATACAACCATAATATTTCCTGCTGCATGTTGTGGTGCCATTCACCAAAAAGACAGAAAGGTGGTGATCCACTATGACATTTAAACTTGTTCCATTCGGGCAGAATATGCAGCCATGCGTTCACTTCTAATCTGTCGCTGTCCACCACAATTGCATTTGAACAAGAGAGTATGATAAGCCCAATGTGACACTGAACAGCTGTCAGACACACTGTTAACTGTCAGTTTTCAACTCTGTCTACAGCTCACTTTAGTTTGAATGGTACACAAGGGAGCACCATTTCCTACTGTGCAGTATATGTGTGAGTGTGCTTGTGCATTTGCTTGTACTTTGTTTTCTATACCACAAATAATTTGACAGATTTTTTTTCCTCAATCAAGCAAAGTTTAATATTGAAATCTTAAAGTTGTATTTATTTTATTTTTTTGTATTTCAAATGAGGCCATGGCATGGAAGAAGTCCCTGATGTCCCATGTCAGAGTACGTGTTTGTGTGTGTTTGTATCTGATGACATTAACTGACTCAGACATTCATCTGTTATGTACACCTGCTAGGGGATCCTTCTGGGCTAATATTGAGTTTTAATGTAATCTCATTGTCCTTTAGAAGTACTGTGGCAGCAGAGGAAATTTGATCTTTGGCTTGGCATCACTCCACTGCAAATAGGATGCTGGTACACCAACTGTCTTTTCCAAAAATTATTATCTTTGAACTTCCTCTAAAATGCAGGGACTTGCAGTGGGACTAACATCTCTACTTATTTATGAAAAGCAGTTATTTAATTTTAAATCAATCTCATGGTTTTGAAAATGATCTTGTGCATCCTAAAACTGCACAGTAAGGCATAAGCATTACATAAAAGGGATATTCAATGTTTTTTCTTTTTTGTGTGTGTTGGGGGATGAATAAATATTTGAATACATATCCAAGTATCAAATCTCAAAAGGATCAATCTTTTACTAAAGTTATGAGCCAACATTGTGGTGTATGGAGGTAAAAACAGCTCTCTTTGATGGGACAGATGGAGAGTCTTGTTTTAAAAGATTATGAAATTAATGTCCTGAGTGATGTGACACTCAGGATTGAACAAGATAAAAGATAATGTTTGAATACATTTTTATGACTGTGTATGTCAGTTTAAAAAAGGGAAAAAATTAAAATAGCATATTATAGAAGAGGCTCAAACGCATGGCACAAAAATCAGGAGTAAGACAACACCCAACAGGTTTGTAACGTTCAGTCTCTGCAATCAATTTAGTCCTGATTTGTTTTGTACGGAGGACTGACGTAGCTAACCACTTTCTTTGTGGCAGAACCTCTCAGTGCTGAAATTGTAAGAACAAGAGTGGGCAGGAAGACAGAAATCTCAGCATATAATAAGGACTTTAACTAATTTTGCTTTTCACCCCCTCAGCAGAATATTTAAATAATGTTCTCTGTAGGATATGAATCATGTACTTAGCCTTTTAAAAGTGAAATGCCACCGCAAGACAGATTTGATGAATCTGTGGAATTAGGAGGTTTTACTGTGGTTTTATAGATTGCTCTTTCCTAATCAATATTTTCATATTTCAAAAGTCAATTAGCTGAAATTGAAGCAACACAGAAAAAATCGACGAGTTTGCAACAGCACTAGCAGCTTTGTGGCTTCCAGGTTTTGGCTCTTAAGTGCTGCTTTGCATTGAAATAAACTTAAATATGCCTTGTATGTCATTAAAGTAAAACTTGCCAATAATATTTAACACTAAGGGCCAGATTTACTAAAGGTTTGCATGTACCAAAACGCGTGCAAACACATTGCACACGCTAAAAAAAAGTACAAACTGATCTAATAACAGTGAGTAAAAGGGTTTGTGTCTTCCAAAGGTGCAAAATTGCACGTCCTCCTCGAGTTAGTACGTTTGCCACAATGAATATGTAAATTGAGGCGTTCACACGCAATTTTGCGTGGAGTGGAAGGAGAACATATAAATATATGATTTTAGCACACCCAAAGCGATTTATCAAACCTGAAAGTAATTTTGCTGATAGAAACTGTCTATATTTAGCATGTATCAAAAGGACGTGCAAATGGGTTCAATGCGTAATTGTGCACACATGGCTGCAGTGATTGTTGCAAGAAGAAGACATAGAAATAATCAAAGACAACGGAGAAAGCGCATCTCTCCTCGTGTTAACATGTTTGGAATGAGAGAGGAAGTAATTATTAAAACATATCTCCTATCCAGCCTTGCTGTTTTGGAACTGTTGGAGGAACTCAGGGCAGATTTGGAGCCAGACACAAGAAGGAGTCATGCAATACCCATCTATCTATCTATATACCCAGGCTTTTGTCCCACCCTTGTGGGGTAGCCTAGAGAGGGCACACACCCTCACAGGGCCCCAGCCCCCCTCCCCCAAACTCATCCCCCTCCATTGCCCCCACCTGCACCAGCATTCCTTCCCCATCACCAATCTCTAGCCCACATTGGTGTCCACCCCCCATCCATGCACTGGACAACTCGAAGGACAGCCCGCGCAACCGGGTGAGAAACCCCCAGGACCCGACAAAGGCGCCACCAGGGAAACAACTGGCCAGACCCAGTGTGCAACCGAAACCCCATCATCACCCAAAAAACCTCCAGAGGACCACACCGGGACATCCACCGCACCCAGAGAGGGACAACGAGCACCCAAGCACACCCCAAACATCACCATCACTGCTGTTGCTCTAGTCTGAATTTATTTCCCCCCTTCTCCAAACATTTTCAAATACTCTGTTACCCTATACTGTGTATATAGTGTTTGCTCTAAATATTGTGTCTAAATGCATTAACAGAAGGACAACATTGTCCTGCAGGCCTAACTGTAGGTATACAGCTTGCCCTAACTAAGAAATGCTGCATTAAAACACTCTGAAAACACTGGGAGTGGGTCCAGGTTAAAATTATTTACAAAAATAACCCGAACAACAACAACAATAACAGAAATAATCAAAGCTGCAACCAGCTACCATCGTCCCCATCCAGGCGCCCCTGCCCACTATACAGACCCCCAGAGAACCCTGGACCCAGATGGCCATCCAGACCACACCCCTAAGTACCAGCTAGCCAGTTCCCAGGCAACCACCCAAACATGGCAACAATCCCCCCGACCACCCAGTACTCTGATGGACACACAGGCAGCACCAACCCAAGTGTCCCCTCTGATGATGTTGGGGGAAGGACACCTTTAAGGTTTAGGACTGGATCTACAACCACACCACTCTGCACCAGGGTCAGCTGCACAGCCCAGTGTGGGCACTTCCGAAAGCTGGTTTCTCCCCGCTGCTTCATCCGAAGACCAGTCCTCTACCACACCCATCCGTTTTATTCATACACAAACTTTCTGTATTCATCTCTATCCTGAGCCGCCTCTCTCCCTTTCACCACAGTCATCCCTCTTGCATACAACGCTCTTCTTACACCCTCTGTCCATCCCATTTGCGGTCTTCCTTTCATTCTCACTCCACTCACATCAGATTCATACACCTTTTTCATCAATCGGTCCCTTTCCATTCCACATGTCCAAACCTTCCAAATGCCTTTTGCTCTGCACTATCAGCAAACTTTCGCACCACACCAGTTCTCTCTCTGATTTTTTCATTTCTCACACGATTCATACGCGTCACACCACACATACTCCTCAGACATCTCATCTCACCTACATTCAGCTTCCTCTTCTCTGCAACTTTTCAGACTCCATGCTTCAGCTCCATACAACGCACCAGGCACCGCCACACCCCCATACAATCTCCTTTTCACATTCATCCCCAGTGATCTACACTCAAACACTGTTTTCATGCCCCCCCCCCCCATAGCTTTCGTACATTCGACGCCAGATACTGAAAACACTCAGCAACTCCCCATTTAAAGCCAAATTCAGCCTACGTTCATCCTTTGCCCTTGTGCACCTCATCACCTTACTCTTATTCACATTTACTCTCAACTTACTTCCGTCACACACTCTTCCAAACTCCTCAACCAAACATGCCAAGCTCTCCTCTGAATCAGCCACTAGTGCAGTATCATCTGCAAACAACAACTGGTTCATACTTCATTTACTGCCAACAACATTCACCATACTCACCCCCTTCCCAAACACTCTTGCATTCACCTCTTTTACCACACCATCCAAATACACATTAAACAACCATGGAGACATCACACATACCTGACGCAAACCAATCCTCACAGGAAACCACTCACTCACACTATTTCCTATTCTCACACACACTCTACTGTTTCTATAAAAGCTCTTCACGCCTTCCATCGATACCATGCATACCCAACACGACCCACAACGCCTCTCTATCAATCCTATCATATGCCTTCTCTAAATCCATAAACGCCCAGAACACCTCCCTCCCCTTAGCCAGATACTTTTCACACACCTGTGTGCAATACCTGCAATAACTAAACTCCTGGCAAGTCTAGAGTTTTTGGCATCTGGGTCATTCCAGCGTACAGTAGCCAACATAGCAGGGATCTCTCAGTCACGTTTTTCACATGTGTTGACTGAATTCCTAAATGCAATGTTGTGCCGGATGCTTAGGTTTATTAGGTTTCCACGCACTCGAGATTCTTTGAATAAGACAAAACAAGTTTTTTTTTAGGTAGCTGGATTCCCCAGTGTTATAGGAGCAATTGACTGCACTCATGTGCAGCTTATGCCTCCCGCAAACTCTGAGCATATATACAGAAACCGAAAACACACCCATTCGTTGAATGTGCAGCGCGTATGTGATGCCTTTGGCATCATAACCAATGTTCCTTTGAGCTGCTGTCAAATTTCTTTGCTGTAGCTCTTTGGAATGTTTGTTGGTTTCTTCCACCAACATCTCTAATTCCATCGGATAAAACTTGTATTTTCGCTTGCAGTTTTGTAAAGTTGTCATCATGAAAACCATGACACACACTAAATCCTCATTTTAATAGGTGTGTCTCCAACACTTTGCACCCACTGTCATTTGCGTGAGGAATCTTAGTAGATCACGTACTAATCACGGCCCCGCCTCACATGCTAAATTCTAGATGCCACACGCTAATTAGTACACGCAAAATGAGATCTTAGTAAATTCAGCCCTAAAAGTTATAACTCTGCTGAGGCTTCTGGGACAGGCTGTTTTATTAACATCAGATCACACAATGTGTAAAAGATGTGTTTAATGACCAAAAGGGATGGAATACAGTTAATGGAATCCAAGCATGTGTGTGCAGGGTGACAGCAGACCTAACAATGGATTATTTTGTACAAGCTTGCTTTATCTTTCTGGAACCTGGCAGGAAAAATTTTAACAGAAAGCAAGAAAACAAACTGAGCTGAAACACAAACTTACAGACGACTTAAAGACTGGGATCATCAGCAATCTGACAAAAAAACTGGTGTTGTGCTGTTTTATTTATTAATTTTTCATTAATTAATTAATTAAAGATTTTTAGGTAATTAAAGGTTTGGAAGAATTAACATATTAAAGTATCTGAGTAAAAATTTGAACTGCTTGAACTTAAAGTTCTAAAGATAGCTGCCATTAAGCCTCTCCTGAAGAAAAGGACTCTAGACACATCTATAATAAACAACTATAGACCTTTCTCTCTTCTCTCTTTTATATCCAAGATTATTGAGAAAGTTGTAGTTAACCAGCTTAATGATTTCTTAAATGACAGTAGAAATCTTGATAAATTCCAGTCAGACCTATGGCCTCATCACGGCAATGAAACAGCTCTGTTTAGAGTCCTAAATGACATCAGGCTCAATACTGATTCTGGTCAAGTATCAGTTCTGGTTCTGCTGGATCTCAGTGCTGCGTTTTATACTGTAGATCACAGAATCCTGTTACACAGGCTGGAAAACTGGGTTGGACTTTCTGGTGTGGTCCTTAACTGGTTCAGGTCCTATTTAGAAGGGCAGATTTATTTTGTTATAATCAACAGTTATGAATCTGAGAGTGTTGTGGAGTACCTCAGGCGCCAGTTCTTGGACCTCTTCTGTTCAACTTGTATATGCTTCCTTTGGATCAATTACAACAGAACTTAAACATCAATTATCCCAGTCATGCAGACGATACACAACTTTATGTATCTTTGTCACCAGACGACTGCAGACCAATAGATCTACTGTGTCACTGTTTGGAACAAATAAATGGATGAGAGAAAATTATCTCCAATTGAGTGAGGAGATAAAACTGACATATTTTTGTTTGGTAGCAAAGAAAAGAGGGTAAACACCCGGAGACTCTGGGTCTTAAAACTAACAATCAAGTCTCTAACCTTGGAGAGCTGATAGACTCAGATCTGGCTTTCAGCAGCCACATCAAAGTTGTGACTGAAAAAGCTTTTTACCAACTCGGAAACATCAACAGAATTAAAGGTTTAGTCTCCCAGAAAGACCAGGAGAAACTCATTGATGCTTTCATCTCCAGTAGACTGGATTACTGTAATGGTCTCCTGATAGGACTTCACAAAAAGAGCATAAAACATCTGCAGCTCATTCAGAATGCTGCTGCTAGAGCTTTAACAAGAGATCTGAACACATCACACCAGTTTTAAAATCTTTACACTAGTTTCCAGTCAGTCACGGGATAGATTTCAAAACCCTGCTGATTGTTTATAAATCAGAATAGTTTAGGGCCAGAATACATCTGGGATTTGTTCTGCTAAAACAGAGATGGAACAACATTCTTTTGTCACACAGTTCCTTATAGATACAACTTTCAAGCTTTCAATAACTATGGATTGTGTTTATTAATGTGACAAAGTGGGGTAAATGTAATCAGCTATTGTTTCATGCTTCATGTCTGTGCCTTCTTTCCTTTCTTAATTACAAACCTTGATAATGTATTATCTTTCATCTTAAAATACTCATGTTATTTATTACCTGAATGTAACACAGATAAGATTACATTAGATTAAATTATTAAAGCATTTTTTGGATAAAATATTTCTAAAAACCTTTGTAGATTCAGTGCTATTGACCAACAATGATGAAAATCTGACCTGTGTGTGGTCAGATTTTCTTCTAAATTTATCCAATCATCTCTCAACCCTGTGTTTTACAACTAAAGCTAAAAAACAAGAGTTTAGGAGTTAATATTCCTAGACATGCAGAAAAGCGAATTCAGCTATTTGATTTAGGTGCACTGAAGGAGCGATGTATCTAAAAGTTGCAAGATGGTAGGTCACAAAGACCAGAAATGCATATATAGATATAGAAATGTGAAGAACTTCATCATGGTTGCAATACTATGTTTACATTCTACAACAACTAGCAGCAAGTGAGTATAGTCAATCAGTCTTTATTAGTTCAGCTCTGCAATGACACAACGGAAACATGACTACAGAATAAAACAGTAACATAACCAGAAATTAGAAAAAAAGCAAATACTAAATTAACTAAATGAATAGAACTTAACACAAATACAAAACCAAATTACAAAAAATAGTAGATGCACAAGATGTCCATTACAAAAATGATTGATGGATGGTTTTACAGAGAGACAATGCAAAGAAAAACAGTTCGACAATACAACAAAATGTGACTAGCCCAGTCATGAGTTGTTCCTAGAAATCACGCAATATGTATAACCTGCATAAAATATCAAAGCATCAGGGGAGGGAAACTACAGAAGTATGTAGTAATTTATAGTATGTCCTTCAGAAGGAGCTAAGTAAAAGCCCTTAGAGCTCTAACTGTAGAATGTTAAGGTAAAATAAAATAAGACATTTTTGCTTGCTTCCATGAAAAAAATGCACCACAGTCCTGAATCAATACCATCATTCATAGCAGACAACACTGCAGCTTTACAAAAAAGTACTTTTCAATCCCTTCTGATTACAATCTGACTTCAGCAGGTACAGATTGTAATTGCCCTGCAGACAAAGATAAATCAAACTGTGAAAATCTGTCTTCCAAACAGCAGAGATCAGCGTGTTCCAGACAGAAGCTCCTCAGCTCCAGCTTCTAAGATCTTTTGCCACTTTTATCCCTTTGCCATGACTTGACGTAATCACACTTTCTGAGATTTTAATCATGAACGAGCAACATATAGATGAAGGCAATGAAAAGAAAATCCAACATAAATCTTCTATAAGATGCTGCCACTATGTATTCTGCCAAAACAGCTCGTGTGCTTCTGGACAGTGTATCAGTATGTGAAAATCTAGTGAAATGATGGAGCACCACTGGTGTTATTGATATTCTCATGTTTGTTTTGACAGATGATGGAAACTGTTGTCAACCATGTTGCTCTAGAATCATCCATTCAGTTGGCTCTTTAATTGCATTGAGATTTGGTGACTGCAAAGCTC
This sequence comes from Pseudomugil tenellus, assembly GCA_037177515.1. NCBI lineage: Eukaryota > Metazoa > Chordata > Actinopteri > Atheriniformes > Pseudomugilidae > Pseudomugil > Pseudomugil tenellus. The sequence continues at coordinate 10,116,918 of JBAMHX010000008.1, read as the reverse complement.
CAATAACTCACACTATTTTTGTCTCCATCAAGTTCTTCAATGATAACTTCAACAAGGGGGTTATTGTCATCCTGAAGGAAAACCCTTTACAGAATAGAAAAGCTTCATTATGAGAGATGTATGGTCCTACAGATTTACTTACTATTGATTTACAGTTAGGTTCTAAGACAACGTTTGACCCAAACCAAAAAATTTTGTTTTTGCTATAATTCTCACCAGTTGGGGATTCAAATGTTAACGATTTTTAACACAATTTGTTTTAGTTGAGAAAAATTTAGGGTTAAAATAAATGTTAAAGCCTAAAGTTTTAATAAATTATGTATTTTAAGTATTTTGCCAATTTTTATCTATAGTGCTACTTTTTTAAACAGTCTGGCAGCAGATCTCAGCCTGGTGGTAAAAAGATAATTTCAGAAAGCACAATAATTCTGATAATGACATTTATGGTCTGTAGTTTTTTTTTTTTCTCTATTCATTTTCAGCTGACGCTTTTCAGGAGTTCCCATAATGACTCATTTACCTCCATCTAGCCTTAGTTTCTACAGTCTCTTCCCTTGTACCATCTAACCTCAAGTCATATTTCCCTACATCCATAAATCTGATAAGTCTTAAACTACGCCCTGGCTGCTAGTTCAAGCCTCAGGATCCTTCTACAAACACATGTAGATGCTCTAATCATTTTAGTATGGCCTCTTTGACTGTCTCTAAAATGTTGCACACATGCAGCCCCTCTGATGCAAACATTCCAGATTGTGCCTATCATTGTCACTCTGGAGGGAAGTATTATATCATGTATTTACTCCAATTGCTTATTAGTAAAATGTATTATCCATGTTTTAATGCTGTTCTATAATCACAATACCACAGTATATGGAGTGCTGACATGCATGACAAAGCAGGGTTAACTCAGGAAGAAATGTGCAAGTGTTTGGAGTCTTTCCCCTCTGTGTTTGGTTTACATCTATCTACATTTCATAGTGTTCCACCAAAAGGAAAAACAGTTGACCATTATGTGTTTGCTGACGTCAGCAGAAAACCGAAAAAACCTGCACCCGAGCAATGATAAGCTACATTTTTCTTTTAAAATGGCTTGAGAAAAGAACAGGAAGTTCAGACTTCATGACCTGGTCCCAGTATGCTGGTATCAGGGCTAGAGTCATTCTGAACCCGGATGCTCTGTAGTGGTATTGCTTGCAATCTGGTAATAAACTGATCCTTGATGCCTGTGTTGCACACTTGAACAAGGACTCAGTGTGTGGTCTTTGCGAGACTAAATACAATTGCTGTACTTTCTCTTAGTTACAGAGAAACACATTTTTCTTGAGAACTAACTGTAGTGATACACTATGGAGACCAGTTTTATTCACTATTAAACAAATAAATACAACATTAAATAAATAAATACAACATTTTGAAATAAATATGTGACCATAAATTAGTGAAATACCACATTTTGAAATAAATATATGACAATGAAATCATGAAATAAGGCAACTTTGTGTTTTTATTTCATGATAACCTTTTACACTGTGGTATATTTTATTCATAATCCCATTTTCCACAGAGGTGTATTTATTTCACATTTTCACATTTTCATTTCACAATAGCTCATTTATTTCATAATGGCCTTTTTTTTTAGAAGAATGTCTTGCTTAGCCAATGAAAGCTGGGGGGTCTGGTTAGTGGCTTGACCATCAATTTATTTTCCTTGACACACTATGCAGTCAGCGATTTAGGAGTTTCTGCAGATTTGGTGCAGATCAAATAGAGCGTGACAATTTGTCAGGAGATGCTGTTTTTACTCATTTGGAGAATATTTTTTAAATGCTTGGTATGACAATTGCTGTATAAGATGCTGATGTATATGATTTACAACAGTTTAAGGGATATTGAGCACCAGAGGCCTGTAATACGAAGCGGG
>JBAMHX010000008.1:10088274-10099327 GCA_037177515.1 Pseudomugil tenellus | reverse complement strand
TATATATATATTGCAGTCATAAATGTGATTAAAATGCAGTAAAATATTTTTAACTAGTGAGGTATAACCTATAAACGTCTTTTTTTTCCCCATATTTTTATGCCTACAACACTTTAGAATCATTAGTAAATGGGTTTTAATATTTTTTATATATAAATTTCAGGATTTACAGCTAAATACACGAATTAGTAAAAGAAAACAGTGGAATAATAAATTATCAAATTTGGAGGGTCAGTGCTATTCCAATTTCCGTGTTTCATGCGACATCTGGTGGTTCCCTCCACATCTCTTAATTAGTTCACGGCAGGATGTTGACATTATGGACACATGATTTAAGCAGTTCATTAACCCAAAAAAAACAGAATAAAAAGTAGAAACAATTACCAGTAGGAAGCAAGTATTTCCTTTTGGGTTTGGAAAATACAGATAAGGGGTAACAGCCCATACACAGGATTTCCTGATCTCCGTGAAAATAAGTTAAATATAGATCTATTGTGTTGTGCCAGACGAACAAGTTATCAAACCTTTTGTGTACCTTAAAACGTTATTATGACAATATATTTAAAAACAAAATCTGTCAGAACCCACTTCTTCTTTTTCTTCGCTTCAGGCATCCTCTGATGGTTTCACATGCCAGATTACCTGATTAGATAATTGGCAACACCTGGCCTCGTTTTTTTCCCTCTACCAGTTCAAGCGCACGCGGCTCCTAACAGTTTTTTTTTTGTATCATTTTGTTTTACTATCTGTGACAACAAGCGACATTTATTTTTATTTAAAATAATGGCCAATTTAAGCAGCTTACCTCTGATTTTATTTGTTGGGTGGTTACTGATTTTGGGTTGCCATGGTACTACAGGTAGGTTAACCTATACGTGTATTTATTTTATTTTCAGTAATTATCCGTGAAGAAGGCAATTCAACCAAATGCTGGTTATTTTCCATAAAACAAAGAAAAGTCTTATTGGTATACAGGATCTATTTTGTTAGTCTGATTAGAAACTTAAAAAAGAGAAGATAATCATAATCACACAATTGAATGTGTGTTTTGAATGATTACTTAGTATGATTGTATCATGATGTTTGCTGAAGGTAAGACTGAGGGAATCTGGTGTCTTTTGACTCTTTAATCTCGGGTGTTAAACTCCTACAGATGCATATGAGGGAGGTGCAACTACTGAAAGTTACCCCGTGGAAACACTTCATGTCTTCAATAGCTCCAATAATGTGTCAAATTTTGTCTATGGTTTAACTGCCAACATTGCTGCTGTACTTTTGTACGGCAGCAATTTTGTTCCTGTCAAGAGAATAGAGACTGGTGATGGTAAGCATTCAGTTATTTGTGGTTTATTTCACACATATCTAATTTGCTTGTCAAGAGGTGATGTCTTCATGTGGAAAAATTTCTGTGCTTTTCTTCCTTTTTTTAGGCATGTTTTTTCAATGGGTCTCCTGTGCATCAATATGGGTTGTATCTATGGTTGGAAACCTGTTGCTAAAGTCACCCAAATTCTACCCTCTTGCAATGGTGGGAGGTGTGATCTGGGCAACAGGTACAAATAAATCACTCTGTTTATCTACCATTTTGTTATGGAATGCAGCAGACTGCTAAAACATCACGTGGAAAGTCGTTTTGCAACAGTCTATCCGCCATTTTCATTATAAATCCCCTTTACAAGTGCATGTAATGCTATTTTGATGTATTAGTGTTTTTATATGGCTGGATGAAGTAATTTCAGTAGGTTGCTAACAGCATAATGGCGAACTGATTATCTGTGTTGGCCAGGGTTGAATGAATCTGCAACAGTAAATTGACTTCAGGGAAACTCGCTCAAATTGTACGAAAGATCAGTTTGGGTTGATTGCTGTAGCTCTCGTGTCAGAGCTGTTTATTGGACCCACGTTGGAATAAAATTTGAGCACATATTACCGGTATTGTGAAGTTTATGAGTTGAGAGTTTTTGCAAACATGAGCATGATAACTATTTTCTGTCAATGTGGTTTAGGTAATATTGCAATAGTTACCATTGTTAAAGCCATTGGCCTTAGCCTTGGAATCTTACTGTGGGGATCCTCCAGCATGTTGATGGGCTGGGCCAGTTCAAGGTAAGTCAGATTAAAATACGATCTACTATGGATTGATGTTGCGCTTCTTGTATTTTTGTAAAATAGATGCAGTTCATATAATTGTTTTTATATGAACATATGCTACTTTCTTTCGCAGGTTTGGGTGGTTTGGGGTTGATGCGCAGGATGTTTCTAAACCATTATTAAATTATTGTGGAGCTGGGTTGTGTTTACTTAGGTAAGCTGTACATTATGGAGAAATTTCTCCCACTTCAGTGTTTTATCTGTTCAAGCCCTATATTTCAGTCATTTTAAAATGTAATTTTGTGTTTTGCTTGTTGGGTTTTTATTTGCAGTGGCTTGATATTTTTCTTCGTGAAAACTGAGGTTGAACTCCATCCTGAGTTGGAATCCATCCCGTTGCTAATCGACAGAGTGGGTACAGCATGAACTGAACTCATGTTCTTTAGTTTTCTGTTTGATATACCATCTTTAATTGTCAGTTACTTTGTTTTATGCTTTCTCAAATTTAGTTTTGAAATCTTTGACTTTATTAATGTAAACTGGTGTGTTTTTAAAATACTACTGATAATTAGACTGTCTTTGCAGAGAACCATTTCAGGAAGTTGTACACCGTATTCATCTGTGTTCTGGATAGAAGTCATTGGACCAAATAATAGACGATTCATGTGAGTTCTTCATGTTGGCTCACTGGGCTGTGTGCACAAAATATTTTACGTTCAAAGTGAATTTTTTTTATGGATATTTTTTTTCTTTTTCTCCAACAATAAAGCGGCCAAAGCACTTAAGATTTAAATTAAAACTCGTTTTTTAAAAACTCAAGTTGCCTGCCAGCTTAGTTTTAGAAAAATGTTTTAAAACCTTTAAAGCATTAGTTATTTTAGAAAAGTCTGAATTGAGGGAATATATTCACTTAATTAAATTACTTTTTAAGCAACAACAGGAACTTGAGAGAATCTAGTTGTTTTTGTTCTTTACCTTTTGAAAAATGCGTTGCAATTCACATAGAAATTGAAAACAAAAAAGATTTGAGAAGACTTAAATGCAGATTTTATTCAGTTCTTTACTATGTCTTGTATTCCTTTCAGCAGTGGTTGTCTTCTTGCTGTCCTGGTAGGCATTCTGTATGGTCTTTGCTTTGTACCCGTTCTCTACATAAAGAGCCATTCGTCATGCCATGATAGCATTTTCTATGGAGCCAGTCTCTATGGTATGATCTCGCTGTTTGATAGCTTTCATATTTAATACAGAGACTTCAATGCACCATTAATGTCTAATCAAGCAAACAATGAAAATTTAATTAAAATGTCACCTGCTATCAGTGTGGTTCCCACTGTTTGGTAACATAACTTTTTCAAAGAGCCTTGTTTAATGAATTGATTAGTTTTTTGTTTTTTTTTCCTCCACTCCCCTTTTACAGACCTGGACTATGTGTATGCGCAGTGCTCGGGAATTTTTGCTACAAGTACGGTATACTTTGCTGTGTACTGTGCTGCCATGAATAATAAGCCCAGGGTTTACTCCAGAGCCATCCTACCAGGTACATTTTCACATAATCATTTACCCATCGAAGTGTTTAAACAAGATGGTTTAGCTGATGTATAAGGTATGCCATAATTTATTAATTTATCCACCCCCACCCCCAAATGGTCATATTAATGGAAAAAAATCTCACTAAATTAGTAACTTTATACTTTTTTCCAGTTATCCTCAAAGCTGTGTAAGAAGGAAACATTCAGTTATGTTCTAAGCAAAGCTATCATGTCTCTGTGTTTGTGTGTGTGTCTTCCATGATAAATTTAGATGTGTTGTGCACAGGACAACCCTACACAATCTGCTGTAAGCAGTTTTGAAACGGGGGTTTCTCTTCCCATTTTCCAAAAGATTTTTTTTCCCCTGAACCACTGAGTTGTTGTGCCCGAGGCTACAATGTCTAATAATAGTTCCACTTTGACCCCTATGAAGAAAGGAAGAATCAGCTGTTGTGCAAGAAATGTAGCACAGCAGCTTCCATGAGCTCAGCTCCTTATGCAGTCATGTTTTCCAACTTCCAAAACTGAGAACACAGTATGGCTTTTAGATTTCAACTTTGGTTTGCTGCTTTTAAAATCATGAACATTAATCTATGCGCTTAAGCTTTTCTTCCTGTGTCTTGCTTTTCAGGACTTTTATCAGGATTGATGTGGACTCTGGGTACATACTGTTGGTTCCTAGCCTGTAACTACTTGAGTTCTGTCATTACCTATCCTATTGTCACTGCTGTAAGTACAATATGTCCTGAAATGAGCTTGTATGATAGGTGGAATGAAACATGTTTTGATTGTGTGGAAACAAGGCAGATTTCTTTCTACTTGAGTCTGTATTGAATGTGTATGGCCACATTATATCCACCTCCTCTTCTCCATGTAAAAGTCTCCAAGTTATCAGATGGCAATTTGTATTACCAGCTTGCATCCATGGAACCAAATAAATGACTGAGCAGATCTCTTTTTTTCCTTCCATAAAATAATAAAACAGAAAATTTTAGATGCACTATTGGTAAATCTATGCTCATTAAAGTGCTTGCTCAATGGACCTTTGACATGGTTTATTGACTCGTAACATCGTAGTTAAGCTCTGTGCACAACCGCGTGAACTCATTTCATCCATATTTTCCACTGAATTGATGAATGACAGCAGTCAGACACTGGACTGTTTGAGTTGAGGTTTTTTTTTTTTTTTTTTTTGCTGGAAAACTTGGAGAGTGCATTGTGTAAATAATTGTTAGCCTATGATTCATGAACTGATTTAATTTGTGTTTTTTTATTTTTAGGGTTATGGTCTGGTTGGAGCCCTGTGGGGATGTTTAGTGTTCAGAGAGATTAAGGTGAAGAATGAAACACTTGTGATTAATCCAGATCATGTAATTCTGATTTTGTAATGGTTAAATAGGCCATATCTGAGCTAACATTTAATTTACTTTATTTCCCATTTAGATTATGAAATGTATATATACTCTAGAAAATGGCATTTGTTTATTTATAATTTTTTTTTAAATGGTTTAACATTTCATTGATGGATTGAACACAAATCACTTGTTTATTACTTTTTTTTCCCTCCCTAGGGTTTAAAAAACTGCTCCATCTTTTTCTTGGCCTCATGTGTGGTGTTGACCGGCTCCTTGCTGACGGCCTTTTCAAAGCTCTAATGGGAGTACAGCGTTGTCAAATTAAAAACAGCTTCTGAAAACTGTCATTACAAGAAGTAAACTTAAGAGTGCTATGTATTTTGTAGAGATGGCAAATCTTTGAACCAATAAAAAGCTAAATATGATGCACTTGACAATGTGAACAACGTACTGTTAGACTATCTTGACAATCAATATGTCTGATGTATTGTCTAGCTTAAAAGACACTTGTTAATAAAATATTGAAACCCAAATTTTTCTCAACTGCTAACTTTTAATATATTTTCTGGAGTTTTATCAAAGCCATGTGCTACGATTGATCTGCAAATCAAAATGGAATATTTGTCATCAAAATATACAGCTGTAAGCACTTTGACATTGTTCTCCACAAATTTTTAGATTTAATTCCTTAAATGCATCTACCAACATTACCTGACATAGAAAATTAACTGAAAAGGTTTTTTCCTTTTTTCATATCTAGAATCTAGGAAGTCTATATTTTAAATAGCCTCATAGATGCATTAAACCATTTAGACTGTTTAACAGTCTTATACAAATGCTTGAAAAGCTATTAAGCACCATAGCAATCATGAGTTAATTAAAACTGTATTGTATTGCATAATCAGATGTAGCTGCAAGAAAGGGGATATATTTTTATATCTTGTAAATGAGAAACAAAAATCAGTCACAGTTCACCGCTCTTTTAAATCTATTTTCTGCTGCTAATTGCTTGAATATTTAGAAAAAGTTTAGCTTTTATTTATTGACTTTTAAAGCAATATTAAAAAAAGTTGTTTCTAACCTCAGATCACCCTGTGGAACATTGCTCTTTCGGTTGTTTGGCATTTAAGCTTCAGTAGACAGGTCTGTGAAAAGAGACAAACCTAATAGAAAATCAGACCTGATAATGGTCCCGTGGATAATATGTGATAAACTTTTCTCTCCTGGTTGGCATTTGGCTGGGATGTTTTGGTTTTTTTTTTTTTGTTTTTTTTGTTTTTTTTTTAACAGGTGCTCTTTTTATTAGTTGCTGATTAAAAAGTGGGGTTGGTAGGTGTTGGAATTAGCAGAGATGTTTTTGAAATTTTTTTTGAAAATGTCCTTATGGTGTTAATGACAGAACTTTGTACATCCATGAAGGGTAGATTCCTGTGATGGACTGGAAACCTGTCCAGGGTGTACCCTGCCTCTTGCCCACATGTTTGCTGGGATACACTCCAGCTACCCCACAACCCTTAATTGTTATACAGTTGTTAAGAGAATGACTGACAGATGGGGAGATTCACATCTTTGATTAATATAAAAAAATATTAACAAATGAACAAAAAAATTTTTTTTCCTAAACAGTTGTGATTCATGTGAATAAAAGTAAATGGCTATATATCTGGTTCACTTTGTCTGTCATACTCAGATTTCACTTTGGTTACACAGATACAAAAACTGTAAGGGAGAAAGTCAGGTTTGCCTGCTTTTTTTTCTGCCCAGAAATATCTTACAGACCTGCTGCATTTCAGGAGCAGAAGTACTCTGTAGATATGGTCATGTTTAAAATTAAAATATCAACTTAATCACCAACATGTTGATTATAGCACGAAAAATCATACTTAAATCTATTTTCAATTTTGTTCTGTTAAATCAATTTGCACAAGATAAATAAAAATTCCCCGCACATTGAACACTTCCTGTGCTGGTTAAAATTTCCAAATGGAAAATATTATGATTCCACAAAGACCACATAAAAATCATTGGTGAGATAAAATTACAAATGTGAATATATTTTTCAGATTTAAATGTTTATTTAAATCTCTCCACGTTTGTTTGACACACAACATAGATGTTTTTTAGATGTTTTGTTTATAGGCATGTTCAGCATTATGCTTGTACCGCTGTCCAAATGTTACTAAGAAGTTATGTTCCAACTATGTTTTCTGACTCACACACACAAAGAACCTGCCTAATTTTACTTAAAAGAAAAAAGGAAAAAAATGTTGTGGAGTTAATAAGCTTCAGCTCACAAAGCAAAAACATGACGTATTCAATAATGTAGAAAAATCATACTTATGAAGCATGAAATTAAAACAACTTTGTGGTGTGTGTGTGTCACCATTTATGGAGTTACAAAGTAATCAGCATTAATTACCTTCTTTAGGAAATTTTGTTTTCAAAAAATTGTAATTGTTTAACTGCAATGGTTTGTATTTTACCAGACTATTTGACAAGTTATTCAATATTTTACAGATACAGGGTTCATTTCAAATTTCTCCAGCCTATATTTAAGTTAGTCAAGTTTAAAATATTCAGTGTGCCACTAACAAGTCTAATTTCCTTTCTCTCTTTCAGTTTGTGTCTTAGGAACAGCAAGATCGTTTTCCTTTGCTTGGTTTAATACAAGTACGATTTATTTTATTTAATCTTTCACACAAGATGTTTTCACTTTGAGTGAAACAGCTACATGGGTTAAGGCTTGGCCACACTGAGCTTTACATCTTAATCACAGCCACAACCCATCCAAAAGTGGTCTCCTGTGGTGCAGATGATGTTGTTCACGTTGATGTCGAGTTTAAGAAGAGTTAACATCACTTTGTAAACGTGGCAGGGTGCTGGGAAAAATCAGAACGGCGTCGAACATGGTAAATAGTTTTGAACTGTTCAAAACTTCACACTGCGGACAACCACGGCCGACACTCGTGGTAACGACGTGATGTGCAACACAGGTGAAACACGTGATCAAACCTATACTTCCTGAACTTAGGACAACTCCTTTGTTTCCTATCTCTCATTACTAGATGAGTTTATTAATCCAGGTGTGCCTGGATTAAAACTATAGACCATAGAAGTAATTAATTGTGCATTGGCAGAGGTGAACCTTCCATTTATCAGACAAAAATAAAACAACAAATAAAGATGGCACACATAAAAATATGACGTAGCCTACGTAAGTAATGAGCAGAGAATCTAAATTGGCTTTATGCACAGTTCCAATACTTACAACTTATTTTTTTCCCGTCTTTCAATATTGGAAACCTGGGACTTTTAACTGACAACAGTCTTCATCACTCGTCATCCATTTCACCTGCTGCCAATCAACCCGGTTAGAAGCTCCATCATCCATTGGTTCACCCCACAGCACCATCTCCTTAATGTCCAATCAGGACTCCTCAAGAATGTATAAAGAGGAAAAGGAATCAGACAGTCAGGGCAGCTGTGATTTAGTTCATAGTCTACCCTGGGATTGTGGATAGTTGCTGAGAAATTGATTTGGTGGTATATTATGACATTCAAGTGCAGAAGAAATTGAGTAGAATACCCTTGTGGTTTGTTTAAAACAAGGAATCTTAAGAAGAAGCAGAATTCCAGCCTTGTCAACATAAACTGCTTAGTAAGTGATGTTTGAAAATAGCTGGGAAACACAAATAGCTGTACTGTCAAATTGTACAGAGGGAGCAAATGCTTGAAGGAAGATAGGTGGCCCAGGCCAGGTAGATTAAAAGGAAATTAAATGATGACAGCCCACTGGCAATTAATGACAGACCTGAAGAAAAATGCTGGCATGTGTGAAACATGCAAATCAAACAGATCCAAGGATTAAATGGCTAATGTTGTGACGTAAATAAAGATGCTTATGCTCATATCAACTTCACCGCAACATGAATAATTAATGAAAAGCATTAGCTACAGCCTGTGTGAAACACTTTAAACCGTCAGTGTCAGATGGTTAATGCTTATTCAAAACGTAACAAGTCTCAAGTCTTGGTCCATATTAAGCAGATTACTGCTTGCTGCTGTATAAAAATTGATCTCCCATTGGTAAAAGGAATTTTGGCATTGTAGCAGGTAGGTTTAATACATGAGAAACTGTGCTCTGGGTGTTTAACAAACTTGTCTACTACTGACAGAACCCCACGGGCATGAAAAAAGTGAAAACGATCCAATCCAAGCTTTCGAAGATCATGGTAAGCAGCTACCTGTAAAATGAAAAGTTTTATATCCTATTATTCATTGAACATGGATAGATGGATAGTTGTGCCTATTAACCAAATGAGCACAACTTATGCATCATCCAAACATTATTTTAGTGCTTTGTTAAATGGAAGCATGACATTTTAAACCCATTCTAAATCAGGTTAAGCTCAGAGTATTTAGCATCTTTTTTATTTTATTTTCAGAAATAGCTAATTGTGGGCTGCAGTTGGTTAGCACTGTGGCCTCACAGCAAGGAGGCTGCTGGTTCAAGTCTCGGGCAGTGGCTTTTCTGTGTGTTTTTGCAGGTTCCACTTATTCATAAGTGGTAAATGATAGATGGATAGGTAATTGTGCTTTGCTAATGATATTATTAAGGGGGATTAAACTAATCGGAAATTAGGGTAGCAGGGAAGATTTCAAGATGATATGTGTTTAATATGTTAAGCAGTTCCAAAACACACAGGATACAAAATGATGGATGGTGCAATCCTCACTTTTAATATCTTTTTGAAATATTTCAATTATCAAACAGTCCAGTTGATGGGTTGAGACGTGGTTTTCACTGTTGACTTACTGTACTAATGTGTTATTGCTACTTAAAAACTCATGCACATTTAATCATATGGAAGATTATTCACAGTACTGCATATTATTTAATAGTAATTCATTATCTTTTTCTTTTGTAAAACCCTTTGCAGACTTATTGGCCTGTTACTCTAACCAGGGACAGGAAAGGGGAGCCTGAAATGTTTGGTTATAAAATTCATTTGAAGTGTAAGGTTAGCTTTCTTTCCCCTGGACTGTGCAAATAAGACATCACAGCAGGCCTGCAAATTGTCTTTTTGTAGGTCACCTTTAGGCAAACTTCAAAATGAACAAAAATGAACAATGTAATTGCTGTTCTGCGCATGTTTATGACATCTTGATTAAAGGGCAAATGTCTGGTCTTGGTATTGCCTCAAGATTTTAATATTCTCTGTATCTTGACTTTGGGAGTTTGGGAGTCTCTTTGAGAATACTAATGTGACACACATACTTTTTTCCTTTTGCCTAACCTGTAGAAAGGGCATTGCTTTTTTTCTTGCTTATTCAGTTATGTTAAATAAATACTCATTTCATGTTATCCAGAAACAGAAAGATGCTGTTATATCAACATCTTTTTATGTCTTAGTGGAAACGGTCACATTAAGGCACCCTTCTTTAATCACATTTGTAATTTTTCCAGATAGGTCATAAGCTAGTGTTCCCCTTATCTTCTGCATGCACTTTTCCCTAAATTCTCACTTAGTTGGTTTTAAATTATGTCCAAAGCATAATTTCCAAACCCCCATAAAATGATTATTATATGTAATATTAGGTTTACTGTAGTATTATACTAATAGTTTCTAGCAGTGTTACCAGCCAATCATGAAAATTTGTTTTGTTGAGGAATCTGACAAGCTGGATATTATTCGGATCAGTTCACTTCTTGTTTTATAACCAAAACTCTGTTTTTAGGAATCAAAGCCTGAGTGTGCACACACACACAAACGGAAACACTTCCTTCTATGGAACGGCACTGACTGATGAACCAAGCAGAGCACTGTATAGAGCATAAAGTACTGTCAGGTGCACTTTTCATAGTACTTTACAAAAGCCAGACAAGCATGCAGAATGAGGAAAACTAGCTATTTTTTAGTGCTGTGAATTTCTGACAAATTATAATAGTCTTTCAAACCAAATTTTATATATATATATATATATATATATATATATATATATATATATATATATATATACAACCTCTTTTTAAGGGTTTCTATACCCCCCCACGCCACCACACCAGCAAACAGAAGA